>JACGCM010001886.1:600000-1121475 GCA_014058105.1 Kingdonia uniflora | reverse complement strand
TTTCTTCTTTGTCTCTGTTGTACGAGTAGTTCTTGACAAAAGGTTCTCGCAGTTATTCAAATGTGCGAATGGATCCTTCTTGCAGTGAGTAAACCGTAGAAAGAGATGGCATAAAATGTGGCTTGATGCAGAATGCAAGCCTAGCATCATGAATTCTAGGACGTATTCGGCCATAGGATCAGTTCCCCGTACTTTCGGATTTTTGGGGTATGAGACCGGTGGGAACCTCGTTGTCCAATAGATCCTGCCAATTGGGCTTTTTTGTAGGTGTTATGGATGCCTTTGGCGGTTAAATATGAGCTTCAAAAATTATTTGATGTATTTTTCAATATGTTCCTGAGTCACGTACTGATGAGCTGTGATGGTCTGACGTGGGATGTGTCCTTCTCGAGGAATGTGTTCGCCACTTCCTTTATTTAGTCGTTTACGTGCAGGAATGTGAACTCTTCCCCGATGCGGGTCCATTGCTTGCCTGACTTCAACGGGAACGTCATCAACTTCTTATCGGACTCCCGGTATCTGTTCAGGTAAGGGCCCCAACTGATTATGATCGGATCGAGCATCAATTCCCTGGCTGTTGCCTCGAGGTCCCAGCCTATCCCGAACAGACACTCGTATGATGGTTGGCAGTGCGTCTGTGTTCTTCTGGGTTACAATCTGTTGTCCCTGTAGAACTTTCAACGCATTTCGTATATCTTCCAGCTGTTGTTCTAGAGCGGCTCGTCTTTTTGTCTCAGAGTTTGGAATGGCCCGCAATTTTGTTAGCAAACGCTTCCTTCTGTTGGGCCAACCGGGGCATTCTAATTTATTGTCTTTGCTCGCATGCTAATTTATTTGTCGCTAAATTCTCTGGCTTATCGTCGAATTTCACATAGTGGGAAAGTCGTGAATTCTCAACACTAATGAGTATTGTAGGGATTGCACATGTCTTAGGGATTAGTCAAGTTTGGCCATGGGGGTGTGCAACATGTGCGATGGCACAGAGCCCCCCCCCCCCCCCCCCCCCCAAAAAAAAAGTCCAAATTTTTATTTTTATTTTCCCATAGCCCAAATAAAATAAATAAATTTTTTAACCCAAATTCATTATTCAAGTTATAAGGCCCACAAATCCAAAGTCCAGCCCAACTTCTCTTATAATCTAATCTTTAATTTTTTGTGTTATGACCCAACTCTCTTAAATTTTCAGTCTCTCTCCAGACACTCTCTCCTCCCTCTGCCTCTCTGGTTTCCCCAACGACAACGCCCAACGGCTCAATCATAGTTTTGATAATTGATAGATACTTCAATCTTCATACTCGATACTTGATAGTTTCATTAAATATTTCATTCACTCAAACTCAATCAGTCAATCTCTTATTCTCTTTCCTAACCAACCTTTACGACTTTACGCTGGCTTTAGTGCTTTTGCTTTACCTATCTCAGTATCTCACTCTCTCTCTTATTAAAATCTTTCAAAACTTAAAAGATTAAAGCAAAGGTTAACTTAATTTATGATTTCAGATTTCCAGTACCTTCACGGTTTGATATTCGGATTTCTCAATCTCAGTACCTTCACGGCTTTGATAATTTCTGATTTCAGTAGAATCAATAATTCAGTACCACGGACTTTGGATTAAAACTCATAAGCAAGGGTTAAAGTCTTGGAGACTTGGGAGTTATCTCTGAATGTGATTTTATTGTGCGGTTTAATTGGCTCAATTGTCTCGATCTTACAATCCTAATCACCCGGTACCCGGTGATCTCTATCTCTTGTATCATATTTAATTTCTAGTACTTAATTTTGAAATTTTATACTTAGTATTAGTACTTGTATAATTATATTATTTTAAAGATTTAAATTAGATTTTATCAAATGCCTCCTAAACAATTAAGTGGGAACGATAAGAAAAAAGATAGGAAAATAGAAGCGAATTTATCCAAAGTCAACAATGAGCGGTAGAGAAATTTATTTATAGAGAACTACATAACGTAGAAAACTTAGATCACGAAAATGTTGATTTAAATGATAACGAAAATGCAGATGTTGATAATGAAAATGTTAATTTACAAAATAATGAACAACAAAATATATCTAATACTCTAAACATTTATGATCCAAGAAATTGGGATAATCTTGCCAAAATTTAATAGATGAATTAGTAATAAATGGATATCCGTGAGATATAACATTTGAAAAAGGCCATACAAATAAAATTGGGAGACGTTTCACTTCAACACATTATACTCGTTATTTGCCGAACGGCGAAAAACATGATAGAAAGTGGCTTGTTTATTCACAAGATACGAATAAAGTTTATTGTTTTTGTTGTAAGTTATTTGCTAAAGGACCCCGAGTAAGTAATTTAGGAAATGAAAGATTTTAAGATTGGGTACATCTTAGTGTAAGGCTTAAAGAACATGAGTTGGGTAATGAACATATCACGTGCATGGCTTATTGGATTGAATTAAGAACTAGATTGGAAACAAATCAAATAATTGATAAAGATCTTCAAAACCATATCAACAAGGAAAAAGAACAATGTAGGGCAGTAATGTATAAAATAATTTTGGTAGTAAAATATCTTGGTAAACAAATTTTGGCATTTCGTGGAGATAGTGAAAAAAATTATGAAGAAAATAATATAAATTTTTTAGGCTTAATAGAAATGATTGGAGAATGGGATCCAGTGATAAAGGAACATATTCATCGTTTTCAAGTAAGTAAGAATCCGCATGTCAAATTTATTAAAAAAAATTGTAATCATTATTTGAGTCATAAAATTCAAAATGAATTGATTATTATTTTATCGACCGAAATAAAGAGTGTGATCATTCAAACTATTAAGAAAGCAAAATATTTTTCTTGTAATTCTTGATTGTACTTTGGATAAAAGCCACAATGAACAAATGTCTTTGATATTACGTTGTGTAGATGTGTTAACGGGTCCCATAAGAATAGTAGAGTATTTCTAAGAATTTTTACAAGTGCATGATGCATCGGGAAAACAACTTTTTGAAGAGTTAGAAGATGTACTAAAGTTGTTTGATCTTAATATTTGTGACATTAGAGGGAAAGGGTATAATAACGGTTCCGATATGAAAGGAAAACACCAAGGTGTTCAAAAAAGATTATTAGATAAATCCGAGAGCTTTATATGTTCCATGCGGTTGTCATAGTTTAAACTTGTCACTTTATGGCATTGCAAATTGTTGTAGTAAAGTAAAGATTTTTTGGAGTAGTACAACATATTTATACCATATTTTCTACTTTAACAAAACGATGGGACATTTTGAAAATGAATATTGGATCCGGTTAAATCTCAAATCTCATTCGGCCACACGTTGGGAAAATCGCATAGCTAGTGTAAAAGTAATACGTTTTTAAACTCATAAAATTAGAGATGCTTTATTTGGTTTATCTAATGATAATGACTCAAAAACAAGTAGTGAAGCTACATCTTTAACAACATATGGACTAAGAAATTTTGAGTTTTTAGTAAGTATGATTATTTGGTATGATATATTGTATGTTGTTAATTTAGTTAATAAAAAGTTACAAGCTAAAAACATGCGTTTGGATGTTGCTATTGAGAAAATAAAATGGTTACGAGCATATATTCAAAACATATAGAACAAGGGGGTTTGAAGATGCTATAACTAATGCCAAAGAAATTGCTAATGGAATAAAAATTAATCCTGCATTTGTTGAAAAGCGTAAAATTGATAGAAAAAACCATTTTGATGAGAATGTAAAGCATGAGCCAACACCACTAGTTCCGGATTCAGCTGAAAATTTATTTAGAAAACATTATTACAATTATGTTATTGATCAATTTCTTGATTCATTGGATATTAGGTTTGAACAATATTAAGCATATGAGAATATTTTAGATTCCTATTTAGTTTTGATAAGTTAAATTCATTAGATGATCGCCATTTGAGTGAATGTTGTGATAATCTTGAAAATGTTTTGAAGTATAATAGTTTAACTGATATTGACGGAAAAGACTTATTTCGGGAAATAAAAATCTTGCGCACGAAGTTACCAAAAGAAACAAAGACCGCGTTTGAGATATTGACTTTCTTGATTAGAATTGATTATCTTCCAAATGCCTGTATTGTTTATAAAATATTATTAATGATACCGGTTACAGTCGCATCTGGAGAAATAAGTTTTTCAAAGCTAAAAAATACTAAAATCTTACTTGCGATCGACCATGTTACAAAAATGCTAAATGGATTAGCAATAATGTCTATAGGAAAAAATTTGTTACAAAATCTTGATTATAAGAGTATAATTGCGAATTTGCATCTAGATATGCTTGTAGACAAAATTTTTAATGATATTTTGTTATTTATTTAGTTAATGCCTCATGCTTGTATGAAATTTCACGTTGTTATTTTGTGATAATGATTAATTTATAGTGCATTTGTTTGTCTTTTTGAGGTTTGCATTCGAGGAATTGAATGAAGATGTTGATGATTTCGAAGACGCTAAAGGTGTTTACTTAAATTTTGCAACATTGAAAGACATTTTCCTAAATGTACTATGACTACTATTATTTAATACTCCTCTTTGTGTTTACTTAAATATTCAATATTATACTTTAAGATGCATATGTTATGTTTAGTTAGTACTACGAAAAAAAAAAAAAAAAAAAAAAAAAATTCAAGTAAAAATGGCCTATTTTAATTCTTCGCACAGGGCCTTCAAAAAACCAGGGCGGCCCTGGGATTAGTCAGACAATCGGTGATTAATTATGAACCTGGTGTAAAACATAACAAGATCTATAAATAATGGATCTAGAAGGACCTAGGACTTAATACGATAATCACGCTTAACAATAATGCGGAAACATAATCACATACCTTGATCCATAGCTTGATTGATTGAGGTATGTCTTTTGTGTTCGTCAACGGCGGCGAGCGGTGACAACTAAGTTTTCTCTCCCTTAACCTTTCTTTGAGATTGTGCTTTGGTTTATGTACTAGGCACACTTATATAGCTAGAGAGAGGACCTAGTCTCCTATTTCAATCAGGTTTACTTTCTATCAAAGTAGAGAGTTATAGGAACCCTGACCTCATTAACCAATAGGATTAGTTTCCTATTAGGACTTGGATCATCATGATTAGAAACCCATAATTACTAAAGAACCCTACTCATGTGGGCCATAATAAGTCTTATATTCTCCCACTTGGCCCATATGAAGTAGTTTTGAAAATCATACTCGATAAAATTTTAGTTTGCAATTTTTTTTTGACTCAAAATGGGCTCAGCGATTAAATAACTGATACCGTGCGATTATATTCCAAGTCATACTATCTGTATTGGTCATCATAATACCAAAATCAAATAATTTACTAAAGCGAGTCATGATGGTCTTATACAATTTTGCGACACATTTCCTTCAATGTACTACAACAATAATGAACTATTTAACTTGGTTCATAAGTGAGGTTTATAGGCGTTAACAAATAAGCCTATAAAAGGTCCATTAATAATGTCTTGTCAAAAGACTTTCCTGTTATCATTCATCCAATCACATACATGTGTACACATAATGGTAAACAGGAAATATCATAAGCATACTATAATAAGATCTCAATAAGATGTCTAGAGAAAACAATCAAACTAAAAATCCATAACTATAAAGAAAAATATCATGGAATCCGCCCAAAACTCATACTCTGAACATGTTCCTTAAATGTCTTTGGCGGTAATCCCTTAGTCAATGGATCTGCAACCATAAGCATTGTGCTTATGTGTTCTATAAACACTCGTTGTTTCTGAACAGACTCCTTGACTGATAAATATTTTATCTCCATGTGCTTAGCACCATTAAAATATTTATCATTCTTGGAGAAAAAGACTGCTGCGGTATTATCACAATAAATTCTTAACGGCTTGGAAATAGAGTCGACAACTCCAAGTCCTGAGATAAAAATTCCCCAACCATAAACCATGATCTGTGGCCTCATAGCATGCCACAAACTCAGCCTCCATAGTAGATGATGAAATACTATCTTGTTTTGTACTTTTCCATGAAATTGCCCCTCCAGCCAGTAGAAAGACATAACCAAAAGTAGACTTCCAACTATTAGGGCATCCAGCAAAATCTGAGTCTGAGTAACCAATCACTTCTAAATGATCAGACCTCCTAAATGTGAGCATGTAATCTTTCGTTCCTTGCAAGTACCTCATAACTTTCTTTGTAGTTTTCCAATGGTCCATCCCTGGATTGATTTGATATCTACCCAGCATACCAGCGACAAAGCTTATGTCCAGTCTAGTACAAGTCTGAGTATATATTAAACACCCCACGACAGACGCGTACGGAATATTTTCCATCTGTTTACGTTCCCATTCAGTCTTTGGGCATTGCATAAAACTAAATTTATCACCTTTCTGAATTGGTGCATCACTAGCTGAACAATTCTCCATACCGAATCTCTTTAATACTTTATTAATATAGGCTTTCTGAGGCAGCCCTAACAATCCTCGTGCTCGGTCTCGATAGATTTTGATTCCAATCACGTAAGATGCCTCACCTAAATATTTTATTTTAAAGTTCTTAGAGAGAAACTTCTTAGTCTGGAGAAACAGACCAAGATCATACTAGCAAGTAAGATATCATCAACATACAAAACCAAAAATATAAACTTACTCCCACTGACCTAGAGGTATATACATCGATCAACAATATTTTCCTTAAATCAAAAGGAATAATGGTATCATGAAACTTAATGTACCATTGGCGGGAAGCTTGTTTAAGACCATATATTGATTTTTTAAGCTTACAAACCATGTTTTCTTTCCCCTTTTTGGAGAAACCTTTAGGTTGATTCATATAGACTTCTTCATCTAAACTCCCATTTAGAAAAGCAGTTTTCACATCCATTTGGTGTAACTCTAAATCATAATGAGCCACCAATACCATAATAATTCTAAGTGAGTCCTTCTTTGATACAGGTGAGAAGGTCTCCTTGTAATCAATGCCTTCTTTCTTAGTAAAATCTTTGGCCACAAGTCGGGCTTTATATCGTTCGATCTTGCCATTACTGTTGTATTTGGTCTTAAAGACCCATTTGCAACCAACTTTCTTGTATCCTTTTGGCTATTCAACGAGATCCCAAACTTCATTTTGTTCTATTGTTTTAACTTTTCTTTCATAGCATCAATCCATTTAGTATAATTATTACTATCTATGGCTTGTGAAAATGAAACCGGATCCTTAATAGTCCCTATACCAAATTCAGATTCCTGTAAGTACACCACAAAGTCATCCGAAATAGCAAATCTCCTTTCCCGTTGGGATTGGCGTGGTGCTATTTCTTGTGGTGCCTCTATTATCGGTTCATTGGTGACAATCTCAATATGGAGTGGTTGATTGCCCAGTTGTTGCTCGGTATTATTATTTGATCAACAACCATAGGAACAACAACAGGATTATAAGTTATGGGTAATGGGACTTTCACCCTAACATCCTCAATAACTACATTTCGAGATTTACTACTCCCACTAATTTCACCATTTTTAAGGAATCTTGTATTACCGGTTTCAACAATTCTTGTACTATGGGTAGGACAGTAAAACCTATATCCTTTGGACTTATCAGGATAACCAATAAAGTATTCACTGACAGTTTTAAAGTCCAATTTCTTTTCATGTGGATTATAAATTCTAGCCGCCGCTGCACATCCCCAAATATGAAGATGTCTTAAACTAGGTTTCCTTCCAGTCCAAAGCTCGAATGGAGTTTTCAGAACTGCCTTACTAGGAACCCTATTTAATAAATATGCAGCGGTCTTTAGAGCTTCAATCCACAAAGATATGGGTAAAGTTGAATTACTTATCATACTCTTAATCATTTCCATTAAGTACGATTATGCCTTCAGCTATACCATTCTGCTGTGGTGTTCTGGCATTGTGTATTAAGCACGAATACCAAGCTTCTCTAGGAGTTTGGCGAATGGGCCAGGGTACTGACCCGATTCATCATATCTACCATAGTATTCACCACATCTATCTGACCTAATGACTTTTACCTTTTTGCCTAATTGTCTTTCAACCTCTGTAATGTATAACTTAACGGCATTCACTGCTTGAGATTTTTTACTTAATAAATAGACATAACCATAACGTGAAAAGTCATCAATAAAGGTGATAAAATACTTTTCTCCCATAAAACAATGAGTGGTAAAAGGTCTACAAATGCCTGTATGAATAATTTCAAGAAGCTTCATACTTCTTGTGGCATCCTTCTTGATGTGTTTGGTTTGTTTGCCTTTAATACAATCCACACACACACCGAAATTAGTAAAATCTAGGTTCAGAAAGACCCCGTCTTTTACTAATCTCTGTATTCTTTCTCTGGAGATATACCCCAGTTGTCTGTGCCACAAGATGGAGGAATTTCATTAGTTATGCCACATTAAGTTCAACATTAGGATACAGGGTCAAAAGGGTTTTGGCGAACATGTTATCAAGATTTATTTGTATAGGCCATCAAATAAAATACCAGAACAAATAAAAACGGAATTCTGAATAAACTGAAAGAACCGTTTCCAAAGTGAAAAGAATACCCATCAAGGTCTAAAAGAGATAAGGAAAGCAAATTACGATAAACTGAAGAAAACATAGAAGGTAAGCGATAAATCTAAATAATGTCCAGGTCTAAGAATAACGAGAGGTCCCCATGGCTTCAACGAATCTTTAACTCTATTTCCCATGAATATGAATTTTTTATTTGGTTCCACGTTCTGGGTAGTAAGGAATCCCTTTCTTTTCGAACCAAGCCTTACGTTTCTGACAATCTTTCTGAACATGCCCCATCTTTTTATAGAAGTAACATCTATTACGTTCATTGTCGCGTTCTGTCTTAGGAGCTTAGTAACATTAGAAGGCCCCTTTACCTTGAGTGATCCTCGTTTCTTATCAGGCTTCCTCCATTTCTTTGTAGCTTCTTGTGTTGTAAGATGAACTGAATGATTTCCTTGTTGCTTAAGCTTGCCTCCTCTTGAACAATCATGTTGACTAATTCATTCACATTCCACTTATCCTTAATAGTATTGTAATGAATTTGAAATGGACCAAACTGAGAAGGCAAAAAGTTCAAAATAAATTGAACAATAAAAGAATCATTCACGTCCATCCCCAACGTTTTAAGCTTAGCAGCTAGATTTATCATTTCTAAGACATGCTTATGTATGCCTCGTACACCATCATATTTCATTGTAGTAAGTTTAGCCATTAAAGTCCCAGCTAAAGACTTATCAGCAGTTTTGAAACGTTCTTTCACAGATGTTAAAAATTTGTTCGCATTTTTAGACTTAGGAAGTGAAGACTTGATATTAGTCACTATGGTCATCCGCATAAATATAAGGCTTAACCTGTTCGACCTTTCCCAAGCTTTATGGAAAGTCTTCTCATCCACAATGCTCTCAATAGAAAGATCAGTGGGTTTTTCAGCCAAAAGTGCTAAATCAAGATCTAGAATACCTAAGTGAAACTGAATTTGTTCACTCCAGTCTAAAATATTAGTTCCATTGAGAATTGGAAAAGACGAAGCATGCGAATGTAGTGAAATAGGGTTCGGTACTGCAAAATAATTAAAAGCTCACAAAATATTAATACTATGAATTATAGATAAATAAATAAAGTCATAATATAAGAAATTAAAACCAAATTATATTCTGATGATGAACTAATAATATCATCACAAATCAACATTTGGGTCTAAATTGCAATATATAAAATGTCTACTCAAATAGTTATAACAGTAATATAATAGGGCTAATTAAAAGTGCATGCCAAAATATGTAAGATCCTTCACCTTTGGGTTATTAGTTCCAAACACAAACTAGAATGCATATCAATTACCCTATTTCAATTTATTAGTCTTGCAAAAGTCAATCCGCCTTTGGGAAAATTCATAACATTTTAAGATAAATAAATCGTATTATATACTCGGTTTGATATCCATGCATCATAATAGTTGGGCCACTTTGGTGACTTCCAACCGGCCAAGATCACAGATCTCAAATCGATATACATATAGTCAAAACATATTATGAACGCATATGGTCGAATTAATAAGCTGGGGAAATTAAAGCAATATATACTAACATGTTAATACGATAATAATACGAAGCATTACTTTCCCGATCTAAAATAACGGTAATCATAAACACAACTTTGTAGAAAACTAAACAGTGTAATAAACTAGTATATATTAAAAAATGCGAAGTACACAATAGTGTATATCTCATAACACTAAAAAAAAATACATTAATATAATTATTCTGTAAGCATGATCTACATTAATGAGATAACATGACATGACATGAGCAAACGGTTACGTATATGTGGGCCTTTACAATAAAATAAAACATTAAAAAAATATATTTAAGTTTTCTATTAAAAATAGTTTATACTTGATGACTCCACAGTTATGTCTGGTGAAGAAACCTTAATCTTGATCCGGCGATCAATAGCGGAAAAAAAATTGCCAAAATTTATCTTCATCAAGATCACATAACACAAATCGGAAAATCATAAAGTCCAATCATAGCTCATGATACCACATGTAAAACATGACAAGATCTATAAATAATTAGATCTAGAAGGACCTAGGACTTAATACGATAATCACGCTTAACAATAATGCGGAAACATAATCACATACCTTGATCCATAGCTTGATTGATTAAGGTATGTCTTTTGTGTTCGTCAGCAGCAGCGAGCGGTGACAACTAAGTTTTCTCTCCCTTAACCTTCTCTTTGAGATTGTGCTTTAGTTGATGTGCTAGGCACACTTATATAGGTAGAGAGAGGACCTAGTCTCCTATTTCAATTAGGATTACTTTCTATCAAAGTAGAGAGTTATAGGAAACCCTGACCTCATTAACCAATAGGATTAGTTTCCTATTAGGACTTGGATCATCATGATTAGAAACACATAATTACTAAATGACCCTACTCATGTGGGCCATAATAAGTCTTACACCTTGATCACCTTGATTTGCAAATTAATGATGACATCTACTGTTCCGAGTTTAGTCGTAACATATGCATCAGATACAAATTTGTAGTTAATAAATTACGATAAACACAACCACAACTGTTCAGATGGTGTAGGTTGTCAGTCTATCTAGGAGATGAACAATGAGACTACTTTCAATCGGCATATGGACATAGGTTGGACAACGTAAACTCGACAATATTTTGGGAGAGAAGGAAAGGCTTGTCTTTTCTAAACCAAAATTTGATGAATATTTTCAGCAAAACTCATTTTCTTAATAAAAAATATATATGAAAAGATATGGAACAAGGCTGGCAGTAGTGTAGTTTTGGGGGTTATCTAGAAAGGTTAAAATTTGGGGACCTGACGCTGACCCTTCACCTGACTACCATGAGATGCTGCAAAGACTGAAAGATGCTTCTCCGATTTCATAGAAGGATCTTGAAAGTTTCCAATGGCTCCATATGTAACATTCATGGTTAAACAAATAAAGTCTTCCTTTTAAACACCATGCCCAACACGACGTAAGAAAAATGGTCACAACAGCCACCCTTGATGGACTCTTATCTCTTGTATCTTTTAACATAAATTTCAAACTTGGAAACCTAAATAGTTAGGTCAAATATCTCCATCTCCATTTCCTAATTATATATACTAAGAGCCGGAGACCCGGCTTGTGTGAGGACGTATCCACTTCTACCCTTATTCTCACCAAACGATCATATCACTTGAGGAAAGAAACACTTACTAAATTTAAAAATATAGAATTTATACAACTTCACTCCACTTTCATATCAAATATTGTGAAATATTATAGAGAGACCCTTATACATTTTTGTATTTATCTCCTTGAGACTTGTAGTTTGGCTAAAAGATGATACAAATTTTGCAAGTTGTATCAAACGGGGCTTATTTAGCTAAACTTGCAAGCATAACGGGGCTTATTTAGCTAAACTTGCAAGCATAACAATTCTTATTTTAAAAAATTGATTGAGAATTACAAGCTAGTAACATACACAATATGGCGGTGAAAGAAATGTTGATTGAAAGCAACCTTACAGAACATCGAAATTAATGTGCCGATCAATAACCAATAGAAACTTTTGTGAATATTTGTTCCGTGGAATTTGTAAAAAGAAATCGTAAAGTTTAAATGTAATTTTTTTTTTTTTTCTAATCGTGTAAGAGTTTTGACATTATTCTAACTTGAAACATCATGAATATTTCGTACAAATTCTTCACGTTCACAAAAGGAAGGTCATATTGTAAATGTTTCATAACAAAATGGAGGATTTACTCAATATCTAGATATATTAAATTTGTCAAGTGTATTAGGTGTGTTGAATTTGAGTAAGTTCTTTGAGGGTGTTACTAGAGGGGTACAAATGGTAGAGAAAGATATGAAATTTAATTTGTTTCAAGCGAGTTGTAAATGGGCACACATCACATTATTAGAGGGGCTCACGCAGAGATATTTGGATACGTGGATACGTCCTCACGCAAGCCGGATTCATAGGTGGATGTTGATGATAAATTAATTAGCCCCATCTCCATCTCCAACTAATTCTAATATATGTCGGTCTCGAGTCTTCACCGGTGAGGACCATTTGCCATCTCTAGAAGACTGAATGCCGAGCCATATATACGCGCTTTGGTAAGATATTTGTGAGTCTTAAAAATCACGGAAAAAAAAAAAAAAAAAAAAAAAACACAAACACGAAAGTTTCCCCATTGTTGAGTATCACTTTGAGGCAAATATTGTATTTGCCAGCAAAACCTTTGGAACTTGCACTAGTACTAGTCTGGCGAATATGTTATGTCTAATATTTGTTAGTTTGTAAATCTTTTTTTTATGAGATAGGTAACTCGAAGGTGTTCCTATTTTATCGTAACGCGGTAAAAAAAAGTGCTTGCAAGAGATGAAAAGATTAGAACGAATGTATGTTTCATGTATAAATCTTATCAAACAGTATAATTACAATATAGTAATACACAATATTGGCTATGGGTATGATTGCTACATTGCCTATGGTTAAGGATGTAGAAACTAATACAAAGAATGAGAGATTTGAGAAGGACTAATTTTATTATAATTCGATGATTACAATGGAAGAAAGCCTTTTCCTTATATAGTTACAATTACTTGGACGCTAAGTAAGAAATTACATATATATAGGATATACTATAAGGAGTGTTTAGTATATCTTATATTTAGATAATCCTATATTTAATATATATCCTATATTAAGTATATTCTATATTCCACACTCCCCCTCAAGATGGAGCATAGATGTCAATCATGCCCAGCTTGTCAATCACTTCGTTAAATATTTGTCCACAAACTCCTTTCATAAGAATATCTGTAAGTTGATCTTTCGACTTCACGAATGGAAAACATATACACCCTTTGTCAATATTTTCTTTGATAAAGAACCAATCCATTTCAACATGTTTCATACGGTCATGTTGAATTGGATTGTGTGCAGTCATAATCGCTGCTTTATTGTCACAGTGTAGATCCATTGCTTTCATGAGTTTAAATCCAATATCCTTCAATATATTATGTATTTATAGCAGTTCACATACTCTATGAGCCATACCCCAAAACTCAGATTATGCACTTGATCTAGCAATAACCTTTTGCTTCTTAGCTCTAAATGTCACAAAATTCTCACATACAAACGTAAAATAGCCTAAGGTTGACATTTTGTTTGTCATATCTCCTGCCCAATCTGTATCGGTGTATCCCATTACTTCCATATCACCACCTTTTCAGAATAAAAGACTTTTTCCCGGAGATTTCTTCAAGTACCTTAGTATTCGAAAGACCGCCTTCATATGTTCTTCACTTAGATTATGCATGAATTAACTTACGACACTAAGGCATATGCAATATCCGGTCGAGTATGGGAGAGATAAATTAGTCTTCCCACTAAGCGTTGGTACCTTCCTTTGTCACATGGAACTTGGTCGGGAAACATTCCCAAGTGATGATTCGCTTCAATTGGTGTATCTACCAGTTTGCAATCAAACATCCCAGTTTCTGCAAGAAGGTCTAATATATACTTTTGTTGAGACATGAAAATACCTTAACTTGATCTTACAACTTCAATGCCTAAGAAGTATTTTAACTGTCCCAAATCTTTCATATCAAATTCCCGTGACAAATAGTTCTTCAGTGCCTCCATTTCTACTGAGTCATTTCCAGTAACAACTATATCATCAACATAAATAATAAGAGCGGTAAGCTTGCCTGACTTCCATTTTATAAACAAGGTATGATCAGAATTACTTTGCCTATATCCAAATTCCTTCATGCTCTTCGAAAACCGTCTAAACCAAGCTCGTGGCGACTGTTTTAACCCGTACAATGCCTTCTTTAATTTGCATATTTTTCCTTCTTCAGAATTCGTGACTCCAGGTGGTAACTCTATGTATACTTCTTATTCTAAGTCTCCATTGAGAAATGCATTCTTCACGTCAAACTGTTGTAATGGCCAACCTTGACTGGCTGCATGAGAAATGAGTACACGAATAGTATTTATCTTAGCCATAGGGGTGAAGGTATCCTTGTAATCTACACCATACGTCTGCATATATCCTTTGGCAACTAGTCTGGCTTTATACCTATCAATACTTCCATCTAAATTCATCTTTACAGTAAAGATCCAACGACACCCAACAACATGATATCCGTGGGATTTATCAACAAGTTCCCAAGTGGAATTCTTCTGAAATACATTCATCTCTTCATTCATGGCTTTCTGATAGTGCTTCCTGCAAATTACTAGGAATAGATACAGAGGATAATTGATTCATAGTGCATGTAAACGACTTAGCCAACCTATAGGTGGCCACATAATCAGAAATTAGGAATTTGGCTTTAGAATTGATATCTGGTTTATAAGTAGATTTTGGAATACCTTTAGTAGACCTTTCTGAACGTCTAGGCTGAATATCATTAATAGTGTTAAGATTAGGTAATACCTGAGGTTCGACATTCTGTGGCAGTACTTCGGTAGATGGTATTAGAATATTGGAATCACGAGCAACTTCTACTACTTCAGCTTGATCCCTCCCTGTCATCTGACCCTCTCTATTCATATGAACTTCATCTTCAATGCCCTGATCTCCCCCTGTCATCTGCTCCACTTCACTTTCCTTTCCATCATCAGTTAGGTTACTATGCCTATTCAAATTACTCATCTAATCCTCTAGTTTCTGAAACATATCCCCAATAATAAGGAAATTTCCTTCACCATCATTATATTTCTCCCCTTGAAGGGAAGATCCCACAAAATACGTCCCCAATTCTCGAAACGAAACATCCAAAAAGATATACACCTTCCCCTCCACAGGATCATAACAACGATAACCCTTTTATTATCAACATATCCAAGAAACACACAATTTCGAGCACAATGTATAATAACAACTGTAGCAGCAGTGGTGGCGTGGATTCATTCTGACTTTCTATGTCGGAATTATATTCTGAATGGGTTGGACAACACATTATATAATGTGTACAGTCTAACGGAGTCTGCAAAGGAACTGTGGGAATCCTTAGACCATAAGTATAAATCAGAAGATGCCGGACAAAAAAATTTTGTAATTGGCAGATTCTTGGATTATAAAATGGTGGATTCCAAGACTGTAATCAGTCAAGTACAGGAACTGCAGATTATCCTGCATGATATTCATGCAGAAGGTATGAGGTTAAGTGAATCTTTTCAGGTTGGTGCGATAATTGAGAAGTTGCCTTCATCCTGGAAGGACTTCAAAAGTTATCTGAAGCATAAGAGGAAAGAAATGAAGTTGGAGGAACTGATCGTAAGGCTAAGGATCGAAGAAGATAACAAATCTAACGAAAATAAGGATGTTGTTCATTCTTACGATGCCAAGGCTAACATGGTCGAGGGAAACCCTAAACCCCATAAGAAAAATGGGAAGAAAGGGAAGAATGGGAAGAATTTCCTGGGCCCTAAGGGCAAGGACTTTAAGAAGTTCACAGGGAGTTATTATGTTTATGGCAAACCAGGGCACAAGTCAATGAAATGTTGCAAGCATAAAAGCGAACCAGAAAGTGGCAAAGGCACTCAAGCAAACATTGCTGAGATGGAGAACCTGTGTGCAGTGATCTCCGAAATCAACCTGGCAAGCGATTCCAGAGGATGGTTTATGGACACAGGGGCTACACGTCATATATGTTATGACAGGAGTTTATTTACTACCTACAATAAGACTGAACATGAAGATAAAGTGTTCATGGGAAACGTTTCGACGTCAAGGGTCGAAGGAAAAGGGAAAGTAGTTCTGAAATTCAAATCTGAAAAAGAAGTTACTTTGAATAAAGTGTTGTATGTGCCTGATATCCCCAAGAACCTTGTTTCCGGAGCATTGTTGATCAAGAATGGATTCAAGTTAGTGTTTGAGTCAAACAGATGTATCATGACTAAGAATGGTGTATTTATAGGAAAAGGTTATGAGTGTGATGGACTGTTCAAACTAGCAGTCTTGTGTAAACCAGTTTCAATTATCAATAAGAATGAGAATTCTATTTACTTGCTTGAGTCATTTAATGTTTGGTATCAACGATTAGGACATGTAAATTATGGTTCGCTGCGTAAATTAGTCTATTTAGGATTGCTGCCTAAATTCAATCTTGATTGCAAACAAAAATGTGAAGTGTGCGTTGAAGCAAAATTTTTTAAACAACCATTCCATTCTATTGAACAGCGTAAAACTGAACCACTAGATTTGATTCACAGTGATCTCTGCGGTTTGAAGTTTATTCAAACACGAGGCAGAAAAAAGTACTTTATTACTTTCATAGATGACTGTACAAGACATAGTTATGTCTACTTGCTCAGAAGCAAAGATGAAGCACTGGAAGTGTTTATTATGTTCAAAAATGAGGTTGAGACTCAACTCAACAAAAAGATAAAAGTTCTTCGAACTGATAGAGGTGGGGAATACGACTCTATTACATTTGGAGAACTGTGTACTAAGTTTGGTATTATACACCAAACTACTGTACCTTACACTCCTCAGCAAAATAGAGTTGCTGAGAGAAAAAATAGAACTTTAAAGAATATGCTTAATGTTATGCTTATTAGTTCTGATTTGTCGCAAAACCTGTGGGGGGAAGCGTTACTTTCTGCGAATTACATTCTCAATAAGTTACCTCACAAGAAGATTGAAAAGACTCCTTATGAACTCTGGAAAGGCAGAGAGCCTTTCTATAAGTTCTTAAAAGTGTGGGGGTGTCTTGCAAAGGTACAAATACCATTGCCAAAAAAGTCTAAGTTAGGACCTAAAACTATTGACTGTATTTTTATTGGCAATGCCAATAACAGTAGTGCATATAGATTTCTCATATACAAATATGAAATAAATAATGTGCATGAGAATACCATCATTGAATCACGAGATGTTATATTTTTTGAAAATATATTTCCATATAAAAAGAGTGATACTGTGAATCCACATAAAAGAACAACTGATATTGCTTCTAGTAGTGATCAACGTATCACTCCTACAAATTCTGATTTTAATGCAAAACCAAGACGTGGGAAACGACTTAAAGTTGTTAAGTCTTTTGGCAAAGATTTTGTAGCATTTTTGTTGGAAAATGAGCCTCAAACCTTCAAGGAAGCCATGGCTATACTGAAGCTCCTAGTTGGCAAGAGGTTGTACAGAGTGAGATAGACTCTATAATGCACAACCATACTTGGGAATTGGCAGATCTTCCACCAGGCAACAAACCTATAGGTTGCAAGTAGATTTTCAAACGAAAATTAAGACATGATGGTTCAATTGAAAAGTACAAAGCCAGACTTGTTGCCAAAGGATATAGGCAAAAAGAAGGTTTAGACTATTTTGATACATATTCTCCAGTGACAAGAATAACTCCTATTCGTATGTTGATAGCTATTGCAGCAGTGCATAAGCTTGAAATACATCAAATGAATGTTAAAACAATATTCTTGAATGGTGAATTAAATGAAGAAATATATATGAACCAACCTGAGGGGTTCATTATCCGGGGCAAAGAAAATAAAGTGTGTCGATTGGTTAAATCTCTTTATGGATTGAAGCAGGCACCTTTACAATGGTATGACAAAATTGATGGAGTCATGATTAAGGATGGCTTCAAAATTAATGAATGTGATAGATGTGTCTATATTAAAAACATTAATGGTGAGCATGTCATTGAGTGTCTTTACATAGACGATATGCTCATCATGGGGACTAACATCAATGTCATTATGTCAACAAAGAATATGTTGTCCAAAAATTTTGATATGAAGGACTTAGGTGTTGCAGATGTTATTCTTGGCATAAAGATTAGCAGAGCACCACAGGGACTTGTGTTGTCTCAATCACATTATATAGAGAATGTACTAAAGAAGTTTAATAAATTTGACTGCCATGGTGTTCAGACACCATACGATAATATACGTCAATTGATTAAACACAAAGGTGAACCTATTTCTCAAATAAAGTATGCACGCATCATAGGCAGTCTAATGTATGTTATGAACTGCACTAGACCAGATATTGCTTATGCAGTTAGCAAACTGAGTCGGTATACTATAAACCCTAGATTGAGCCATTGGGAAGCGTTAATCAGGGTTTTACAGTATTTAAAGCATACAATAGACTATGGGTTGCACTACACAAGATATCCAGCTGTCCTTGAGGGATACAGTGATGCAAACTGGATATCAGATTCTAACGAGTCATACTCCACAAGTAGATACGTGTTTATACTTGGTGGTGGAGCTGTCTCATGGAAATCCTCAAAACAAACATGCATAGCTCGATCAACTATGGAATCAGAGTTTGTTGCTCTAGATTTAGCGGGAGATGAAGCTGAGTGGCTTTGACAGTTTTTAGAGGATATTCCTATGTGGCCAAAGCCAGTACCTGCCTTATGTTTCCATTGCGATAATCAAGCAGCGATTGTAAGGGCAAAGAATAATGTCTATAACGGTAAGTCACGACATATACGTCGTAGACATAATACTGTAAAGAAATTATTTGTAAGTGGAGTTATATCCATTGACTTTGTGAAGTCCAGTGACAACCTAGCGGATCCATTTTCAAAAGGGTTGGCAAAAATGCAAGTTTTTTCCACATCGAGGGGAATGGGATTAAAGCCTTTAAATTTGAGTTAAACTCAGCAGAAACCTAACCTAGTTGATTGGAGATCCCATGATCTAGGTTCAATAGGACAACTAGTTGTGAGTTACTCAACATGAGCACTGTAGAGATTTTAACTCCTGCCCGTTCCATAATGTGAACAGTGCAACCTGTCGGGTTTTTCAGGGTAAGTTCTCTGAACTTTTAATGATTCCTATGACTTGAATTTACAAGTGGGGTACGACAGGGTACTCTTAATAGGCAATCACCTATGTGAGCATGAGGTGGGGCCGCTTCCATGAGAATTTTATAAGGCAAAATTCTCTAATAGTGCTTATGAATCCGGGATATGTTCAGGGCCGAATTGAACACAACTATGAGAGCCGATTGCGTTTGGAATAGTACTGTGTGAAGACTATTGTCTTGGTTTACACCAAAGCTGATAGTTCAAGACATATGTTCACTAATCAGCGTAAATCCGATAGTTTTTTACTAGAGATGGTTCAAGTCTACAAGACACCTCTCTCGATGCAGGATCATTCCCTGATTTTCTCTGTTTTGTCTCAGTTTGTCTATTACCATTCAAATGTGGGGGATTGTTGGAAAATACAATATGATTTGTTTTTCCTTTAAGTTTGAATGGTGGAACTAAGTGGTTTTAGTCCCACATTGGATATGAGGGAATCACAACTCTCCTATATAAGTAAATCAAACACTTACTTTGTTGTAATGTATGTGAGAGTTGGTAGGTCACACGCGCATGTGCGACATGTGCGGCCCATGTGTGCAAGCTAGCTTGGGTGCATGGGCTACCCATGGGCTTGCTCGACCTAGGAAACCCGCTTATTATTATAAGTCTATGATTGGGCCTTGGGGCCTTGGGCCATGGGCTCATGGGGATCCCTTTAAGCACTTAGTCGTTTTTTGGGTTTGGGGTGTCTCCAACAGACGCACCTTAAGGTGTGACTCTCGGTGAAGAGGCATTAACTTGAGGTGTGACTCTTGGTGAAGAGTCACTTATGCTCTATATAACCCAATTTCGTTTTCATTTATAATCATCAGTTTTTCAGAGTTTTCTTGAGTCTTTTTTACAAAGAGAAAACAGACGCAATCAAAGTTCGTTTGGCAGAAAGATAGAAGTGCTTTCTTCTTTCTGCGACTGATCGTTGTATCCTGGGAGACAGGGGCCTATATTCCTGTAAAACACTGTGGTTGGGGCGAATCTGTCTTAAGGAGATAGTGTGTATACACTAGACTCGATCATCTCCTTAAGAGGTGTTAGTTTTTTATGCAGAGAAAAGTACAGCATTTTGGTAAGATATTTGCGAGTCTTAATAGTCACTAAAAATATGAAAGTTTCCCCGTTGTAGAGTATCACCGTGAGGCAAGTATTGGTTTTGCAACCATACCTTTGGAACTTGCACTAGTAGTCTGGTGAATATGTTGTCTATTATTTTTTGGTTAATGAACCTTCTTCCTTGTATGAGATTGGTAACTCGGAGATGTTCCTGTTTTACGGTAACTTGGTAAATAAAAAAGTATTTGCAAGAGATGAAAAGATTAGAATGAATGTATGTTTCATGTACAGATCTTATCAAACAATATTTACAATGTAGTAATATATAATACTGGTTATGGGTATGATTGCTTGTACAAAGACATTGCCTATAGGTAAGGACACACTCTACACCAGTCTCTAATGAGGGAAGAGTAAAACAACCAAAGGAGCGAAGCGTTAGCTATGGTCTGTAAAAGAACCCCGTCAAATATTTCTAACATGCTTTGGGTGAGCTTTGCATATTTACAGCCTTTTTGAGTTTTCCCCCTAATGCAAATGCCAAAGGAGGAGAGACTGCATTTCCGATCAGTTTATGCTTTTCTTTTTTGGTTCCAACAAAGATATAGCCTTCGAGAAACCCCTGCATGTACATACAAAAATAAATTTAGTTCTACGTATACCAGTATACGTTATAGTAACCAAATACTACGAATGTTAAGGCAACATTAAGAAATATAACAAGATTAGGAATTAGCTACGGCATATTCAAGAAAAGTATTTAACATACTTACTTGCGAGCGTGCACACTCACGAACTGTTAGTATTTTATCCTTCTCAGGATGAAAGCACATTCCCACCTTACCGCTGGGATTAGGGTGTCCGTGGTCGAGGTTGGAAAATTTCCTTCCCAGTCCAACCTTCCATACATCCCTTTCCACTGATTGTTAATTTTTCCCGAGATTACGTAAGCTTGAGAGTATTGTTAGGAGTTGGGTCCGGCCCAAGGTGGGACTCAACTTGGTTGGGGTGTTCTAGTGGACTCCTAACAAGCCCATATAACATCAGGGTTTATGGGGAGAGTTTGAGTGAGAGTATATAACCCTATTAGGGGTTTAGTATTTGTAACCCCAGAGAAACACAATCAACCTATCAATAATAACTTTCTACTTTTCTCTCATATTATGTGTGTGTATGATTGTTCAGTAGAATAGATTATTATCCAACATATTATCAGCACTGCGAAGAGCTAGTGGATCAAAAGGATAAAAATGGCTCTCCAAGGAAGAGTTTTTGGATTTTTTTTACGTTATGGAGAGCTATAATTTTTTAAATTTCATTTTTTATGTATTACTTTCATGATCAACCATATAGGATATATAGATCTGAGTATGTAGATTAATACCTTATTTATTTCGAAATTATTAGACCTATTTTTAGTGTATTTTACCCTTGTGAAAGGGTTGTTTTCAAGCAAAAATAAAGATTGTTTTAGTTATCAGATTGATACACTTATAATTCTGTTACGTAGCCTACTCTATAAAGATCACGTCCATATATCACACTCCTCTGGGAGATGTCTCTGTTGTTGGGAAAACGGTATAAAAACTAGGCAATTCACGTCCAAAAACCCACTTTTTGATGGGCGCTTAGGTCAGAATGACGTCACCTAGGATTTTGTTTTTTTATTTTTTATTTTTTAGGAGTTGGGTTCAGCCCAAGGTAGGAGCCCAACTGGGTTGGGATGTCTTATTGGACTCATAACAATCCCCGGCCTTAGGGGTTTATGGGGAAAGTTTAAGTAGGATAGGTAACCCATATTGTAAGGTTATCCTTCTTTGTAGTACGTACAGAGAAATAAGTTTACGATCAATAAAGATTATCCTCTCTTCTCTCAATTGCTTTCAATATAGAACTGGAACATTATTTTATTATTCTTCAACACGTTATCAACATGTAGAGCTAGTGGATCAAGAGAAGAAAGAACTTTCCAAAATCCTAGGTGACGTCATCCTGACCTAAGAGCTTATTTTTTAATTTAGATTCAATTTATCTATAATCTATGATATAGGATATCTAATTATGGATTAGAAGTATTTTTATCTATTTTTTTCGGATTAAAAATAACAAATTTTTGTATTTCACCCTTGATTAAGGGGTATTTTCAAACTAAATTTTCTTTCTCTATAGACATCGAATAGAGGCAAGACCAATTTTTTTAGGTAGCCTTTCCCACGAGCTTTCCAACGGTATATGGCACGTTTCATGGAGATGTCCCAATTGTCAAGAAAGTGACGTTCAAACTAGGCAGCTTCTCGGCCAAATAAAATATTATTATTTTATATTTATTTGTTGATGACATCATCATTTTCCAATGTGCTGACGTCAGCAGTGACAGGTGGCAGACACGTGTGGTGATACGTGGCAATTACCGGACTATCGCAGGCTAGTCACTGAACCGGCCATCGGATAATCACCGGACCAGTCACCAGAATGACATGTGGCAGTCACATATGGCACATATGGGATACGTGTGGCAGTCACGTGTGGGGCACGTACGACAGACACATGCGGGGCACATGTGACCAGGTCAAACCGGTCCAGGCCTTGACCCAAATAGATTCAGATCGGTTCAAGATCGGTTCAGACACTGAATTGGCTATAACTAGCCCAATTTTGGGTCAAATCGAGTCAAATTTTTTTTGAAAAATTCTTATATTGACCTTCCCCGTGGCGGACCTATTTTTAATTTTTTTTATAAAAAATTTTTAAAATTTTTTTTGGGAACGGGTGTCTTGTATTGGAAAACTGACTCACTTATATAAGATATAAGTAAAGGGATTAATACCTATTTAATTATCTTACGATTGCTAATGAGATATTAATGGTATGCCTCTAGGATACTAATTATCATGATCAGGAGATCACAGATAATATTAAACCAAGACTAATTTAGGATACGACTAGGAGTCATATCTAAATCACAATTAATTGTCAATGATAAATAATTATAGGTCAATCGGGAATTAACTTAGTCTTATTTCTAAAAACTTGGTGTCTGAGAAACTAATTTTTTATATCTTGGTGCAATTAGATGTTACATTTAGAGATATATAGGCATTGATATCAACCTATAGTACCCTAGAGTATTAGTTCAAAGACCGACATAATCAACTTATCTTGTGAACCCAGCAGACTTTGGGGTGGGACCACTTGTCAGCTAAACATATAATACCCCTCATATTCATAGCAAATAGGGTCATTTGGCTAGAATATACAAACCTTTATAGAATTTGAGGGATTAAAATAACCTAGTTCTCAGAATAAGAAATGTAATATCTAGTAGTTTTGAATAACTATCTTGCCTAAGACTCTATTAAAATATATTTTAAGGTTAAAATCACCATTTTACGGGGTAAAGTTGGGATTTAACGCTTAATAGGATATGAACAAGGTTCACCTATAAGTAATAATTGAAAATCACTAACTTGAATAATATGAATTTCCTTTAGTAATGATTGGAAATCATGTACTTAAATAGGATTTTATAAGGAACGCACACATCTGGTAGTTTTGAATATCAATATTGGCTAAGATTCTATTAAAATGCACATCTAACATTAATATCGTCATTTTACGGGGTAAAATTAGAATTTAATTATTTAAAAAAAATTTCATGAGTTTTAGAATATGAACGGGGTTCAACTATAATATGATTAAGAATCATTTATTTATCGTTATTTTAAGTACTATGATCTGTCTCTAATGCATTTAAAATGTTTATCAAGAATTATTACTAATTACGATCTATATTTGGTATAACAGATGTCTGTCAGCCCATGTTATAATTATGAACCATTGCGGCTTGATGGTTCTAACTACCTTTCTTGGTGTACGGACATAAAACTCCATCTACAAATAATGAACGTCTCAAAGTCGATTGTTGCAGATAATACCGTCTCTGAACCACTCAGGGCACATGCCATATTGGCTATAAGTGCCCACCTTCAACCAGAGCTGATATTTAAGCATACATGTTATGGATATCCATATGAGTTATGGACAAGCTTAGAAGAACGCTTTGGTCTACAGTAAGCCCTAACGAACTATAAGAACCGTAACCGCTGAAAAAATTTGAGGTTATGTGACTTTAAGACTGTAGCTGGCTACAACTCAGCACTGCAAAAGATTATTTTGGCAAGGAGGCTCAATAATGATTATGTCTTCGTGGAAGAGGTTTTGCAAAGGACTCTATCCATATTTCTACATTTGTAGGCTACTCTCAGGGACCAGTATGTAAAAATAGAATTTAGTAGTCCTGGAGATCTGATCCAACTCTTGCTCACTGCAGAACAAGAAGACAAATTTGTTTTTAAGAAAAACAAGAGGTTTCCCACTAAGAGGTAAAAACCAGTTGCATAGAAGATCTTGTCTCATGACAAAGACAACCACAAATGGGGTTTAGGAAGTAGAAATATGACTGAAGGTGGGAATCGGGGATTCCTGGGACCTCAGACGCACAATAGGTTTAAAAAGGTTGGTAAACCATATACACCAAAAAAGATTAAGAAGCTAGATTCAGAATCTCCTTACTTGAGATGTGGGGCAGCTGGACACTTGGTACGCAACTATAAGACACCGTGGGTACCTCGAGTCAAAGTCTGGGTTAACCATATCACCACTGACATAACTTCTATCACTATGAAGTTAGCAGCGTCAGACTTCTTTGGCGACACTGATGCCAGAATAGATCATCATACAGAGTAATTCGTAAAGATTTCTTAGTAGACATGTGATGTCACAGTAGAGAGATCACTAGTAGTTTTTTTTTCTCGCATAGACTTGATTTACTTTTTGTCAGTATTTTTTATTATGTTAGGAAGAAATCATTTATATTTCAATAAAGTGCTCGTGACATGGAGCACCCCAAGGGGGAGTATTAGGAGTTGGGTTCGGCCCAAGGTGGGAACCCAACTTGGTTGGGGCCTCATACTGAACTCCTAACAAGCCCATATAATATTAGGGTTTATGGGGAGAGTTTGAGTGAGAGTATATAGCCATATAAGGGTTTAGTATTTATAACCCCACAAATAACCAATCAATAAAAACTTTCTACTTTTCTCTATTATTATGTGTGTGTATGATTATTCAATAGAATAGATTATTATCCAACAAGTATCAATTTCTTCGTTCTTCCATCAGATAGTATCACCATTTTTCCATATAATTAAAAGTCCTATTAACATAAAATGTACCACAAAAATTTATGTTCTAAGAAATTACTAATGTGAAGTAGCTAACTGTAGGGACCTAAATTCGTAGCTCGAATGGCCTATTACACAAAATATACCTGTGACACAAATATTAATGAATAGATAATATAAGATGACACAAGTTTTAGCATGGAAACCTCTGAATAGGTAAAAACCATGACCTCGGCTCGAGGATTTAGTAATAATCGTTTTATTGCATAAGACTAATGAATGTTAAATACAATTGAGATCTTTTAAGTAAAAAATAATTGGTCCTTTCTCCTCTTTATATTTTCCTTTTTATAGATCTCATCCTCAGTTAGTGTATGCCAACATGTTTTCCTGGCCGAATTGGAGGCAAGAGTAGAGGTTTTTCCTGTAACTGCTAGCTCATGGGGGGCAGGTGTCCTTCACTCATTTTATTCTATTGGAGTGCTCGAGCCACGTCATGTAGATTTTGCATAAGTCTAATATTGTAATAGTTTTTTCTAATTCTAGTTTGAAAGATAGGTCCCTACAATTGCCCTCTCAACTAAAGGCACGAGTGGCTTAAATTAAGAAGTTCGAATCGGGCTTGCTATTTTTTAGAATTGAACCTGTCTATTTATCAAATTGAATGTTGGAGTTGCTTACGTGGAATTTTAATTTGTTAGAATTATTGTTGATTGTTGGAGACTGGACTAGTATTATTGATGTTGATTTGTGGAGTTCCCATAAACTGATGCTTTTAATGGCGATTGCTTTGGAATTGATTGACAACATTAAATGTACACCCAACTATAATTATCTATATTATTCTTCTGACCATCATTCTTCATTCAAGTACATTTCTATCTTATAATATTCTTGTATAAACGATAATGGTGACCACCAGAGGCCAAACCCGGGAGGCTAGAATTTTAGAAAAGATATAAGAATTACAACTCTAGTATTTTTTGATGCATTCCCTCCCTGATGAGACTCTTATCCCTATCCCGCCTACCTACTATGGCATGACTGAGGAGGAGGTGGAGGAAGCTGATGAAGACTTCTTCCATATGTTTCGGTTTTACTATATCATCAAGATGGAGTAATTACGTAGGGATGGTATGCATCGCATTGCGGAGCAGGTTATCTTGGAGGAGGATGAAGATGATGGCATCCTTCCAAAGAAGTCTTGTGGGTGCCCTATCTGCGATTAGTTTCTGTAAAAAAAAATTGATAAAAAAAAAATTGTCTTGAACTATTGTATTTTACATGTATTATGTGTAAACATTCTGTGAAAGAAAGACCTCGAGATATGGAAAATGATTAGGTCATGTAATCCATGTTTTTTATCTCGAACTTGAGATTTGTGGTTGTAAAGTAGTTGTGTCGTTGTTGTGGATAACTGTGACAGGTGTTATTATTATCATTGAGTATTTGGATGCCGTGATATTTGGGATTGGGCAATATCCCACTCTATATCTATTAAAGAAGGAGTTTATATAAGAAATTAGATTCAATAATCATGGTGAGGACTCGCTCTCAGAGGGCTCATCACGTTGTTGAGGGGAGCTTGGCGATAAAGGTGGCAGAAGTGCGTGAACAACTTTTTGGGCAGGCTCAGTTATGATGTTGAGCAGCCCTTTACTGTTTTGCAGGTGGAAGGTTTGAATGCAAAGGAAGGAGAAATTGATGTGGACCAGCATTTTTAATGTGATGTATTTCGTGATATGATTGTCGAACCTAAAGCTCAAAATATTATTGCAAGAGAGATCACTCTGATGAGGACGAGATGATTATTGGTAGTGAAGTGATTAGGTGTGATGTTATAGGGCACCTCGGTGTTTTAAATATAATTACTTCTAGTAATTTGATTTAGTTTAAGGTCAAATTAATATGGAATTGGGGTGATAAAGAAATAATATTGTCAGTTTGATTTTTCGTAATTTTCTCCTTAATTGACGTGTATTTTGTTGAAATATTTAAAATTTGAATATGTTTTTCCATTGGTATTCTCGTATGTGTTATTATAAATAGGTGTTATTATTTTGCGGGAATTGTTGAGTATTCTGGAGTACGATTATTAAAATAATTGGAAGCTTTAGGAGCTCGAATTCTGTGTAGCGATAGTTATTGTCATGGATGCTAAGAGGTCTGAGAAAAGGATAAGTAGGAGAAAGAAAGAGATGTTGTTAATTACAAGGATGGTGGTAATCATAAAAGGGCTGCATTTTCCAAAATAAAGGAGTGGACGATAGAAAAAGTAGAAAATAAAACATCCATTTTGGAGTTTGTTTCATTTAGTGTCTAGAGTAGGTACCAGCACTATCTCGTGGTTATCCGGTGTTAGTGAGTGCACGTGGAGTGAGTACAGCTGGACTGACACTGAACAGGTACGTGGGTTTCTAACTCCTTGTTCTAGAATATCATTCCCATCGTATTTTATAGATTATGGAAAAGGAATTAAGTATGTCTTTTTAAGAAAACAGATATTTATTCGAACATGACTATTCGAATATTTTCCCTCAACATTTCTTTTATTCGAATAGATTAATTTTCTATTCGAATATTTCTGAGAACATGTCTATTTGAATAAATTTTATGTTGTTCGAATGAAATACATCAGGCTCTTATTTATTTGAATAGATTTCTTATTTATTCGAATAAAAATGCTCAACCTTTTATTTATTCGAATAGATTTATTTTTATTCGAACGGAGGACGTGTTTTTTTTTTTTTTTTACTTAAGACAGCTTTTACTCTTTCAGAACTCAACTTTTTGAAAACCTTTTTTTCTATGGCTTAAGTTTTTAGAGTGAGGAGAGACTAATCTTAAGATATTCAAGAGAGAATTAAAATACTCAAATCTTGAGTCAATCATCATTGATCAAGAAACCCTAATTATGGATTGAAGAACTTGAGGGATTCAAGATTGGAAGCTTCGATGAGAGATTAGAGCGAGAAGTTGCGAGAACTTAAAATTGATTGTAAAAAGCTTGATTAAAAGAAAGGTAACCATGGGATATGCTTATCGAGTCTGTAAGTAGTTAAACTCTTGTAATTCTTTTTCAATAGTAGATTGTTTAGCTGTCGGGTGATTCGACAGTGACCTGTGGGTTTTTCTCCTGAAAAAGGTTTCCCACAGGGTTAAAAAAATTTGCTCTTGTCTTTAAATTTCTAACTGCTTGCTTGACATTAGGTAATTGAATCAACTTGATTTAGGTTAAGCGTAGACCATTAATTTAAAGGAATTCAGACCTATTGATTTAGACCTAAAATAATCGAAATTGGTTAGTCTCAAGCAGCTAGGAATTTCAATTGGTATTAGAGCTGTCACATTTCGAGGTTTAACAACCTAAACGTGGATCCCGGATAGTTCGCTTGAGAATAATGGATTCTGAAAGATTTGGAGGTCCCATAAATTATCTGCCCTTATTCTATGGCTAAGACTATCCTTATTGGAAGGTCCAAATGGTTGTATTCTTACAATCACTCGGAGAAGATGTTTAGATTGTAATCAAGGATGGATGGACACACCCTGTCATGATGAAAGGAGTGGGTGATGAATCTGAAGAGGTCCTTACGCTTAGGAATCAATGGTCTGAGGAAGAAAATAATATTGTCGGTTATAACTCTAAAGGCCGCAGTGCTATTTTTATGGTTGTGAGTCAAAGTAAGTTTCAACATATTTCTGCTTGTACCACTTCGAAAGAAGCTTGGGACATTCTAATTCAAACTCATAAAGGCGATAATACAATTAAAGAAAGTAAGCTATAAATGCTTACTTCGCAATTTGAGAATATTTTAATGAGTAAAAAGGAACCGTTTGATGAATTCTATGGGAGACTATGTGATATTTCAAACATTAGTGCCGCATTAGGAGTAGCTTATTCTGATGTCCAAATTGTTTATAAAGTTCTAAGATCTCTTTCTAAGATTTTTAGATCCAGAAATGATGCTATCGGGGAAGCTCAGGATTTTAAGAAAATAAAACCTGATACATTAGCTAGAAAGTTGCAAACTTTTGAACTCGAGATGAAAATGGAAAACCCTGAGAAGAACAAGAATGTTTCTTTTAAATCTTCATCTTACTCTTCCTTTTCTAAAGGTACCAAAGAGGCTGACATCTCATGTGATTCAGATAATAATGATAGGTTTGATATGGATTCAGAGATTGCCTCTATAAGCAACCAGCTTAAAAACCTTGTAAAACAATGTTAATTTCGAAAACAAGGGCATTCGGTAAATTACAAGTCGCAAACTCATGATCAACTTAAATCGAATAACATGCAGACCAACCTTGATACTAACCTTGGTCAAGTTGAATGCTATAAATGTCACAAGTTTGGTCATTATGCTCATATCTGTCCTAATAAGAAATCTTGAACAAATCATAAAGCTATGAATATCAGTGTTACTTGGGACGATAGTGATGATGAACATGATAACAATGAGAGTAATCCCCAAGTAGTTGATAATGGGCAATATTATGCATATCCGGCATTTCATAATTGTAGTAATAATAACTTTGACGCTTTTAAACTTCAAAATTCTGATAAAAATCAAAGTAATCAAGAACGAAATGAGTTTGAGGACCCGAATCTTACGGACTTGTATGCTCAGACTCTCACCAAGTGTATAAAACTCGATAAACTTAACAAAGTCTTGAAAGACCAAGTTAATACACTTACGTGCGAACTTCATGACAAAAATGAGAGTACAAGTCACGAGATAGAGGTACTTTAGAATGAGAAACAAAGCCTTCATGACAAAGTTGTGTTTTTAGAAAAAGAAGTTAATGATGCAAAGGAGAAAATGAAATCAACTTTGGACGAACTTCATTCGGCCAAGCTTGATGTAGTTCTATCTCAGCAGAAACTTGAGAAGTTATGTTATGGGGCCAAGAACATTGATAAAATATTATGTATGGGAAAGACGGATAGTGACAAAAGGGGTCTAGGATATGAGGAACCTCTTCCTAATGCCAAGACTCCTCAAATCACAAAGCTTGTGAAATCAGCTGCTTCTACTTCGGTGACCAAACATAACATGATATCCACTACTCATAATCACTCCAAACGGGTCTCTTACTCTCAAATTTATTATTGTAGTATATGTGGTAGAAAGGGATATATTGCATCTTATTGTAGATTTGTTGGACCCTATCAGCCATATGCTCACCCTTTCAATGGATATAGATATAAGTCTAATGTGATTTCTGCTAATATGAAAAGTGAGAATGTGTCTAGATGGTTTAAACAGGAAACCTCAGCTCGAAGGATTCTTCAAAGCATTTGGGTACGAAAGACTGATTTGGCACCACAGATATGGTGCAATGTTACTCAAATAAGGTAATGAATATCCACTGAGAAAGGTTATCAGTATGCTCCATTGATTAGGTACATTTCTTACCCTATCTCAGTTTGTTTTTGTGTTTGGCTTTTATTTATTTTTTGACATTAGGGTACTATTTTTATTTTATTTGTGCTTTACACTTTAGGATCTTTTGTTTGATGAATATTCTTGCTAGACTTGGACTATGCTTTTATGTTATGTTCATTCATGGGATAATTATTTGGTAAAATCACATTTCACAATAGTCATTAATTCTCTTGTTTAAACTAAAAGTTCATCGAGACTAGAACCACATGAGGATGACTGTAGAGACTCTGTACCTAATACTATGTGAGGATCTAGCCTTTTTACAAGCTTCGAGTGTTATTGCATAAATTCTTTTCAGATTCAGCATTTTCTTTTTTAATCTTATTTTTTATAATCAATTGTTGATGGTAACTTCATGTTCAAGTTAGTCTAATAGAACAGTCTAAATACTTGATTTGAGACAAAAAGATACTATGTGAGACCGAAGATATGATAATAGGCATTTTATTATTACACCTTTTTAGCATTTCTCTGTGCTTACCCAAAATTTTATCTGTTTGCAGCCCCTTGTGCCTTAAAATATGTTATTCATTTTTCTACCCAAATCTTTTACTAGTTTACCCATTTGTTCTGAGACTTTTCAGTGAAAAAAAAAAGAGGGAAAAAAAGGAAAGGGGGAAGAAAAAAATGGGGGAAGTACTTTTTGGGGGAAGGTTGAATATAAGAATAGAGTAAGTATCCTCAATGTATTTGCTAGTATATCAACCAGAGTCTTGCTATAAAATAAAGAAGAAAAAAAAGGAAAGAGAAGAAGTATTATATTCAATGTGTACTTAATATGAAAAGAGAATGACAGAAGGTAGACTTAATTTGTGGAAAGATGGGAAGTTAGTATAACTGTTAGTCTCAGAATGCCAGCAAAATACCCAATCCGTCTTGTCTCTTCCCTTGCCTACATTATAACATTTTCAAGACCTGTTTGATCTTGAGTTTAGCATAGTCAGTTTAGTGGAGATGAGAGATATGGATTTTATGTTAGTTAACTTGACACCATCTATGATAATTGATTTTTTGTCAGTGAAATCTTTCAATTTACAGTACACTGTTTATTTGATGAAATTTGAATTTTTTTATTCACATACTCATATTCATATATATTTTACACAGAATGTTTGCTAGTCAATTCTCAATGATTTTTGAGTGACCACCCTAATGATGCCTAAGTTGAAATAACTTTCCAATATAGTATTCTTACTGCGGCTGAGTAATATGTTGAAGACTGAGTATCCATTTGACTATGCACAGAAACACCAAGAAATTCATTTAGTGATTGTTTTGTAATACATGGGCGATGTCTTTGCCTTTATAGAATATTTTAGATTCATTGTCTTTCTATCATGCCTTATATTAGGGGGAGTATTATCTTCTTATGCTTGCATATTTCAAAGATACTCCCCGTATATGTTTTCCATTTATTTCATTTTAAGGGGTTACCATTATTTTGAGGGGAGTTGTATCTGATTTTGGGATATTGGTCTTTAGTGTTTTCCTAACTCTAGGTATTTTTTTCTACTGGCTTTTTCTCCTTTTATTTGCTATTTACCCTTTGTACATTTGTGTCAAAAAGGGGAGAGATGATCCTGACTGGTAAGTCAGGTAAGTTATGTTCTTTTTTCTGGATCCCTTATTTTAAATAAACGGTTACGTGATGTATCTTATTTAGTGTGTAGGGATTCTAGAGTATATGTTATATAAGATGAAAGTGGAGCTTTGAGTATGGATTTTCAGTGATTGAGTCAGTCCATCGAGTTGTATTTTTATTTCTTATAGTTCTAGTTTTGGCACAAAATAAATCAAAGGGGGAGATTGAAACATCTATTTTGGAGTTTGTTTCATTTAGTGTCTAGAGTAGGTGTCAGCACTATCTCATGGTTATCCGGTGTTAGTGAGTGCATGTGGACCGACTACAGCTAGACTAACACTGAACAAGTAAGTGGGTTTTTAACTCTTTGTTCTAGAATATCAAGCACATCGTATTTTATAGATTATGGAAAAGGAATTAAGTATGTCTTTTTAAGAAAACAGATATTTATTCGATCAGGACTATTCAAACATTTTCCCTCGGCATTTCTTTTATTCAAATAGATTCCTTTTCTATTCGAATATTTTTGGGAACATGTCTATTCGAATAGATTTTATGTTGTTCGAATAAAATACCTCAGGCTCTTATTTATTCAGATAAATTTCTTCTTTATTTAAATATAAAGGCTCAGCCTTTTATTTATTCAAATAGATTTATTTCTATTCGAATGGATAATGCATTTTCTGCTTTTCTACTTTAGACAACCTTTTCTCTTTCAGAACTCAACTTTTTGAAAACCTTTTTTTCTAGAGTTTGAGTTTTTAGAGTGAGAAGAGATTATTCTTTAGAGATTCAAGAGAGAATTAAAACACTCAAATCTTGAATCAATCATCATTGATCAAGAAACCCTAACCATAGATTGAAGAACTTAAGGGATTTAAGATTGGAAGCTTCGATAAGAGATTGGAGCGAGAAGTTGCAAAAACATGAAATTGATTGCAAAGAGCTTGATTGGAAGAAATGTAACCATGGGATGTTCTTATCGGGCCTATAAGTAGTTAAACTATTGTAATTCTTTTTTAATAGTAGATTGTTTAGCTGTCAGGTGATTCGACAGTGACCTATGGGTTTTTCTCCAAAGAAAGGTTTCCCACAGGGTTAAAAATCTTTGCCCTTGTCTTTAAATTTACAACTGCTTGCTTGATATTAAATAATTGAATCAACTTGATTTAGGTTAAGCGTAGACCATTAATTCAAAGGAATTAAGACCTATCGATTTAAACCTAAAACAATCGAAATTGGTTAGTCTCAAGCGGCTAAGAATTTCAGAAAAGACGCCTTGGTTGTAAAACTGAGGGCGGCTTGCACAAGTCCCAAAAACTGTCAACGGTTATTAAAATATGTTATAAATACTTCTTTTCTTTATTCTACAAAACTGTTTCAAAATCCAGAGAGACGAAGATCTAGAGAGAAAAAAAAATCAAGTGTAAGGTTTTTAGCGATAGAAAATCAGAGAGTGTTCATTGTTCCCAAAGAGAAGAAGTGGTCTATTTTGTGGATGAGAAGAAGAATCTGTTGTCAAAGTAAATTTTGAAGGAGGAGAGGAGTGTTGTTCCTAATTCATATTCGGCCATTGAAGGTTAGTTTATTTGCATTTTTGACTTTTCTTATTCATGTGTTGCAATCTTTGTGGATGATTTTGACTATTTCCCTTGTTTTGTGTTTTGAATTTTTAATGTTGTTTTCCTTATTGGGAAAGTTTTGTCATGTACTGAAATTTTTGGTAAAATAATTTTTTATTTATTTTATCTATTATATTAGTATGGTACTTAAGAAATGTATTCACTATTATTATGCGAAGTGAATAGGATTTAAGGAAATATACATGAAATTGACAAAATACATGGGCACCTATGTTTTGAGTTGTTTATTCGAGATGGATCCTACCACTTCTGGTCGATCCATCGCTGAGAAGAATGTAGGTATTAAGGATGCGACCTCTATTGAGGTTGAACACACCAAGTACTATGACCAATGATACTATAGTATTATCTGATGATGGGGCAAAATTAAGTGTAGAGGGTAGGAGTGACGATGAGGATGAGGTCAATTTTCCTGGCATCCTTCATAGTTATCCCGAAGGTTCTTAGACCTTGAGGAAATTTTATAATTGTAAGAGTAGTCTTAAAAGAGTGTGGGGAGGCATAATGCAATTTGGGGGAAGCCATATAGGGAGTATTTTGATGAGGAGGGGGACAGTTCGTTTTATCCTTTACCTGATTTACAGGAAGAGAAGAATGTTAGGGGAATCCCTAAGTCCATTTTTCTATACTATTTTAACGGGGACCCGTCAGACGAACTGGAGGAGGGATTTTTGTGTTACCTTTCCCAGTTCAATTATAGGTTAATGGTGCTTTCGAGCAACTTTGCAAAAAGTATAATGAATGAGATCAAAACCTGCCCTACCCAGTTACATGGGAATGTATATGAGGTAATCAGTGTTTGTGAGACTGAATTTAAAATGGGCTGGGGAGGGAAAAATATGAGATTTACTTCGGTAGATGTGCTAAAATATTACAATATTAAATATTTTAGCGCCACTAGGAGTGCTTATTTTTTTCCAATTTACCCCCGACCTCAACTTTTCGACCTAGATTCTGCTAGGAAAGTGTAGAATGACAACCTGATTTGGGTGAGAGGCGGGTGTATGCAGCTAGCTGACGAGGACGTCTCGGATCTGTCGTTTAAGGAACGTAAGTAGATATTATGAATTTCAAACTTAATGTTCTTATTGTGTTTTATGATTGATATAAATGTTTGTATGCGGATCCTCAATGCACTGTTGTTAAGGAAGAATCTCTTATCGCCGTCGTAGCTCGAGAAGGGACAGATCTCCAAGGTGTGCTTGACAAACTTGGTATAAGTAGAAGTAAGAAAGTTAATAGTAAGTCTCTTAAGGTTCAAAAATCTCAGGCGAAGAGGAAGATGGCTGATATTTGTTCGTTATCAGGGGCGGTTCCCCCCATGTTGAGCACATCTGTGGAGACTGGTGTTGCAATATCTAGAGTTGCAAAACCCTACCTGTGTTGTTTAAGCAGCGATAACCAGGGACTAGTTCAGTCAACCCAAGGCGAAGGGTGTCCAGGAGGAAAAATATGAAGACTACCGCCTCGGAGCCTAGGACCGCTGATGGTGAGGAGACCGAAACTACCTCTAAGAAGAGAAGGCTTGTTGACAGCCCCCCATCTCCTATTGCTGTTGAATTGAAGAAGGCAATTTTAAAGCCAAGTATGGATGAGGATTTGGTCATGCTGGAAGAGAAGTTAAGGGCCCTTGTTCTATCGGATTCTTCACAAGTCAAATCTTCAGTAGAAAACGAGCTGTGGAAGGTAAGTTGTAATATCTTGGTTATTTTCATTCATTCGACCTTTGCCCTTTGTTACATGATTTTGATATTGTTTTTATACTAGTGTCCCATGTTCTGAAGGGTCTCGCTCTTGGCAACGAGGATGGGAGTGAACTCTTGGAGAAGCGGACTGTCAAGCTAGAGTAGGGTTTGGCGAGGGAGCTTGAGAAGGAGAGGGTAAAGTGGAGCTCAGAGGTTACCAATCTAAAGACCCCTTTCCCAAGTTATCATAGACAAGCTCGAGAGAGAGTCGGGGTGAGTGTTGTTCATGACAACATGGTCCAGAGACTCCAGGATGATGGCTATTCTGATGTCAATATTATGGCCATTATGGAAGGATGATCTGCGGACGTCGTGGGGCCTTATAGAGAAGAAAAGGAGGCCGATGTTAGGAGGACCCCAACTCGAGAGATTGTTTTAGGGCTTGATGTTGTCACTCCGATCGTGCAGACTAAAGTCCATAATGCGGACGAATAGGGAAAGGTAGTTTAAGATATTTGTGTAGTATTCAGAAACTTCATGTTTATGTGGAAAGAAAACTATTTTGTGATTGTTACAATGTAAATAGTGGGTTTATGGAATTGGATTATGTTGTTTGATATAAGAATTGCTATTTGTAGGATGCTAACGAACTGCGATTGACTATTGAGACTCTAAAAAAAGAGCTTGCTAAGGAGAGAAATTTATCAGTCGCAGCAGCTCTTATAACTGGACGCACTGAGGCTCAGGTAAGAAAATAAAAAGCTCTTAGTGAAGAATACTGGAAAAATTTATGTGATGCTCAGCTAGGATGGGCCAAAGAAAAAATTGAAAAGGACAAAGTAGTTAGAAAAGATAGGATTAGGTATCTAAAAATTCAACCCTTCCTACCTGGTGGTAATAGAGAGAATACACCAGAAGTAACTAAAGACCTTATAATGCTGACTATCTTTCTCAAAGCCAAGATAGATAGAGAGAGGGGGCTAAAGGAAGCTTACCTTATGGTTTTAGAAGGTCAAAGTATTTGTCTAGATCTTGATATCATCGGGCGCATGACGACCAGAGTAAGAAACCTCCATAGCTTAAAAACTAGATAAGTGTCAGCTCGTGTTGATGTGTCAATAATCTATTTATAATTTAAGATTTTGTAAAAAAATATTTAATTGACATTATGTAGAATGTTTTGTATGTAGAAACTATTATCTATGAAGAATATATTTCATAACATCTTAAATAATGTTATGATAAAGAAATTTGTTATACAGGAAGAGCTACGAACTGTTCGAGTTCATCACAAATCTCTTTTCGACCTTAATGAGAACTCATGTTCGATTTCAACAAAGTTCACGATGCGTTAGAAAATTCTATAGAACTAAATATAAAAATGGAAGTTGATTCAGTTAATTTAGAAGTTCAGGTGAGGAACTTGGCCGATCGAATATTAGAAATAAAGGCTGATTTAGAGATCTCCCAAAATAATGAGAAAATTTTGAATAAGATAATAGCAAAGATAGAGGCTAATTTTTTATTCTTCAAGATAATGAGAGTCTTTCAGCCGAAGTTATGACAAAAATGTAAGCAGACTTGATGATTTCAAACGGTAAGGTGGAGGAATTAAATGATCAAAATGAAGAATGAGGTTAAGTTGGCCAAAACCCTGGATAGTTTGAAGGAATCGACTGGATTGAAATCGAAAATGGAGGTCCGTTTGATGGAGGAGCTCGTTGAGAAAAATATTTTAACAACTCGTTATGAGAAACATAAAGATTTGTTACATAGTTTGTGGGCTAATTTTGTGAATCTCTCTGTACCAAACAAGGATAGTGTAGTATCATATTTCCTAGATTCGACAAGGGTAAGCCAGCATAACATAGTCGAAGACAACCCAGCATTCGAGAAGATGCCACGTTCACAACTACCAGTCATCGACCTACTAAAAGTAGTTGTTGTGTATGGTCAAAGAGAGCCGTTGGAGATCCGCGAAGTTCGCCCCCTGTCCCCAAAATAGGAAACTGTTTTTCTTTTTATAAACTGCATGTATCTACTATAAATACAGGTAGAGAATAGGCTATTCAGATCTGTAACTTTACTATTCTTTCTTCTTTACTTTACTGTCATACCACAAACTGTAATAACTAACAACCTATTAGATTTTATATCAAAATCCTCCTCGAGGTCGTGGCTTTTCTCTGCCTTTACTGAGTTTCCACATAAAATCTTATTCGCTTAAACTTGTTATTGCCCCATCCTTAAAGTATTGGCGAAGATTATCCTCCTGGAAAACATGCCATTACAATTAGCGTCGTCTGTGGGAATACTACACTTTTCTTTACCTCCCCTAATCCAAAAACAAACTGATGACAAACATGAATCTCCCAAGCCATTCTAGTATGCTGAGGAACCATGAGATCAATCCAATACCGGAACCAGTTGATCTACACAGTGCAGTGATTGAACTACAGAGACAGATGGAATCTGACTGAGTCCAGAGGTTAAAAGATCAGCGAATTCACGCCCAAGCTCTTTAAGTCGAAAGAGACAAAAGGAGAAAAGCTTTAGACCAACAGATTTGGACACATCAGAAAGAAATGAAGAATTTAAGGAAAACTCAGGATCGGCTTACTGACCGTCAAATGTCACCTCCTCAGGCCTGAAGTAATCATCGCTCCAGGGCGACCCAAAGAGAGAGCCATCAAAGAGAGGAGCGAGGATGAACTTCTCAATCCATATCCAAAAATCCAGGTAAGGTTTCTCGACATTTCGGACTTACATCCTTAGCATCGACAACTCAAGGAAATTGACGCACGCATTATCAAACTCCACCACCACCACCATAAAGACGACCTATCAAAGATCGATTAGGACCTGAAGGACAGGGAGACTTTGATCCACAGGCTGCATCCATACTAATCCATCCGACATAATTCATCACCTTGGACGACCTAAACAACAGGATCCAAGCCATAAACTCTGATATACCAGGCTGAAGGTCTACCCTCGATAGAATCGAGACAAATCCAATTTCTCCTCAACTCAAAGTTATGCCCATTCCAGATAATTTCCACATGCCAAAATTTATTTAGTATACAGGCCTCACTGACTCTCTTACTCACATCTGATACTTCAAAGCTGCAGTTGGATTGTACTCCAAACCCGACCACATGCTATGCAGATTATTCAACATGAGCCTGAAAGAAGAACCCCTCACATGGTTCCATACTATCCCCGAAGGCTCCATTACCACATTTAGCCAGTTATAGCGCATCTTCGAGTCAAATTATCCTTATGTTAAGGAGCGAGAGATAACTGTAGATTATTTATTCTTCTTCAAGCAAGGTGCAAAAGAAACCTTGGCAATCTTTTACAAGTGTTTTTTGCTGAAAGCACAAAAAATTGGAAACTCGGATCCCAAAATTATCGTTACAGCATTCACCTCAACCCTGCATATCGACTCCAAAGTTCGAGAAGAGCTTATCTTGTACAAACCCTGAATGGTGACATAGATGATTGATGTTGTTAATAACTACATAGAATTAGAACGATCCAAGAAGGGTAAGATGAAAAACTCCTCTGTCATCCATTCTCGTAAAATATTTTCATCTCCACCCCAAAAATCAACTACCACCGAAGCACCCAAGCAACGCGGAAAAAATAATGATAACACTAGAAGAATAGACGGAAGGCCAGATAGACCTGTCCTAGTTTTACCTCCACTGACAACAACTCTCTCTGCTATCTTACCAATAATAAAGGGATATGAGTTATATCGGGCAGTACAAGCAATTCTTGATATCCCCAACAAACCTTTATGTCAGTGTCACAACGTGCATAGTCACAAAACTGATAACTACTACTCTCTCATTCGAATTTTTCATCACATTCAATTAGCTGGAAGACTTCATAATTATGTAGTCGACATTCAAAAGTTCCTCAAAGATAAAACAAAAAATAAAGACGTTGATCAAATTCAAGGCCAAGGGCAAGCTCGCCATCTTTACATGATCGAAATTGAGAAAGAAATGAAAACAAGACGACCAAATTACATCTTTTTGCAAAATGACTTCCTCAGACAAATTAACAAAACTTCTCCCCAGCTCGAGCAAATCAAAATGTCCGTACCATATTACCTTCGAGGACTATGACACCAGCCATGTCAAGTACCCTGATGACGACCATCTGGTCATTATGCACAAACTACCTATACACGCTTCCCGCTGATACAGGAAGCGCCACAAATGTTTTGTTCAGAAGGGAAATTAAAGTTTTGGGACTCAAAGATTCAGTGAAAGCTTTGGCAACCACCATCCTAGGTTTTAACGGTTCAAAAGAATCGGCCATAGGAGAAATCACCTTGCCAGTTAAAACAGGATCTGAAACCACTTTTGCTAAATTCGTGGTAATTAATGCTGAGTCCAAATATTTAAGAATTTTAGGCGGAGTTGGCTACATTTGATCAAAGTAGTACCTTCTATATATCATCTGGCATCGAGATTTCCAACAGATCACAGAGTCTATGAAATTAAAGCCAGCCAAGCAGTTGCACATATGTGCGAGAATACCACAACCAACTCTCACACAGCAAAACTTCTCAAGCCATAGCAACTACAGCAGGAAATAACCCCCACATTCGAGAAATATGATACCGAAGTAGTAGATTCCATTGAACTCGATGGGCCCGGGCGTAACACCTTCATTGGCTCCAAACTATCATCTAATAAAAAAGAAACCATGATCTAGCTCCTGAAGAAAAACATTGACATCATTGCATGGTCTTTCGAAGATATGCCCGGCATTAATCCTTCGATCGCATGATACAAGCTCAAACTCCTTCCGGACAGCAAAGCAGTTGTACAGAAGTGTCGAAACCTAGCTTTCCACCTTCGCAAAGCTGTTAATGAGGAAATTGAAAAACTCCTTTGCGTAGGATTTATCAGGGAAGCAAAGTATCCAAAATTGGTTTCTAACATAGTAGCGGTCCCAAAGAAAAATAGGCAAATCAGAGTTTGCATTGATTTCACAGAACCCATCAAGTTTACCCCAAAAGACAGCTTTCCTCTCCCACTGATCCCGCAACTCCTCAACACTATCGTAGGACATGAACTTCTTTTAATGATGGATGCAACATCTGGTTACAATCAGGTTCCTTTCGCCAAAGAAGATCACGAAAAGACAACTTTTGACACATAAAGAGGACTTTACAGTTACGCAGTAGTATCTTTTGGATTGAAGAATACAAGAGCCACTTACCAATGGCTTATCACAAAATTCAAAGATCATTTAGGCAAAATCATGGATGTATACATCGATGATATGATCTGTAAAAGCTTGAAACGTGAAGATCACTGTAACAACCTCTAAACTATCTTCAATATCCTTCGTACCTACCTGATGAAACTCAGCCCAGAAAAATATCAATTCGGTGTCGCATCTGGTAAATTTTTGGGGCACCTGGTTAGTAAAAGGGGAATCAAAATCGATTCGGCACAAATCAAGGCACTCATGGCAATGCCATCTCCTCGAATAAAGAAAGATGTACAAAAATTTACTGGCAAGATTGTTACTCTTCACAGGTTCATCACAAAGTCATCTGATCGATACAAACTTCTTTACCTCCTTCTTCCTGGAAATCCAACTTTACTATCCAAAAAGAAGCCCAAGGAAATCATTTGGACTCTTGACTGTGAATTGGCTTTCAAAGATCGTAAAGGATACTTGGGGCGTCCACCTATCATAAGTACTCCAGTTGATGGCAAAATACTGACAATGTACTTATCCATAACTGATGATTCCATTAGCTCCGTCCTTATACAATAAGACAACGGTGTGGAAAAAAAATCTACTTCATCAGCTAAACTCTCATGCCTGCTGAGAAAAGATATACAATAATTAAAAAATAACTTTTTGCCTTGGTCTACAGCTCTCAAAACCTTCAACCTTATTTCCAAGCTCATCCCATTAAAATCATTACTAAATATCCTCTCAACTTATACTCTCTAAAAAAGAAAAATCTCGAAGGGTTCAGTAATGGTCCGCATTCCTCGACGACTATAACATCTCCTTCGAACCTCAGATATTAATCAAAGGATAAGCAATAGTTGATTTCTTGGTAGATTTTCCAGTTGGAAACCCCAATTAGGAAGAACTCAAAGAAGTATTGGTTGATGACTCTATTGCAGAGCCAGGCGCATGGTCACTGAGCACAGGAAGGAGACTCTTCACGAATGGATATACTAGACTGCGAAGATTAGGAATCGGCATCGTTCTCGATACACCATCCAATCATCGTATCGAGAAAGCTATTAAACTAAAATTCTATGCCACCAATAATAAAATAGAATATGAAGCCATTCTTCATGGACTCAATCTTGTCATAACACTTGAAGCGGAAGAAATAGTTGTATACGTTGACTCTTACTCATCGCCAATCATTATAACAAGACATTCAAGACATCGGGCAAGATGGTTGATTATACAGCCTAGGTTGAAGAAAAAATGAACAAATTCAAATCAGTAACAATCTCTTACCTCCCACGAGCCAAAAATCGCCACGCTGGCGCGTTAACATACATTACTGCAATGCTCAAAGACAGTAAAAAAGAACTTTGGAGATCAAAGTTATCGAGCATTCCAGTCTCGATATAAGCTATACGATACAAATCAATGTTACTGAAGACGAAGATGAAGACGATTGGAGAAGACCTTTTTATGCATACCTTAATTCTAGCATCCTCCCAAGTAACAAAGAAGATGCCCAATCACTCTTGGCCAAATGCCCAAGATTCACAGCCCAAGATAAAATCCACTATTACATTACAGGAGGAGGGTTTTTTATTGAATGCATCTCTCAGAAATGAGCCCAAATGAAAATCAAATAATTTCACGAAGGGATCTGCGTAGCTTATATTTTAGGACTATCATTGGCCTAACGGGCATTTACACAAGGGTTCTATTGGCCGAAGATGCGACAAGACTGTGAAGAATTTGTTCGTAGAAGTTACAAATGCCAAATCCACACTCAAGATATAAAAAACTCAGCACTCGATTTGCACATAAGCCATATCCTCTGGCCATTCAAAAGATGGGGGATCGATATAATTGGACCTTTCCACACAGTATCGGGAAATCATAAATTTATTCTTGTGGCCACAGACTACTTCACCAAATGGGTCAAAGCAGTTCTTCTATGTCATACTGACAAAAATAAAGTCATTAAATTTCTTTGGGAACACATCATAACCAAATTTGGCTGCCCACACATGATACGATCTGATAACGGCAAATAATTCATTAGCAACAAAGTTCTTAGTTTCCTCCACAAATAGAAAATTCAACTATCTACTTCGACACCATACTACCCTCAAGATAACGGACAAGCTAAAGCCATCTACAAAAGTATCAAATCAGGACTACACAAATGCCTCGACGAGAAGAAAGGTAGATGGGTTGAGGAATTAGTAAGCATTTTATGGGCATACAGAGCAACTCCTCAAACATACACAGGCTTACAACAAAAAGGTTTGAAATTGAAAATTTGGCATTGGCGACCTTGTCCTTCGACGAATTCAGGATAGTACTCGACCTAAGAATTCTGGCAAATTGTCCGAAACAGGAAATGACCATATATTGTCAGTGACAAAACCGATAATGGGACTTATTGGCAGATGACTGAAGATAAAATACAGCTTAAATATCCATAGAATACAGCCCAACTAAAAATGTTTTATAGATGACAACTGTGACCGCTTTCAACAATTCCAATACAACTATCTTTACTTTGAATTACATCTTTACTATCTTTACAATCATCTTTACTATCTTTACTTAGTCTCAATCCATACTTGATAAGTATGCATCAAAACTAACATCTTTACTATCTTTACTTAGTCTCGATCCATACTTGATAAGTATGCATCAAAACTAGCATCCATCTTTACTATCTTTACAATCATCTTTACTATCGTTACTTAGACTCGATCCATACTTTATATGTATGCATCAAAACAAGCATCCATCTTTATTATCTTTACAATCATCTTTACTATCTTTACTTAGTCTCAATCCATACTTGATAAGTATGCGTCAAAACTAACATTCAATTCTTCGACAAACACTATCCAATTATAGGATAATCTTGTTTGCATCCATTACTTATCGAACAAAACATGTCATGTTTTGTTCTTTTCAATCCAAACCCAGATACCCCATTAAGGATTCACATCTGGTAATCATTCCCGATAATTGCCATTACATGGCCATCTTTCACTCATCACAAATACTTGCTTCAAAGCAACACTCTGCTACTATCTACAATCACATTTCACAAATATCGATCTTGCCGAATATCAACACTTAGCATAAATTTAGCAAAAATTATGCATCAGTTACTTTTATACAAATCTTTGACAAACAAACACATCAGCATTCAAGAAACATAGTTAAATATTGTTTCGGTCCCATCGACCATTTTTACATCTCTCATCAAAAACAAAAAAAATTTACAGCAATGATTTACTTTGCCGGGGGAGACACTACATCGTCAACCTTCACGAACCTACATGGAGAAAACTCATCCACTATTTCCTCAGGATTAAAACCCTCATAAATCATTATTACATGATCCTCTATAACCGTTATCCCACTAGAAACCTCACAGGTTTCCGGAACTTTGTCTTCCTCATCTGAATCATCAAAAGCCAAGTTCCCCGCAATGACCAATCCTTTGTAATGATATTTCCTCTGTTTCATCACCTCAAACTGCCCTACAATATTAGCCTTCACCTTCTTATAAGCTTCCAAACTATCTCGCATAAGTTCAGCCCTTACCTCCCCTAAATTCTTCCAATGCTCCACCTCCATCGACCTTCGAGCATCTTTGACTTACTCCTGAACATCCTTCTCAAAGTTTGTTCTTAGCAATGCCAAAGCCTTTCCTTTATCCTTCACCAGGTCGGCCTTATCTCCTCGACCTTCTTGTCCCAATATTTTTTTGCATCACGAAGGGCAACTTCCTTTGCCTTCCCAGTATCCATCTTGTACCTATTCAACTTTGCATCCAGCTTCTTCTTTTCCTTGATCAGATCTTCTTTCTTCTTCGTCCGGTCTTTCTCGATATTCTTGTAAACAACCAACTGATTTGCCATAGTGCCACCACCGACAATGCGACATTTGGCCTCATTCAACAACTTCTTGATCTGCAATACATTTATAATATGAGTATTCGAATGAGGTACCAGAGTCATGAAAGGAATCAAAGCATAAAATTTTCTCACCTACGACATATTTTGGTAGCCCATGCTAAGAAAAGTTATCAAACTCTCGGCCCCAACCAAATAGTCACCCACTTCCGCCTCTAGTACATCCGTCCCAGACACATAAGCATCCATAGTCTTTTAGACCTCAGTCTTAGACTCCTCAAAAAATTTCTTCTTCGGCGATTCCGAAGATACCTTCTTCTTCGACAGCATGTTTGTCGAAGTTAATGAAGGTCGCCCATCAGGCACAGCAATTGGTGTCTCAACTTTTGCCCCGTCCTCAATGGTTGACCTTCGAGACATCCTCTTCAGGGGCAGCAAAGGAGCAACGACATAACTGACCGCCCTTTTCTTTTTTCCCTTCCCTAAAATTTTTGTAAACATTGAATCTCTCTTAGTTGTTACAGAATTCATCGTATACCCAGCTAGCAAAGGATTTTCCAAAGGCAAGCTCACCACTGCAGCTCTTTTGTTCCTCGCAGATATCTTTGCATCGATTACTGGAACCTCTGCCCCTTTAACCCTCGATCTTTCTAAACCTGCCTCATGAAACAGAGTGCCCACTTTCTCTTGGTCGATGGCAAGATTGTCGATCCTACCGTAGAAGCCCCTCCTAATATTGTACAGTTGCTCTTGTACTTCCAAGTTCCAATCAATCTCCATCAAAGCTGTACATATGAAAAACACCAGTTACACAACAATTTTGACAATAAACGAAGCCAAAACATCGACATTTACGTTACCTAACCATAAACCTAAATGAAAAGTCTTTCTTTTCAAGGGCTCCCCCGAATCTTTCTTGTCGAACTCGTAAATCCCATAAACAAGAAGACGTTCATCACTATACCGCCCTCCTGTTGACACCATGTCATAGAACAACGGTCTCTTCAAAAACCTCGCCAAATACCGGTATCCTAACTTTTGAGGATTTTGCTTAAGTGTGTAATACACACATAAACAAAAGGTTGTAAACATTTGAGCACCTGATCATCCACTATGATCAACTCTTCGCCCCTTACCTTTAATTGACTATTTATCACCCTACATATATAAAAAAGGTTGTAAACATTTGGGTTGAACTGACCAGGTGCCACATCAAAGAAATTTAGCAGCTTCTTCTGATCAGCTCAAAGAGAAAGCTTCAAACCCTTTTTAATTTATTCTTAATGAACGAGAATCCCACCCAAAAGAATTTCCTAATCAGTCATATCATATTGATATTCCTCTAGCCTAATATCTTGAGGAATATCGTACTTCTTCTTAAAACTCAATATCTCTTTTGTTTCTGGACCCTCACCATAACAAGCCTCATCCCCACTCCTACTACTTTCTTGATCACTCGCCTGCGGCTCATGATTCACATCTATTTCAGTACCCTTCTCGTTAGAAACTTTCACAATCATGGGTGTCACCCTAAAGTGGTCGACACTAGCCACATCCGCGCTACTCAACCCCACCCTATAACTATTACCCAATTTTTGGGTATACGCTGTCACATCAATTAAAAGGGGCTCTACACCTGCTAGGTTCCCAAAGATATCTATATCATCAATATTGATAGGTTTAGCCATTTTTATGAACCTGAAAATCAGATTTAATTTTTTAACAATTAGTATCTATCATATCTGATACATTATATATGTTCATATGCCAATATTCATATAGTTGTCGAGTTTAATCTCAAACACATCATTCTCTCATTATAATCATTACTATCTGAAGTATCATTACTATCTAAATGAACCGTTACTACATTCAGTTCTTGATACAATAAATTCCTTACTATTTTTTCTAAGTGTTAACATCGATTACTATACTAATATTATTTTCTTGAAATTCAGGAATTTCAAACTTCTCGAGTACACTTCGCCTGTTTCCCGCCAAAATGAATCGAATTTAAAAAATATGGGAATCCACCTTCTCCAGCGTAAAACCCGGCCACATCACACATTATCCGGTAATCCATTACCAAACTCCTCCAAAATTTGGCAAATTTCTCGTAAAGACAGCAACAGCCACCAATCACTCTTTTCAATAATCACCACCTATTTCCAACAACTTCTCTCTCTCCAACACCCTTAAAAACATTTTTGACAGGAATGCCACAATCAAACCACCATAAACACTCCATATCATAGCCAATTTACAAAAAACCCTAATGCAGTATTTCCCTAATTAATTCCCCTACAACAATCTAAATATAATAAAATTCCTACACTATCACTTACATGCCTAAATCTACAAAGGGTCCAACAGAATCTAAGAGTATCAACTAAATATAACAAAACCACTAACCTTGAATTTGGACTGCCTGGGTATCCCTCTGCTTAGCACGCTTTGCCCTCTCAATTAAAATACTTATCTCCTCCTTCCTAATTGTTAACAACGATTCTAGTGACGAGCACAAGAAATTCACACTTGAAGGAATTTTTTCAGAGTTTGTGAAATGTGAACAGTCGCCTACAACGGGGCTATTTAAAGACCCCACGCAATTGTTCATTACACCACTTCGCGACCGTTCAAGTACTCGAGCATAACGCCTTACCCATCATTTTTCCAAGTCTTTGATTTTTCGCCTTCTAAAAGCCAACAAACCCACACACTATTGCTCAAATCCTTCCATATCTCTTTGAACATCCTCTGATATATCCATACTCGACAAAGTACAGCCTATTTTAAGACAAAGATGTTGTACATCCATTTTCTTATACTTTAAAATATCTCCCACAGGAGTACACCTACACATTTAAATTCTATCATTACCCACACACATTTTACCTTATTTACAATTCTCCTATATTCTCTGGAAGATCTTCCACACAAAATTAAAATTTTAAATTATATTCGACAATTCAATTACCAACATGTAATATTGTGTTCGTAAATTTCATTCAGTCACACAAGTTACAATATATTCGACAAATATCTATTACTACAAACATCGACAAGAAAATTCTGACAAACAAAAATCTTTCTATTTTACAGTACAACGTTTATTCGATCATTACATTACCCTGCTTAACAAAATAAATTGTCTTCAACAATTCTGGGTAGCAACAACATCCTCTTCCCTAACCAAAAATTTAGCACGAGTATACATGCCCCGGAGGACTCATAAATTCAAGTCGATAATGAAACTCCACTTCTGCATCCTTCGCCTCAGCCTCGCTCATCCTATCATAATTCAGTTTCACTGGAACTTTTATTCAAAAATTGACGCACCAGTTTCTAAAGTATCGCCTCACCATTTCCCAATACTTCCCCTAAATGCGACTAAATTGTTCCTTATGTACTAGCACCCTAGTCTTCACAAGTCAATTTTTCCAACTACACAAGATACTTATAATACAACAAATTCACAAGTCAATCAAATCCCACATTTATTTTTCATTGGAACTTTACAAATCTGAGTCAAATCAATCATCCTCAAATCCATTCCTGGCCCTACACAAAAACTACACTTCGAAATCTATTAAACTCGAGATTCATATACATTCAGCACAATCTACCTCGACATTACAAAATTCGATTACTTGTTTATTTCAAACTTGGAGATCGCAAAACTACACACACAATAAAAGATCAAAGCACAAAGTTTATTTATTACACACTCGATTACATATTGCATTCAACAATTCACTCCTTCGCTTACATTACATCAGCTACATTTACATTCTATTATTCGACATGAAGGACTCAGGGCTATGTGCTTCTTTTCACCCAAATCTGGCATTTCCTCCAGGGAAAAGGGCAACGATATCCTAAGAAACTCAATGAATCTCAGGTCAAGGAACTTCTAAATGAAGTTGCCTGTAAGGAAAGGCAACAGCAGAAAATGGCAAGAAATTCTTCGGGTAGACATGATCTACAGGACGCCAAACCAGCCTTCTCATCATCATCTTCAATATAGGCAGTGGTCACTTCCCTAAACATTTGATGACCTCCACAATCTTCTGCAATAGCAACTGACAATAATTCCAATGGATACCCCACGTGTAAACATTCTCTGCCTCCGCCTCCCTTACTTATCCCAACCATCATCACCACTGATACATAATAAAATAATAACAAAGACTTTCCACAAAACTTTACCTCTGTATCGTTGTCTTAATTAGCATTTGTACCCTCTAACCACTTGCTACGACACGCCTGGGGTGACATCTTTACCATCACAGCTTCCAAATCATTCACCACCAAACAAATCTTTCTTTCACCATCTATTTATAACTTCACCTTCTTGTTGCACAGTCCAATGTTCTGTATTATATAATCTTCAGGATAAACATGACCAGATTCACTTGACTTTGACCTCAGAAATGATAAAATGAAGACTTGTGTAACATTCAATAGCCTCTTCAACTTCTAATTCTTCTCGACCTAACCCAAGTACGTTATGTCAAAGAAGGGGGAAATTGTAGTATAGTATCCATATTCCCAACACGGGTAAACCAGCAAACATAGCGAAAACAACTAAATTCGAGAAAAGGCCACGTCTACAGCCACAAGTCCTCGACCTACTAAAAGTAGTTGTTGTGGTGTCCAAGAGAGTCATGGAGATCCGCGAAGTTTCCCACTTTCCCCGAATAGGAAATTATTGTTTTTTTTGTAAATTGTTTATATCTACTATAAATACAGAGAGAATAGGCTATTCATATCCGCAACTTTACTTATTTTTTCCTACTTTACTGTCACATCACAACAATATAATAATTAGCAGCCTATCTAACAAATCCTCCTCGAGGTCTAGTTTTCTCAGCTTTACTGAATTTCTAGTAAAATCTTATTCGTTTTAAACTTTATTGCCCCATCCTTACTAAAAGTATTTGCAAAGATTATCCTTCGGAAAAAGTCATTAAGATAGGCTGCGGGTAGTTGAGGTACACACAAGGAGTTGATAGCTTATGGCATTCTATGTGGGAGAATTAGTGGATTAAGGAGAGAGAGATATGATGTATGTTTCATGATCAAAAATGGTGTTATATGTAATGTTTAATTTGAGTGTTGGTGGGGAGTATTTAAATCACCTGGAACACCTCGGAGCGTCCCATTACGCAGGATCGAGTAGAATATGGTGAGAAATAGTTGCTGCTAGGTATAAGGTATCTGTCTTCAAAGCTCCCAAAGTTGGTAGAAGTTCTCTAGGTAAATCAGAAAGAAACTAATAGAGAACATTTGAACTGATTTGTTATTATACGTTAGATGTCAAATAGATTGAAGAGTTTACCTTTGTTAATCATTCGAGATTGGTATATATATATATACAGCAATGTGGGATAAAACTGAAAAGTTTATTTATGAGAAAAAAATATACAGACTTTGGAGATTACATCTTAGCTTTGGAATATGAATAAACTAGTAAATGTATCATGTCTTCGAAAATATATCAAAATAACGATAGATTTCTTTAACTCTGGTATTCCAAGGACTTGGTATTGATGCTTCTTCTGTCATGAGGTATAGGAACCCATCGGTTCTCCCCACTACTATAAACGGGTCTTCCGTTCTCTTTGAGTTCCTTAGAGTTCAATTTTTCTATTTTTAGGGATCCTCTCAGTACTAAGTCGTTAATTTCGAATCTAATTTCGATCCCTCCCTATTGTATGGCGTTGGCTAACAAAGTATGATATCGACCCTGGTTCCATAGCACGCAGTTCATATTGTCACTAACTCAAATTTATTTTTTTATCCGCAGTTCTAATCTTAAAGGATGGTGATATTCCGTTGGAATTCGACCGCAGTTCCATAAGCTAGTAGAAAGGATAAGACTCTGTGTAACCGTCTCGTATTGGTGGTATGCCACAAAAGATGTGGCAGTTCCCTTATCCAATTCCCCTTTATTATGATTTGAGTTCTTTGATTTTATCCAACTATGTCTTGTTGTGATTTTAGCCTGTCCATTCCCTCAGGGGTAGTTAGGATTTAAGGGTAAATGATGATGTTGTATTAGGTTAGGAAGTGCTACCACCTCTCTCCAGAGAACTGAGGTCCATTGCGCATTTGAACTAGGGGGCAAACCGATCTTATATGATATGTTCCGAGATGAATGTGATGAATTCTTCTTCCCGAGTACGATAAGGGGGCTTCTTATGACCATTCGTAAAATAGTCTGTACCACAAGGTAAGAATTTTGTTATCGGTAGTGTTAGGAATTCCCTACAGATACAGTGCGCCACCCTTGAATGGCCAACATTATTACTTATGTGAAGTTCCAGTTCAGGTGCTCGTATTTATGACCAGTCACTGGACAGAATATATTTTCGTGAATATTCTTTATACTATTTTTCTCATCTCGGCCATAATATCCTTGTGTGGATTTTATATTCCGAGAGAGCGTTTTGCGGTATGCGAGCACAAATTCTTCTATAAATCCTTCAGCACTCATCGGCACTCCATCGGTGTCTTTTTGAGAGAGGTATTTTAGATACACTCCAATCACGAATCTTCGGTATAAATTATTCTTTTGCAGTGTATAACGCTTCGAGTTCCCAATCAATTATCGGTGTTCTTTTGGATGTTCTAGGAGTTGTCCATCGCACTTATTGTTTGGGCCTATATAGATAACGAAGTGCTTTCTCCAATCGTCCTCCTCTCCTTTATTGCCCCCAGTGTTAATCACGCGTAACTAAGTGTAATTGATGTTGGGGGTTAATATAACTTCAATTTGGAGGTACCTTGTCTCTGTACCCAATTCCCCAGCAAAGTAAGTTAAGGAATCGGCGTGGCGATTCTCACTACGAGGTAAGTAATCGAGCGTTGCTTTATCAAATCTGCTCATTCTGTCGGTAACTAGTACTATGTAGTCAATCATCTTGCCATTCTTCTAGTATCGGTCAAAGTAATGATGGACTATCAGCAGTGAGTCAGTATATACTGAGAGTTTGGGTACTCTAATTTCTAACTCCATATTTAACCCATGGATTAGGGTTTTGTACTCTATGACATTATTCGAAGCTTCAAATTTTAGCCATATCGACTTCTCGATCCTGTCATTAGATTGTGTAATCAGTATGATTCCTATCCTTGACCTTGCGGGTCCTGCTGATCCATCTATAAGTAACCTCCACCCCTTTTGTATAATCCATTCAGCTCTTTTATAAAAAGATCATGTAGGCAGATTGTCTTCCACCTCTTCTGTGAGATTAGGATCGTGCTCCTCCCAATATGGGCTCTCTACTAAAAGTCGGCTAGAAAGTTAGCAAAAGCTTGCCTTTTTTTATGTCATTTATTCGAACTTGATATCATGCTCCCCCAAACAACCGACCATTGTTGCACTCTTCATGATTTCTCATTCTCAAATAGCACTTCTCAAAGTGGATAGTTGGTCATGACTTTCATCGAATGTGCTTGGAAATAGTATTTTAGTTTTTGGGAAGTGTAGAGGAGTGTTTGGAGGAGTCTCTCTATTTTAGAATATCTTATCTCTGTCGGTGTATATAAACGTTGTGCTTATGAAATATACTGGTTTTTTTATCTTCCCCTCTAACCGTATGAGGACGGAACTTAATGAGCCTTCTGTAACTGCGAGGTAAATTATTAATTCATCATTGTCAATTAGTGTGCTCATTATTAGAGATTTTCCAAAAATACTTTTTAAGTTTATGAAAGGCAGCTTCACTTTCTTCCGTTCAGTCGATCTCCTTATTCTGTTTTCCTTTACCTCTTCTGGTGGATCCATGAAGTAGTATGAACACCACCGACATCGATCTGATGATTTTGAGACAAATCTATTAATAGCCGTTATTTCGCTATTGAGCATTTGTACCTCTTTCTTTGTCTTTAGAGATGGCATGGATATGAGGGCTCGAATTTGATCTGGGCAAGCTTCGATCCCTTTCTTACTAATAAGGTCTCCCAAGAATTTTTCAGAGTGTACTCTGAACTAACATTTGTTTGGATTGAGTTTCAATCTATAAGAACATAATATGTTGAAGATTGTATCGAGATGTGCAATATCATCTTCCTTCTTTAAGCTTTTGTAGAGCATATGATAAATATATACTTCGACGATTTTCCCCAGATGTTCTTTAAACATGCTTGAAACTAACCTTTGGTAGGTTGCTCATGCATTCTTCAGGCGGAATGGCATGACTTTGCAGCAATATAGACCTCTTTCAGTGATGAAGGTGGTCTTTTCTTGAAACTCATCTAAGTGAAGTATTTGGTTGTATCCCAAAGCAACGTCCATCATAGATAGTAGCTCGAACCTTCTGGAAAACGTCCATCAACTCTCAAATCGGTCAGTTATTCGGTCCCAAAGCAACCTCCAGCATTTCTACAAGAGAAAGATTGGGACCTCGGGGAATCGACAGTAAAGCTATTTCCAAGAATCTACAACACGAACCACAGCCCTCCATATATTTGGGGGGTGAAGTTCAGTCTGAAGTCAGTCGAGGTCAACAAATTTCCATCCACCAGGAGGAAGAGCAGCAACCTCAACATCAAGTTTCAGCACGAGATCACCTGAGTGAAGGTACGGGCACCCATCATCCACAGCCAGCTCGTCCAGCGATTCAACCAACACGTCATTACTTCACAAAATGGCATATGGACCAGCGGATGAAGGAGTTGATCGAAGCACAAGTTCTGGGTATAACCGGCGATGCCACAAAGTTACAAGAAAGTCCGATTGCCAAGGAACTATTCAATATGGAGATACCGAAAGGTTTCCATACTCCCTAAATTCGAAAATACAAAGGTACTGACCCGAATGAGCACATTCCACAATACTGTGATTCATTGGGGTTATACTCCAATCTCAACCACATCCTCTGCCATCTGTTCGCCATAAGTCTACAGGAGGAACCACCCAATGGTTACATTTTCTCCCTGAAGACTCCATCTACCCATACGATCAGCTGCAGAAGCAGTTCATTAAGATATATGCTCACAACAGAGACAAAGAGGAGAACTTACATTCCCTTATCAGTCTTAAACAGTCACATGGAGAGAAGCTCGAAGATTTCTCAAAGAAATTCTTAGAGCTCACACAAAAAGTGGATAACCTCAATCAAAAAAAGGCTGTTACTGCTTTCATCAATGCTCTCAGGCTCGACTATAAGGCCAAATAATACATTTTCCTTAACAAACTTGCGACCTTGGAGGAGATGATCATCAAAGTCAACAGTTACGCTGACCTGGAGAGGATGATGTTCGAGGAACAAAAATCTACTAAATCTATCCTCTTCACCAAAGGCCCATCTACAGATTGAGCCAGTGAACCCAAGGACGAATAGGGAGACCAAAAGTGCACCAAGGGCAATACTGGTAACCCTCGAAAAGGTGGTCCACCAAACAAGCCCATCCTCCTAAAATTGAACGTCCGAATCTCCACAATTTTTCCGCTGCCATTGAAAGATCCACTCTACCGCGTCTATCAACCGCTGGAACCAATCGATAGTCGACCATATTGCCTGCATCATAAGAAAAATCATCATACTACTGACAATTGATATGCTTTACAGTAGTTGCTCGAGTACATTATTAAAGAGGGATGGATGCTCGAATACATTGTCGATCTAAAGTTGTACAAAGATGGCAGCTATAAGAAATAGCTCGAAGTTATTCAGGTCAATGATCAAGCTGAGGAGAAGCATCTCTAAAATATGCACCATAGCAACATGATCAAAATCAATCGGATCACCAATTCTAAGATATCAAAACGCATGAGACTATCGGAATGTTGCGATCTCACACCTCAAGACAAAGAAGCAAGCTTCTTCCCGAGTCTAGCAATCGCCGACTCGGGATCTCATTCGAAGATTGCGATACTAGCCATGTCAAGTTTCCACATCATGATGCATTAGTCATAATTCTCAAGATAAAGAAGTTTGCCATGCACCCAATGATGATCGATATGGGAAGCGGTATTGAGATTCTTTTTCAGAGTACAATCGACCAGATGGGTTTGGTCGACCAAGTTATTCAGAGTGATACCGATATCAGTGGGTTCAATGGATCTAGAGAAGAACGAGTAGGCAAGATCATCTTAGTTATTACCGCAGGACCAGCCACAATCGACATCATTTTTTATGTCATTAATGTCAAATCACGTTATCTCAAGATTATGGGCCGCTACTAGATACACAACATAAAAACAATCGCTTCCACCTATCATCAAGCACTCTGATTCAAACATGACAACGGTATTTATGAGATCAGAGGTAGTCAGAAGCTCTCTCGAGCTTGTGAAAATACCATCTCTGCTATCTTAGATACTTCAGACAGATTTGCTGCATAGTAATTACAGAATCCTGATCACCTCAACTATCAACCATCCACAGAAGAGCCCACATAATATATTAACATTGATGGACCTAGCAGAGGTACTTTCATTGGTAGCAAGCTGGTTCAGCACGAAAAAAATGCTCCCATTTAGTTCTTGCAACTCAATCGAGACTTTTTGTATGGTCTTTCGAAGAAATGCCTGGGGTCGATCCAGTCATGGCCTGTCACAAATTTACTATCAATGTCAACGCCACAGCGGTCAAACAGAAATAGCGACGACTTTCACCACATATTAGAGATGAAGTTAACACCGAGATCGATAAATTGATCAAAGTGGGATTCATTCGAGAAGCCAAGTATCCAGACTGGATATCCAACATTGTCGTTGTCTCAAAGAAGAACGAAAAAGTTTGAGTTTGCGTAGATTTCACAGATCTGAACAAACATACTCTAAAGGGCAGTGTTCCTCTTCCCAACATTCATCAGATCCTCGATTCTGCAGCAGGCCATGACCTCCTATCTATGATGGACGCTGCTTCAGGATATAATCAAATTCCACTTTTGGAAGAAGATTAAGAGAAGACAACTTTCATCACTGAAAGAGGTCTTTAATGTTACAAAGTCATACCCTTCGAACTTAAGAATGTGCGTACCACATATCAACGGTTGATAACTACAATGTTCAAAGCACACCAAAGGAAAGTCATTAAAGTATACATCGATGATCTCTTGTGCAAAAGCGTACAGTCAGCCAATCACATCTCAGATCTCAACACTATATTCAACATCCTTTAATCTTAGAGGATGCGTCTCAACCCTGATAAATGTCAATTCGGAGTACATTCTGGTTACATCTAAGCGACCTCATTAGCAAGAAAGGAATTGAGGCCGATCCATATCAAATTTGGACTCTCCTCGACATGCCCTCTCCAAAAACAATAAAAGACGTTCAAAAACTTGCCGACAAGATTGCCGCTATCAACCGTTTTGTTCCTAAATCTTCAGACCACTGCCGTTGGTTATTCCTATTACTTTGCGGATGTACCAAATGAGAAAATTTTAGCCAAATGTAGAGGTTACATGGACACTAGAATACAAAGCAAATTTTCAGGATCTCAAAACCTATTTGGAGAGGTCTCCCATAATGAGTACCCGAGTAGATAATAAGGAACTGATTATCTACCTAGCAGTCACAGATACTTCTCTCAGCTCGGTTCTCATTTGCCTGGAAGGGAAAATAGAGAAACTAGTCTTCTTTATTAGCAAGGCCCTCACACCAGCGGAAACAAGGTACTCTAAAATTGAGAAACTTCTTCTCACTCTTGTTTACACTTCACAGAAACTTGAGCACTACTTCCAAGCTCATTCATCAAAGTCATGAAGAACTACCCACTTCGGGAAGTTCTATCCAAGAAAGAAAAATCAAGGAGAGTGCAGCAGTGGTCAGTCAGTTTGGGAGAACATGATATCAAGTTCGAATAACATCATTCTGAAAAAGTTAGGCCATTGCCAATTTTTTCGTGGATTTTCCAGTAGATGATCCCGAGTGGGAGGAGCACGGCCCTGACCTTACAGAAGAAACACCCGAGGATCCACACCCCATGCCATTCAACGAACGAGCTGAACGGATCACTACATAAGGGTGGAGACTTCTCATAGATAGATCAGCTGGACCTGTAGGTTCAGGAATCGGGATCGTTTTGATTACCCCTTCCAATAAAAAAATTAAGAAATCAATCCTCTTGGATATTGAGGCCTCAAATAATGTCACCGAGTATGAAGCTCTCATTCATGGACTCGGCCTCGCTCTTGAGCTTGATGTCCCCAAACTCTCAGTTTGCACAAATTTACTACTCATCGTCCACTACTACTTAGAGCAATACAAGAAGAATGGAAAGATGATCGAATACGCATTACAAATAGGATGAGCAAGTTCACAAAAGTAACTCTCGATTATCTTTCTTGAGGTAAAAATAGATGCACCGATTCCTTGGCATATCTAGCCGGAGTCTTGAGTACAGAAGCATGATATCTCCATATCAAAATCATTTCAACTCCCAGCATTGATCGTATTTTTGTATGCACGATCAATATTGGGGACAATAAAGGGGGAGACGACGATTGGCAAAAGCCTTTCTTGGCCTACCTCGGTGTCGACAACAATTGCAGCGGACCACTCCCAGCAGATCTAAAAGAGCGCCGATAGCAGATTAACAACTCGAAGCGCTATACTAATCAAAATGGGGTACTATACCATATTTCTGTCACAGGGCCTTACCTCAAGTACCTCTCCAAATCAAAAGTAGATGAATTGCTCTGTAAATTACATGAAGGGACTTGTGGCCCCATGCTGCAAGTCGATCATTAGCAAACAGGGCTATCACTCAAGGAGTATTCTGGTATGGTATGCGCAAGCAAACAGGGGAGTACTCCCGCAAATGTGACACCTGCCAATGACATGGACATATGATACGTGCCCCTGCGTTCGAACTCCATGCAAGCAAGGTTTTTTGGCCATTCAAAAGATGGGCACTAGATCTCGTCGGTGAATTCCCTAAGTCTTCAGGTAACCACCGTCACCTACTCGTAGCTACCAATTATTTTACAAAATGGGTAGAAGCAGTTCCACTAAGTCAAATCTAAGAAGAAGAGGTCATCTCTTTTATCTGGAACCACATAATTACTCGGTTTGGGTGCCCCTACCTAATTCATATCGATAACGGGACCCAATTTGTGGGATAGAAAGTTGTAACCTTCCTAAACCATCACAATATCATTCACTCACTATCCAATCCTTACTATCCTCAAGGCAATAGCCAAGCTGAAATCACCAAGAAAGCCATCGTGGATGGACTTAAAAAACGGCTTCACTCACATAAAAAAGGAAATTGGGTTCGCGAGCTACCCCATGTCTAATGAGCATATCGTACCACTTCCCAACAATTAACTGGGTTTACCCTATTCTCCCTTGCTCATGGCACTGAGGCCGTCATTCCTTCTGAATATCATAATTAAGTTCATGATCACGAGCAAACTGACGAGGAAAATGAGTTTGAGTTGGCTTGCAACCTCCATATGATAGATGAAACCAGGGAACGCGCCATCGTTAAGCTAGGTCGATATCATCATATGCTTGTCAGATCGTATAACAGCCGAGTCAGAAGCTGTACCTTCCAAATCGAAGATCTCGCCCTCAGAGAAATTCCTCAACACCGCAAAGAGCCTAACGCTAGAAAATTAGCCGACAATTGGGAGGGTCCATTCATTATCACAGGTCTCTCAGGCCTGAGATCATATTATCTTATTACATAATAGGAAATCCCCATTTCAAATCCATAGAACACTAGGCACCTGAAACAGTACTATCGTTAAGCATCTTACTACTCAATTTCCTTTCCTCGTTTTTTTTTTGCTTTCAGTTCCCAAAGTGAGATTTTCTTCTCCATCCAATGTAAATTTTAAACTTATCAATGTAGCTTCCAAGTTTTTCACAACATCTCTCTACTTACGTAAATTCAACCACATTCTATAGATTAAAGCATAGATAATACTAGCATTCAATTAATCTTATTCCAGTTAAATCAAGGATAACACTTGGTTTGGCTGACTCTACTAAATCTCTGTGATTATAGCAAGTGTAAAAACTTGTTTCATATCAAAGACTCTACCAAACATCAGATAGGGCAAAGATAATACTAGCCTTTATCTACTTTAACTTATTTGGGTCATTATACCAGTTAGATCAAGGATAATACTTGGTTTGGCTGACTCTACTAAATCTCTCCGATTGTAGCAAGTGTAGAAACTTATTTCATATCAAAGACTCTACCAAACATCAAATAGGGCAAAGATAATACAAGCCTTCATCTACTTCAACTTGTTTAGGTCATTATGCCATTTAGATCAAGGATAACACTTAATTTAGCTGACTCTATTAAATCTCGGCAATTGTAGCAAGTCTAGAAACTTGTTTCATATCAATGACTCTATCAGGCATATGATAAGGCAAAGGTAATACTAGCCTTCATCTCTTTCAATATGTTTGTAACATTTCTATAGCTCAATCAAGTTTCAACTTGGTTTAACTCAACCCTATTTCTGCGATTGAAACAAATATAAAAACTTGTTTTATATCAAAGACCCCACCAGACATAAGATAAGGCAAAGGTCATACTAGCTTTCATCTATTTCACTATATCTGCGACAGATACTATTTATTTTCAGGTCTTATTACATTTGATATCTTTTCTGTTGTGGGGAGGTCAGCCATGTTTTACCCATCAGAAGGAGGTCGAACAGACTTTAGTTCACGAGTTACAACAACTCTGCCCCTCTCTATTAGATCAGCAGGTCGAAGGCCTAAATTAGTTTTCATAATGGCCATACAGCTGCCTCGATCTATATTCACTTTACAAATGCATCCCTTGTAAGACAGGTTTTTCAACAAGGTATCTCGTTCAAACTCAAGTCTTTTTATTTCCTCTACAAAATACACAACGGTCGACTTTAATAGGTCTTCCCGTGATGCATGACCTACGATGATCTTTAAAAAGTGACCTCTCACCTTCTCAAGGCGTGACTCCAAACGCGCGTACAGATTCTTCTAATGTACCATTTCCCTGTCTGTCAAATCATAAAAAGCTATATTCTCTTCTCTACTTTTTTGTAATATCTAGCAGATTTAGTCTGAACAGCGATCTCCAAGTTCACCACCTGAGCACGCAGTGTCACAATTTCTGCATTCAATTCTTCCTGGGCCGAAGTGTCATTTAACGAATCGTCTTTCTTCTTCATCAGAGTTTCCTTTGCCTTGATTTCCCCTTCTAAGACCTTCTCCCTGATAAGAGCAGCATCCAGCTTGTGCTAACACTCCCTTAAGTTTGTATTTCCTCTCTGAACATGCCCTTGAATACGAGACACATCACTCTCCAGTTCTCTAATTCGGCCTGAGAGACTAACTACATCCCCTTATACTAGAGGAGCTTTAACCTCATTTCTACTTCCCCTTGAGCTTTCTCTAGCCTCAGCTTTCTTGGCACGCACGATGGCTTGCGCTAGTTCGGTCTTCAATCGTGTCACCTTCTCATTTAATTCGTTACACCTTCATTACATTCCCCGAAACTCCATATCCTTGGCAGTTATGACTATATGCAATTGTTCAGCCACGGCTTCCGAAGCTGATAGATTTTCTCGAACTACCCTCAGCTCATTATCTTTTTCAATCATTTTTTATTTCAGTCGCTCCAGTTCATTTCTATAATTCTGAAGATCAGATCGAAATTGTCCATCCAATCTTTCTAGTGCCTGAATATGGTATTGAGCCATTTCAGCCTGCTTACCCTTAACCATCAATGTGTCAACCTGACTTTGAAGCTTCGCGGTGTGTTTTATTATCTCCGCTAGCCTATTTAGCCCCTTGCCTATTTCGACATCTTTCTCTTCGACCTTATGAGTGAGGTCGAAAACAGCCTGGGTTGCCTTCACAAGTTTAAAATGCACCTTTACATGTTGATCTTCTCTGCTCTCATTTGCCTCCCATATCCTATCCAACTCCTATGCAAATTCCCGATTACATTGGAGTACATCATCCTCACGCAAGCAAACTGAATCCAATTCGACCTATACAATATAAAGATATTAATACAGTTCGATTCAGAACACCATCAATATGCATATATTTCTAAAATTATATATGATTTCTAACATCTGCGGTGTGCAAATACTTTTAGACTAAAAGATCGGGGTACATTATCAGATAAATGCTCCATGAGGTATATTGCGAAGTCTAAGGTACATGCTTTCGATATGCTACTTTATATAAAGAGCGTTGAATTTTTCTATGCACTATATTATTGTAATTTTCCTAAAGCTAAATAGAAAAAATTTCAATCTGCATCTACATCTTATTTACTTGGTAGCTTTATGTCGATATAACATACAAGTCGAAAGACCTATTCCGATCTAACCTGTAGCTTTGCTTGCGAAGACAGCAAGGCTGTAGAGGTCTCTCTTTCCCTGGCCAGCCCGGTCTTTAGATCTTTTATTCTAAGACTCATTTCTCTAAGTGCCTTCAATAGGTTTATAAAAAAAATCAACCTACATAAGTCTCCTTCATACACACAATCCAACAGTTTACAAATATTCATACAAAAACACATTTCTACCCTACCTTCTCATTTTCACCCTCTAGGAGGTCGGTGTCATCCCTTGATTGTCAAGCACCGTCTGACGGGACACACCGTCTAGACCATCAACGACCCCCACCGCTACTTCTTCCACTTCATCGTCATCTTCCTCCTCGATATAAGTGTCTGCCTTAATGGCATCCACCTCGTCCTCGGAATACCCCATCGACAACAGGTGGTGCCCCAACCTTTTGCGCTCCGCCTCCACCTCCTCAAGAGTCACCCTGGCATCCGATTGAAGATGGCCAATCGCTACTACATGAGAAGCCTTCAGGGGATCCAACTTCTTCGTTTCCTTAAGAACATCTGCCTTCGATCGAGTTAACTTCTTTTCAAGATCAATTTTGTTGCCCCTCATCAAACGAGCAACCTGCAAAACACAATTCAACCTCAGCGTGAGCTCAGAATGTAAGACATAAACATATTTCACATAATAAAGCATAACGACTTACCATCTTGTTCACGTCCTCTTCACCTTGAAGAGTGGCCAGCCTAGCCCTTTCCTCTACTACTTTGACATCATCCTCAGCAGAAGATCGCTCTTCAGTGACCTTTTCCCCCAACCTCCCTGAAGGTTTGATCCTTCTCCTCTTTTCTTTTATGTCACCCTCACCACTTCCAGTGGTACCAGAAGCTGACGGACGCTTCAACATTTGTTTCTTCGGATACGTTCGAGCTAATTTGCTCGACGTAATAGACTTCAGCTGAACCAAACTATCTATTTTAGGGGTCTTGGCCACATTGGTTCAGCCTTCCCCACCAGTTCCAATCTTCTTCCCATCATCAGCGCCCGCCATCAGCCTAGTCGATTGAGATTTTTAAACCTTTTTCGATTTACTCCCAATCATTTTCTTCTTGCTAAGGTCGAGTCCTTCCAACATAAACTCAAGCTCAACCTCTTCCTCCGCAACTTCGTCCAACAGTGAATCTTTCCTCTCCACTCGGGACTTCGGACCTGCCATGCACAATATTTACTATTATCAAAAAAGATTATCAGTTCGCACGTATTAATATTATAGTCTATGCATTGCTATACTTACTTTGTTTTATAGTTCTAAACAGAAGATCTAAGGTTCTTCATCATCTCTATGAAGGCAATTACCCTTCACCCATATTACATTGTCATTCCAGGCTTGACCTACTGAATTAAGATGAAGAAGTGACGATGAGTTGTACTCGCACATAAATATGACCCACCACTAGCCTTATAATTTTTTACCCTATAAAACTGCAATACATCCTCAGGGGTTATCCTCCTCACTTTCCTCTCATTTTCCCATTTTTCATTCAGATGATCGCAAATAGTTATTACCTCCCACATATTCCCGTTCAATTGATCAAGACATGTCCTAATCGCATTCATAATCCTTTTTGCCAAATTGGTAAGGGGAAGACTCAACCTGTACTCTAATTGAGACAGGTAACACAAGAAACCCTCTAGCAATTCACTCTAAATATCCCAATCAAAATATTCTAACGAGATCGATTCATCTATACCCTTATCTCATTTTTCCTCCACCAAATCGACTAACAAATAAAAATATTCTTCCCCCGTTGCTACCATACGCCCCCAAAACATTCTATCAGTGTATTCTACGCAGTTACCCCATTTCCCTCCTACGGCAGCTTTGGCTTTACAAAATTCTCTAAATACATCTGAACCAGGGGGATAGACCACCAATTTACCAGGAAAACCTAAAAATTGCTCCAAACCAACTTCTACCTCACCATCAGACTCTACCGTATGACCGAAGGTCAAAACCTTGTTAATAGGCAAACTATCAATCTCAACTATAATTTTACAGGCAAAGATTGATTCTACCCAAATACCTCACACAATCGACCTACATACAGGTTCAGTTATCTATCATTATTTATACACATCGATCATTTATATGCAACATATCTTTCAAAGATTTTTTCTATATGTCAAATATCATAGATTATTATAAATAGTGATTTATTAGAATTTGCTTAAACATATTACAATAAACACAGTACACGTCTCTACTAGCCTTCAGTATCATAATAAGAATCCGCAGAAGCACCGAGTCCTTCCCTCACAACGCTGCTGTACTGCCACCTAGGAGATTATGTGCCCACAACTCTCATTGATTGTTGGTCACCCTCAGAAAAATCCTTACCAAATCCTCTGTAATTTTTGTGCGCTTCTTTCCTAGTGCTCTCCAAATTTTTAAAAGTTGAGAAACGTTTGAATGATGAAGACGAACCACTATTTATTATTTCTCTCTCTAACGGCAGGCAATTACTGTTCCCCGCACGACCTGTCCTCAGTTTGGAACCGAGGCGTCCTTTCCACTATCCATGTCAGACATCTTGTACCATTTTAATAAAACCACCTTTCCATTCTTACCCTTTCCCTCATATTTTAACCTATTTTCATCACTTGTTACCATATCTTTCCCTGACCTTCCCACACTCATGATGACTCACACTCCACGAAATCAATTTTTGTAGCTTTACATAAAAAACAAACCTAGAAACTCCTGTATTTTTTTGTTCTTGTTTCTTATACTTATAGTACTAGTGACGTCATTTTCAAAGCTAACAAGATTTTTAAACTTATTCAAAATTTGTTTTATCAAAGCAGTCTCAAACATCATTTACAATTATAGAGGATCACTTTGACTTCTAACTTTTCTGTTAAACTCCGTAACCTTTACATTTATATTGGATAATGTTTTACATGTAATTACATCTAAAAAATAGCCTTGGTGACCTGAACAACCACATCTACTCAAATCTCCTCACTTGATCGTCCCATCTTCAAAACCTCAGCGATCAATCCGATCATCTCTTCTCAATCTGCAGGATCCAATACTAATTCGCGAAAGCATACCTCATAGAAATACCTGGCATATTCAAGTTCCCTATCCCTCACATCCAATCCTTCGAGCTGACATTCCCTCACTACTAACTCAGCATCATAACCAAACGATCCAAAAATCCTATCCCGCACTTTAGCAATCTTAATTGCCAGTCGCCCTTCAGCGGCATGACGAATACTCTGAGATCGAGTTTGCACCATCACTATCACTTATCCTTAATCAGGAAATAATTGTTATCCTTATTTATACATTTATACAACACTTTTTGCTCAAAACATAATTTTTACCTTTTATCTTGTAATATAAAACCAAAATCTTGAGATAGACTATTTGAACTTATCCCTTCACTCCAGTACCTACATTACATTATTTATCTTAGTCGAGCTTAATCTATCAAGAGTTATTCTTCTATCAAACTGTAGTAGCTCAAATTTCCGTATTACATTTTTCCTATAATTTTTCTCCCCCGCATGTTTAAACACACAACAATATCATACTTATATCACAACGTCAATTTCTGCACGTATTTATCTCAGTTCGAACATCACAACAACAGTGTTTTTAATACTTATAAACTCTTATTCATTTTGTACATCCTACACAATTCAGTTTGATTCTAAGAGACATTTTCTATCTACATGACACAAGTAATTGGATGACAACTTTTATTCATGTCGAAAACATTACATACAATTTTACAGATAATAAGTTTTTCAGTACATCAATCTCAGGTATATAGCAGAAACATTATCCGTCCAGCACCGAACTCCAGGTACTTTACAGATAACAAGTTTTTCACTATTTTTAAAAGTCACAGGTCATTCAGGCGCGCCGACGCATCAACTTCTCCAGTTCTTCTTGCTTCAGTGATCTTTCACCCTAATACAAAGCAGAAATTGGAACCAACAAAGAGCTTCCCTCGCATGAGTTTGGTTGAAGTCTAAACGAACTTCAAATGGAAATTATGCAAGCAGTAGACTCAGTGCTAGAACCAAATTCTCAAACTAAAGGTCTTCTGAGCGCCAAAACGTGATAGAAATGCTGAAGCAGACTCCCACTGGTTGCCTCCCTCTTCTACTACCATCACCCCCTCCTCTGAAACTGCCACCTCCGAAGAGTTGGTAAAAATGAAGAGGGCCCGGCCTTAGAATCCATGATGATACAAGAAATTAGCATAACTGCCCCGCAGTTATGCTTATACCTGCATATGAAGCCATAACCATATCTTCTGCAAGAGTACAGAGACAGGCCCACCGGTGCCTGTCAAGACGATGACATGAAACCTCCACTTGCAGTAGAACTCATCCTCAGCTTCAATCGCTTCGTCTTCCGACATGCCTTGATACGTCGGAGGAATAGGAGCGGGTTTCGACATCTCCAAGGATTGATCACTGAAGTATTTCAACTTCAACCTCAGCATTTCAGACGCAATCCTCTCTTTAAGGACCATACTGCGAGTCTTCACCATTGTTAAAAAAAAATTAGGGAATTTAACAAAGGACAAACGTACTCTGTTTTCAAAATCCGATGCAGGTATCATTTATATAACCCTACATTTAATGTGCAGGTATGTTTAGCCATGCGTCATCATTCATTATAGACACAACTTTTTGAATCATAACCGTCACATACATCAGTATCCACATCCTCATTAAATACACGTCATTTCCCATATCATACGTAAGTTCCACACAGTCAATACCATCATTGGTTGCGAGGGGGCAATTGTAGGGACATATCCCTCGATCTCACCCAAAGTTGAGCTCACTTAGTTTGAATTACCTCCATCTCAAACTCACGCATTTTTAACACATTTCCCCAGTCAACATTCTAACCTACCCCACGAACTGGTTAAGATCGTGGGCCAAACTTAAACAGAAAAACCTCATCCAATCAAAGACATCTGTCTCCCACGAACTCATCAGTTATTTGGTCAACCGCCACTAACCACATTATTTGGAAAACGTGCTCCAGCATGACAAAGAGCTGTAAAGAAAGCCTATATAAAGAAAAAGTTCCAGAAGAGACAGGGACCAAAAAAATTACACAAGAGATCATTAAGAAACTATCGATTCAAGATTCTCAGAAAAGATTGCAAACTTCTTAATTACAAGATTAAAAATATTTTATATTTAGAGATCACTTGTAATAAAGATATCTGCCTTAAGCAATAAAGATACTTTCATAAAAATCCTACACATGAGGTCGTGGTTTTTTTTACCTATTTAGAGGTTTTCCACGCTAAAACCACCTGTTTCATTTCTTACTTTCCATTAGAATATTATTATAGGTTCATTGGTGTGATAACGAATTCCAAGCCATTTCGAGCTTATAGAATTTGGCCATTACAATCATGGTATGCATGAAGAAGTTTTTCATTTTTAACATGATGACCAGCACGTCATGATGTTAGAACTTGACATGTCCTATGTCGCAATCTTCGAATGAAATACCAGTTAGTTGAAGGCTTGATTCGGGTAGGAGCTTAGCTTCTTTCTCCTGGGCCGTGAGGTCGTGTCATTGTACTAACCTTCTTCTTTTGAATCTTGTCGAATTGTTGATATGATAAATCTCGATCATGCGGTTAATGTAAAAGTAATACAAGTGCTTCTCTTTTGACTCTTCTTTGACTTGAATGACCTCGACCTACTTTTTATAGCTCTTATTTATATATCCTTCTAGGTCAATAATATACTCGTACATTCTTCTGTCTTTCAAAATGTATTCCAGTAATCTTTGTATGGCGTATCATTTGTCAGTGTCGTAATGCATCACCTTGTTGTGTTTGCAGTAATGTTTTCCCTAGATTGGCTCTAGAGGTTGAGCCACATGGAAGAAGTTGTCTTTCACCAGTATGAGGTAGATCCATGAAAGTTTGACATTTAATTTCGGAAGGACGGGTTTTGGTAATAAGTTTCCTTTGCGGAACTTTCCTGTATCTATTTTGGCTCGCTTCTTGTCACCTTGGTCATTATTGTTTCGTTTACTGTCTTTATCCGCAGTTGGACCTTTCGTGGCTAGGATGTTTTAAGTAGATTTATGCCTTTAAGATATACCCATTTACCTTTTCAATTATGTCTTCTAAAGTTTTGGGTTTGTTTAAGAAAAGATGATCTTTTGCTTTATAATCGATCTGTAGAGCATTGGTAAAGGCTGAAACGGTTGTCTTCTGATCGAGATTATCAACTTTTAGAGCAAGTTCGAGGAACTTCTTCGTAAAAACTTCAAGCTTCTCCCCTTGAGACTGTTTGAGACCGATAAGAGTGTACAAATTTTCTTCCTTAGCTTTATTTCGAGCATAAGTCTTCATGAAGTTTTTCTGCAATTAGTCAAATGTAAGGATAGAATCTTCGGGTAAGGAGTGGAACCATCGGAGCGCCTCTCCCTGAAGACTTGTATCGAACAGTCGACAAAAAATGTGATTTAAGTTCGAATATAACCCTAACGAATCTTGAAACTGCTGGACGTGTTCACTTGGATCAGTGCCTCTGCACTTGTGTATCTTTGGAGTATGGAATCCCGTTGGAACTTCCATATCGAATAACTTTTTGGTAATCGGATTTCCTTGTAATTTTCTCAAATCGTCTTTGTTGCAAAGAACTTGGGATTCTATCAATTCCTTGATTCGCTGATCCATGTGCTCTTGTGTGACATATTGGCACGATGCTGGAACTGACTGGCGTGCGGGTCTTAGGTTATGATTTTTGCTGCCCTCGCTTAACCGTTCCCAAATTTGTACCCTAGATGGAGGTCGCGGCTCTTCCTCTTGACGCTTCGAGTACCGGCATCCTCTACCAATTTCTGACTGGTCTTCCCATCCCAGATGAATTGAAACTTCTGGTCCCTATTGATCGTTGCGGTAGTGCCTGGAAGCTCATCTGCTTGCAGCGCCTCGAGGTCCTAGTCTGTCTCGTGCTGATATTCTGGAATTTGCGGGTATGACCTCTCGTTCCCTGGGAGCTTGTTCTTATTGATTGTCTTGCAGGGATTTCAAGGCGGTCTACAATGTTGTCATTTGCTCTTCATGTCGTTTAAACTCCAATTGTTGAGCTCTACGCTCCTTTTCGAGTTTCTGTTCACAAAGCTCGCGATCGTGAACCAACTAGTATTCGAGCTCGTTTCGCTTTACAGTTTCGGTGTTGAGGTTCACTCTTAATTCTGCTAACTGGTCAGGTTTTGTTGAGATTTCGTGTTGAACGACGGAAGCTGGTCGTTTGAGATTCACCATGATTGAATGTTGACGATTTTTGAGTAGCGGTCTTTAGATTTCGTGGAATGTCTTCTTTCCTACAGACAACGCCAAATGTAAGAACCTAAATTCGTAGCTCGAATGGCCTCTTACACCAAATGTACCTGTGACACAAATATTAATAAACAGACAATATAAGATGACACAGATTTTAGCGTGGAAACCTCTGAATAGGTAAAAACTGCGACCCTCGGCTCGAGGATTTAGTAAGAAACGTTTTATTGCTTAAGACTAATGAATGTTAAATACAATTGAAATCTTTTGAGTGAAAAATCCTTGGTCGTTTCTCCTCTTTTTGTTTTCCCTTTATAGATTTCATCCTTAGATGGTGTGTGCCAACATGTTCTCCTGGATTGGAGGCAAGAGTGGAGGCTTTTCCTATAACTGCCAGCTTGTGGGGGGCAGGTGTCGCTTGTGGGGGGCAGGTGTCCTTGACTCATTCTGTTCTATTGGAGTGCTCGGGCCACGTTCCTTTTTAGTTTATGGCCCAAGTTTCAAATGTCGATAGGGTTGTACGTCATGTAGATTTTGCATGAGTCTGGTATTACAATAGTTCGTTGTTACTCTAGTTCGAGGGAGGTCACTAACTATACCACTATATCCGGGAGGTCACCCCAATCAGCAACTTAGAAATGTGCGCACATAAAGACTGTTCTCTCCTCAAATTTTCTTTTGGAACCATGACACAGGTTCATTTTTGTACTGCAGGACTCAGTTAGAGTTTTTAAGTAAGCCGTTCCTAAGCGTCTTAAAGGCTAAATAAGTTGCAAACGGTCCATGTCGTGAAGACCTTACATCCATTTGTGTCTCATTTGCCCCATTTTCAATTGGTGGAAGATCCCCAATTGTGTTCCTCAGTCTTTGCACGGTAAGGGCCTTCACGCTCAGTACTCTGAACAGCAGCATAATAGGCGTTCTCTGGCAAGGGTATTCTTAGCTCACAGCCTGCAAAGACGATCTCTTCTGGAGAGGCTTCCCATATGAATGTTTGCTTCCGTGACTGTAGACACAGCCAATACGCCAGCTTGAAGAACACCAAATCTAACCAAGAAACACATTAATAGGGAGAATACCAATTCAGATGAAGCTAGCCAACATTTACCTGATACCCCATTTCGAGAAGTGATGTGAGAGCTGAACGAAACTCCGCCCATTATTGTATGACAAAATTCCTCACATTTTTCAAGAGGAACAATCTTGGAAGAAAATATTCAGCATACGATAAGAATGTTAATATCATGGTACATTGGCTTTTACTCCATGCACCATCACTAAATCTGTTCATTTTAGAGAAACCCTGCAACAACAACAAAATACTCTCACAGTAAGAATGCATATTTTGTCGATCAAGTTCCATTTATTAAGGCCGTTACACATCTCAAGAAAACAAAGATGTTAAGCAAGGAGCACAGTCTACAAGTTTTAGGGTGGGAGACCTAGGGGAAGATGCACAATATCACTCCATCTTAGTATGCTAATGAAGAACAAGAGCAAGAGTAGAACAGCAACACCGCAGTAGTAAAACTGGTAGGCAAAATCAGAAATAAGAAAAAGGGTGACAAAATAACCACAGCAATCGCATTGATACCAACTAGTTGATACATGAAAAGATTTTCAGATGCTAAATCCATAAAGTTAAAATCACCTGTTAATAAGCATCTAATGATTTTCCAGTTGATCAAGTCAAAATATATAAAACCGAAATAATTTACATGAGCTTCAAAGCACAGAACCAGTATGAAATTTCAATTCGCCTTAAGTGATGAAAATGGATTGGTCTCCTCTACGGTCCCTTCCGTTCAGGAGGAAGGTCGCCTGATCTAGTTATGAACTTGTTATATACACGGTGCTTTCGTTCTCTTGCATAGATTACCCAAAAGATCAAAGAAAGCATCACTGCTGCTGAAACCATCACCAACCCGCTGTAGATCCATTTACTGTATTTCCTCAGTCCAGGACAATGAGCTCTACTGATCTCTGTAAAGGTCTCTCTCACAAAGGTACAATCTTCCAGTTGAACAAGGAATGGACCATAATGATGCAATCCGAAGCTCACGTTCACAGCGGCCGCCATTTGATTATAAGAATCAGGGGTTAATCGACCCGTCGTCATACAAATACCAGCTGGTGAAGCCTGGCAGATATAATTATGCCATACCTGCATGAAACATATGTCATACCAAGTTAGTTCCAAATTTCTTAATATATTGCCATAGATGTTGAAACATTGATCAAATATCCATTTGACGAACATTTATCATGATATATACATAAAAACCTCCTTGTTTCCAACTTCCAACAATCATGGATACCACAATTTCCCGATATAATTTGTGTGATTCTGGACTTTTCATGAAACAAACTAATATGATGCTCGCCACAAAACAAATAATAATTAAGAAAAAAAAACTGATCTTCCTTTTCCTGCATACCCCCAATACCGAAACTCGTGACACGTGCCGTAAAGACGATCAAGTTTTTCTCTATTTATATGTTTGTAGATAATTCTAGTACACCTGACCAACATGTTCATTTACTCCAAGTGTTCCAACTAGAAAATTAGTTATCAGTCTAAACTGGTATATCTCGATTTATGGTGAAATATATGGATCCTAAAAAGCAACATATAGGGTCTAGTATCTTGGTTCTTTAGGAAGTGGTATATGGAAAGAAAAGAAATCATCTTTTATAGTAAGAATTTGTCCATGTTTCCTAGGCAATATGTATGGAAACATTTGAGTTACCTGTGTTGCATTATCGAAGTTCACCTCACTCGTTTCACATTTCCGATCAGTCATGTCAGAATAAAAAGGATTGCAGAGAACAGGCATTAACGGACCAGACTGGTTGTAGTAAAGAGGTGCAAAGCTGGGTGCAAAGTTAATGTTGGAGACATTGGTGATGACCTGGTTCACCACATTCACCAGTTGAGAGGTAACTTCTTTGCTTCGTAACAAAGTTTCATTGGCAGTTGCAGTATCGACACACGGCAGAATATCGTCGAGAGCTGTATGAGCAGTGGGGTTTTTTACCCACTGATCCATAGCAACACACGTGTCTCCAACCACACTGATATATGATGAGAAAAAAATGGTTAGATCGCCTACTGGACTTTAGTTGATCAAGTATTCAGAAAACAAGTGATTAAATGTAAGCAAGAATAGTATTACTATTTTTCAAAAAAAGAATAGTATTACCACGAAAAGGAAAAAGTAGCATCTAACATACGGAAACAAATACTCTAACTGAACTTACTTGTGGAGAAGAAGAAATACTCCACACAAAATAAATGTGCCTGCAACAAGAATCCATCCAACAACCACCAAGCTGCAATAATTTAACATTCAAGAAGTGGTAAGGGAAAAAAGCGAAGAGAGTCGATGAAATCGCAATGGGTTAGAATACTTTCAACTCACATGTACACAAGAAACTGCATCCCGAGAACAGATAATACTGCAGAGAGAACAAATATCGCAAAAATAGAAATATTGATCAATTATCAGAAACTTTCACCAAGGAAACGAGTGAAAGAATCTAGGGTCTGTGTTGCTATCCACAACGACATTTTGGACAAGCTAAAAGCAATTTGAAGAATGCAAACTACGCCATAACTACAAGGAAGCAAATGCCTTGTAACTTGTCTTTGTCTAACTTTCATGATGTAATAGACAACGTAGTTTTCTCCCCTAGCAGTATTCCGACTGCCCTGCGTGCCCTTGTTGAGGATAATGCTAAACGGAAAAACTATACTAGGTTGTAATTTTGGTTCTGATTGGTATACAGCTGGTTGGGGTCTGCCTTAACCCCAGCTTACACCTCAAGAAAATCAAAAATCTAGGGGACATAGATTGTACTCAAACCTGATAACAACGGGGACTTTTCCCCAATCTTTGATTAGCTTACAAATAGAGTGACAAACCAATACCAACGAGGTCTTGCTCAGTTGGTTGGACTAGTGGCTTGGAAAATGAAAACCAAGAGGTCCTGGGATCAATTCCCACAAGCAGCTTCCAACTCAAAAAAAAGAGTGACAAACCATTTGTTGATCTATAGACGTTTGATCCAAAATGTCTGTCATTATATTTGTTGGTAGGCTACAATCATCACAGATATGCTACAAATCACAAAAAGAAATCTGATATTTATAGGGGGTCCATAAATTGATCAGTGCACATCTCTAAGATCATAAGATTGAAATATGTTAAACGCTGTTGCAAATTTTAAAGCGCGGGAGTTCCCACAACAAATTGGTGGGGGAGACAAGTCGGACTAACAGAATGATATACTTACAGAATCCAAGAAATGCTAAAAGGAGCATCACAGCAGCGACAACGATAAGAAACAGTCTCCTACATGGACATGACATTAACTTGATTATACCCGTAAATTTCAACATATAAATTAAGGAAATTCGGTTCCAAGGCCCTTTACTTACACAGTACCCAAGGTGTCTTGTATGTCGTCTGAATTCTTCTTTGTCCTATCAGCAAGAGTGATAGATGAAGCATTAATCTTTGTTTGAATTGAATCGATCCTGCCCTGGACATCGGGAGCTAGAAAAACTCGTGCCACCCCAATTTTCTGGGCTGAATCAAGATAATCTGATACATTTCTAAGGTTATCGACCGTGACATTTGCCTGTTTCACGACATATTCTAAAGTATTTGTCGTGCTACTATGAAATTTTCCTTGACCAATGTACAACACAATGCATCCAATGCTACAACCAAAAAAGTAAAGAAAACAAAGTCAAACAACATGACACAAACATGTCTGCAGTAAATAGGCAAAAGAGAAAACAAACTTACATTGCAGCGATAGTGAAGAGGATTAAGAAAATTAGGGAAAGTGTATAAGCCGTCCGGGAATAGCCATAGGGCTCATGGTGGCAACAGCAATGATGGCAACTGATCAATAACAAGCATAACCCGAATAGCGCAAACCATAGTAAAGCAATTACGAACAAGGGGGCAGCAGTGAAACCGACAGACTGAAAGAGAATTCACTTTTTAACTTTGGAAGAAGAAAAAAAAATCTCAAGAAATAAACTAAAGCCAGTTAAGGACTTGAGTAATTTTCAGACCCAGCTAGGAATGAGGAAACCCACGTAAGATAATGGGGGAATCATTTCAAATACTCAATGTCAAGGTTTACAAGGCACTTCAAAATATGCCTCGAACCATGCAAAATGCAAAACAGAGATGAATTAAGGCTAGTGTCTCAAAAATAAATATGAGGCTTATGTGTCACCATGAGGAAAAGCATAAACCTTGAAGCTAATGCAGATATTGTCTCAGGTCCTCCCTTGGTTGGGATTTGGGGACCAAATAATTTCAAGAGAAAAAGTAAAAACCAAATAATCAAATTAAACTGTTTGGGGACAACATAGCATCTTTGTGGATACTGTGAGTCCCAACAAGAAGAGAACAAAATCTAGGTGTTAGAAGCCAATATTGAGGGAATATTATGAAGTTCCACTATATTTTGGATTGTCGGTTCACTACAATAACCATAGGATAGAGTGTGTCGCGGATATCTCAATTATCGGTGAAGCGCGGATAGTGAAGATCGTCTACAAGAAATTCTTTAATTGATCGACACACAAAGAATTCCCCCGAGAAGGTACGGATAAATTTTATTTTTCACATTGAAATCTTAAAAAAAAAAAAAATCTAAGTAAAATTTTCCAAGGTTTAATTTGTCCCCTTATTTTAAACATTTCTCAAGATTCTAACTGTTTTGATGAGTTTAAAAATTAGGCTATTTATTACAAAACAAAAATTAGAAATTCATCACCGTTCTCCACTAAAAACTAGGGCTTTACTCTTTCAAGAAAACCTCTTTCAAACCCTATAATCAAATAATCTATTTATTTATTTTGTAATCGTTAATTCCATTGTTGAAGAGAAATCTAGGTTGTTAAGAGATCAAACATAAAGCTTCTCCTAAGCTTTGGGTATTTGATTTCAGGAATTCCAAAAGGTATTTCAAAACCCTCAAATCAAAAAACAAATCTTAATCTTTATTTCATACTTGCTCGGGGATTCAAGTGTGGCAAAGCTTTGAGGCACAAGCTATTCTAAGGTGATTTATGGAGATAATAAAGACCGGAGAAGACGTAAAGACTTTGGTTAGGGCTTGGCGAGGCAAACGGGTACTTACTGAGGTAACAAAGGTGTTGTTACTCTTGTGTAACAGTTGCTTAATTTCCTAGTAGATTTCTAAGGGCCAGAGATTTTCACCCATTTTTGGGTTTCCTTCGGGATATAAATCTTGCGTGTCATTTACTTTTCAGTAATTTAGCTTTTGGCTTGCGTGATTGTTAGAATATGGTATTTCCGCATCATTGTAATTTGCTCCCTATTAGATCACCTCTTAGGTCTAGTGGCTAGAAACCTATGAATTTCATTTATGTTAGGTCTGATGCAAAAGGTTAAAGAACGAAAGTTGTAAGTCTCATCGATACGAAGCCAAGGCAACATTGCAATTGACAGATCTTTGATCGGACCGTTGGATCAGAAGTTGTTGCTGAATTTAAGTTCGTGTTGCAAGTAGGATTGTCTTATAGATGTTTTAGGCCCTTTGGGTGTTTTCTTGTTTTGGAAAACTTATACTCCAAGTAGGATAAGTTTGAGAAATTACTAATTCATGTTGGAAAAGGTAATAGGTCTCTTTAGTTATAAAAAGGACCTATGAGGTATGAAGTTTGTAGAAACATAATCAGATGTGGTAGACCTAGTCAAGAGTTGGTCTTTATAAAGAACAAGGTGGAAGGGTTCTCTTGAGATTTGATGGTGAGATGGGAAGTACCTCTTGGTTGCTAAGATGAGAAATTAAGGAAGAAATAATATTGAAGGGTTTCAAGAAGAAGATATACAACATAGAGAAACAACTATGGTTCGTAGCAGTTCTCGTTATATGTTGAGGTAACTTCGGGTTCTTGATGGATCTCGTTTTCTTTTTCTCTTGTAAATATATGTGAGGATTATTATGAGATTAGGGATTGCCATGTTTATTGGAATCCTTTGAGGGGTTGTAACTGAACCCGGATGGATTTCTAAGCTTGGTGGTGGGGAGTAACCTTAGGGTAAACCTCCGATAAATCTTGTGTTACGTCTACTTGATATACTGTAATGCAAATAATCTTGCAGAAGCCAAAAGATTGAAGATACAACAATTAAACTAACGAAAATCAACTACGAATTTATTAAATATCTCTACTAAACCAAACCTAAAACAAACTCCATCAAAACAACCTCAAAAGAAAGAGCAAAACCTCTTATTTATATCCTACTAATAACCCTAAAACTAATCTCGAGAAAGAGAGACACAAACAAGTGAGCAAAAGACCTACTTCCCATCAATTCTCCCTTTCTTGAAGAAGTTCGACCACGAACTTTAACGAACTTGATACCTCCCATTTTTTTTGTCAAATTCTTCGAACACGAACACTTGCTTCGAGCCTCAGATTCTTCCATGGAATTTGCCATAATGAACCGACCATGTGTTTGTAAGTGTTGTTATGACATTGTTTACATCATCAACTTTTTAGCAGTGCCAAAAAATGAAATCTTCGGTAGTTTGGAGTCAAACGCTCGTCATATCGAGCCTGAAAATTTGCCCAAAATGGATTAATGAACCTCGACAAACCCTCAAACTCGTCTGCCAAAAATTCGTCAAAAATAAACTTCGTTTCCCGAATAATAGAAGGGCCTAGATACTCATAATCATCTTAGTAATTATTATATACTAGGGGTAATCCTCCATCATCAAAATATGGTTGGTGAGTGTCGCGTATAACGTCAAATATCGGAGAGAAAATTTTGACATCGTAACTAAAAAGAGAGAAAATTGTATTGACCTTCACTTCCATCTTTTGGAATGTTCTTTTAATTCTTTCTATCGACGCTTCGATGCGCTCAACACGTGCTTCAAGATTAGGTGATCTCCCCATCGGTTTCTTACTCGCCATAAAAAAATCTGATTAAGATGGAACGAACGAATGAAGAAGAAAAAACCTTTACCAAAAAACTCTACAATAGTTACAGGAATCACTGTAGCATTTGGAAAAAATATTATAAGGAAATACCTTGCTCTAATACCAAATTTGATGAAAAATAATCTCGTGGAAACCAAAAGATTGAAGATGCAACAATTAAACTAACAAAAATCACCTAAGAATTTATTAAATATCTCTACTAAACCAAACCTAAAACAACTTTCATCAAAACAACCTCAAAAGAAAGGGGCAAAACCTCTTATTTATATCCTACTAATAAACCTAGAACTAATCTCGAGAAAGAAAGACATACAGACGAGTGGGTAAACGATCCGCTTCACAACATATTGTGTCTATGATTTCTTGATTAGTTGTATGTCATGAGGATAATCGGATAAACTAAATTATGCATGGGGGATGCATTCCGCCTGATCCAGGAGGATCTGGGTTTTTTTTTTTACTTTCTTAAAAGTCAGTTCGAACATAATTCTATGTCTGTTCGAATAAACGCATGTCTGAGTAATTTATTTGAATAAACTTTTAGTTTGTTCAAATAAATTAAGTTTGTTGGAACAACTGTTCGAATAAACACCTGTCTGACTTTTTGAATACAAACTTTTAGTCTGTTCGAATACATTCATTTTTGTTCGAACAGACTATTGTTCTGTTCGAACAGAAGCACAATTCAACTTATTGTTTTAGGCATTTAAGAGCATAATTGTCCTATTTTGTAACTAGAAAACTTATAATACTCATAAAGGGGAAAGACTAGGCAAGATAAAATTATTTTAGATCAATCCAAGTTTTCGTAAGAGAGACTTTAGATTTTAAGAGTAATTTAATTGAAATCAAATCATTGAGCAATTGAAGCTCCAAAAGGGAAATTCTCCCGCCAATTGTGTTTGTTCTTCATTTAATTTCTTTGTTTGGGTTAATCTCAATTCGATTGTAGATTAAGTGGTATCAGTTTTCCAGTTACAATTCTCGAGGGGATTGTGATTTATGGTCTTTATACGCAACCGACTCAAACACACGAAGGAGAACCTAGTGAGTCCGTTAGAGATTCACCAAAAACCTAGTGAATCCGTTAGAGATTCACCGAAAACCTAGCTCGAAGAAGAAAACAACTTTGGAAATAGGCGATTCTTAAGATTGACTCACAAAGTTGGAAACGAAAGTTTCTGAGCTAACTTTTACTCTAGGGGAGTTAGGAGAGCAATTACGTCTCGTGAAACTTGCGAAAGCTTCCGCTTCGTGAAACGGCGAGAACGCTCGAAGAAGAAAGGGGTTGCGGAGGTGGATAGAGACGGTGGTACTGAGGAGGTAGATAGTAATTCTAGTGATGCCGAATCCGTCGATGAGCAATCGGTTATTAATAAGTCAATGAATCCGATGCGGAATCTTTGTATCGATTTTAAAATCAAAATTTCAGTATTCGACGGTTCAAACGATGCCGAGAAATTGGATAATTGGATAATTGCTTTTCGATATTTAAATTCGCAAGTCATGCACCACGTGGTGGAAATCCTATCAAAAACGTCACGAAGTAGGAAGCTTGGGTAGGAAGGAGTTCAAGGTGTTAGTGAGAAAACAATTTTATCCGATTGGGTATGAGCAAGAGAGATGGTTCAAATGGCATAATTTGCACCAAAAGTATAGGCAATCCGTACAAGAGTATACTACAGCGTTTCATAACCAAGCTTTGGTTTTGGACATTGATGTGAACGAGTATGAGATGTTTATGAAGTACATTGGGGGTTTGTCGAAGTCAATTGGAAGAGAGTTGAAGCTCTTTACTGTGGCCAATATCGAAGACACTACCTTCAAGGCAATTGTTATTGAAGACAAATACTTGAAGGGTGACAAAGAAGACGAGAAGAACAAGTCTAGGTACAAGTCTAGTTGAAAGAATGAGCATAAGGGAGAGTCCAAAGGAAAGGGGTCTTCGTCCAAGGAGAATTATTACAGCCATTGTAAGGTGAGTGGGCATATTTCAGATAAATATTTAAAACTTCACCCGGAACTTAGGCCGAAGAAGGAGAGGAGCAAAAAAGTGAGATGCATTAGCCGCAGCGATTATTAACTTCCCAAATTTAGATAAACCGAATCCTAAGCTTACTCTTATGTTTCAGCAGACTAAGGCTACCGAGGAAGAGAGTCGGGAAGAACTTTTTCATGTCAGTATTCAGGTGAAGCAGAGCTTAGTAGAGGCCATTGTTGATCCGGGTAATCAAAAAAATTTAATTTATGAGGCGTTGGTGAAGATGGGTTTGAATACTACAACTCACCCTAAGCCGTATGGTTTGGGGTGGATTCAGAAAGATGTGAATTTAATGATCATGAAGCAGTGTACATTTAAGTTTGCGATCACTGATAAGTTTATTGACAAGGTGACGTGTGAGGTGGTTCATTTAGATGTGTGTCAGGTCATCTTAGGTAGCCCTTATCTTTGGGACCGAGATGTGATTCATTACCGTAGGGCTCGCAAGTATCGTCTTGTGAAAAATGAAAAGGAGTTCTATATTAATGCTTATAAGGAGCATGTCACCAAGAATAATTTAGTAAAGGCGACTCAGGTGAAGCGGTTGGTTAATGCGAGCGGCAAGTTTGTGTTATTGATGTGACCGGTTCAAGAGGGTACATCGGCTAAAGTGTTGTCTACAATGACAAAGTCTCATAAGCAACAAACCGAAATGGGGATGTTGCAAGAGGAGGTTGTAGTACATTCTAATCATAAACCATTCCAATTTTTAGCTACAGAGTCCAAGCTACAGCAAGCTCACCAGATGAAGTGGATGTCGTATCTACAACAATTCTCCTTGATTATCAAGTATAAGAAGAGAGTGAACAACAAAATGGCTGACAGGTTATCTCAACCCCTATTACCAACTATTTCCGCTATGTTGGTAGCTATGTAAATATAGTTTATTGTTCCGTCGGAGTATGTTGCAGGATATGATCACAAGAGGCGTAGTGTAATTTACCAGGAGTTAACTGTAAGGCACAACATATGAGTATGATTTGCAGGATGGTTTGTTTTACAAGGGGCACTCTTTTATGTATTCCTGAGGGTGGAGACCGTTTGCATTGGATTTGAGATGCTCATTATTCCCGGGTTGCAGGTCATTTTAGGGTTGAGCAGACTCTTGAATTTGCTGCGTTATGTCTATTGGTCGAAGATACAGGTGGATGTTGCTCGTGTGGTTCGTGGTTGCGTGTTATGCAATACATCGAAGCCTTCCAATCGTAAGTTAAGACTGTACTTACCATTACCAGTTCCTAGCCGGCCTTGGGAGAGCATTTCAATGGATTTTATGGGCGGTTTGCCCATGACCAAGTGTAAGAATGACTATTGGTTTGTGGTGGTGGATCTATTCAGCAAGATAATTGTTCTTATTCCACGCCAGAAGATGGTCACCGGGGAAGGAGCAGCGCGATCATTTTTCAGAGACGTCTGGAGGTATTTCGGGCTCCCTTCTATTATTTCTAATATGGATAGCTGCTTTTTGGGGCATTTCTGGAGATCATTATGGGGGATGATAGACACTAAGTTGAAGAGAAGTGCCGCTTTTCATTCGCAGACTGACGGACAAACAGAGGTAGTTAATCGCACTTTGGTTCATTTACTACAGGGATTCCATTCTAAGCATCTTAAGACTTGGGATGAAAGTTTACCGTATCTTCAGTTTGCGTTTAACCGGGTGATTCATGATTCCACTTTGAAGTCTCCATTTGAAGTTTGTTTGAGGTACTTGCTTCAAAGCCCTTTTGATATGGTTTTTAGTCTTTGCGACAAGACGGTATCAGGGAAGGAGGAAGAACAAGTTAAAGTTTAGCGTTTTATTGAGAGGATAAGCAAGATTCATGAGGCAGTTGAAGTACAATTGAAGAAGACTCAAGCGAAGTATAAAGCTCGACATGACAAGCATCGGGTTGAGTGTACTTTTCAAGAGGGCGACATCGTTTGGTTACATTTGGGTAAGGAACGGCTAAATGAGGAAGGTAAGAAACTCAAGCCAATCCATTATGGTCCGTTTACGATACTCAAGAAGATTGGCAACAATGCATTCCAATTAAATTTGCCACCTTTTATAAAGATGTATTCGGTGATTAATATCGAGCATTTAAAGTTGTTTGAGTCGTCTCTTTTAGATGAAGACTTTACAATTGACACTCGCATACCGTCAGTTGATGACTTATGGATGGAAAGAGAAGATTTGTTCCAGGAGGATAGTATTCTAGAGATGAAAGTTCATGCTACAAGACGGGGTAGTATCGAGTCGTTCCGAGTTGGGAAGAAAGGTCAACTACCTAGCAAGTTGAAGTGGTACAGCAGGGAAATGGGCATAGCCGCATTTCCACATCTCCCGTTCTAGCTTGAGCAGTTGTTATGTCTGTTCGAATAAACAACTGTGAACACCTGAGTAATTTAATCAAAAAAAGTTTATTCGAATAAATTAAGTCTTTGTCTGTTCGAATAAACACCTGTCTGAGTAAAATTATTCGAACATATTTTTAGTTTGTTCGAATACACTCATTTTTGTTCGAACAGACTATTGTTCTGCTCGAATAGAGGCGTGATTTAGCTTATTGTTTTAAGCGTTTAAGAGCATAATTATCCTATTTTGTAACTAGGAAACTTGTAACCCTCATAAAGGGGCAAGGCTAGGCAAGAGGAAATTATCTTAGATCAACCCAAGTTTTCGTAAGAGAGACTTAAGGTTTTGAGAGTAATTCAATTGAAATCAAATAATTAAGCAATTGAAGCTCCAAAAGGAAAATTCTCCCGCCAATTGTGTTTGTTCTTTATTTAATTTCTTCGTTTAGGTTAATCTCAATTTGATTGTGGTTTATCGCCCAGTTCTCCCAACATATTACATAAGGCTCACTTTCAAATCATTTTTATAAAGGTTCTTTGAGTTATTTTTCTCTCTTTGAGATTTTTTATAGCTATTATATAAGGCAATAGTGGAGCTGTGGGGAGGGGGAATTCAATTGGCCTCCTCGTTTCAAATATCCCCTGATGGGCAGGATTGTTTTTCCAATTCAAATCATCTCAAATAGTAAAATGACGAGGATACGACACGAAAGCGGAACAGTTTCAATTATACGCCAATTAATAACAAAAACTAAAGACAAAACAAACTAAATTAACATAAATTTTTACTCAAAACTAGAGCTTCAACTTCAACAACCCTTACTCCACCTTCATGCATTTATTCTTCGAATCCCCTAATTATCTCCCCTAAAAGAACTTCCTCAATCCTACTAACCCCACAATATAGGAAACAAAATATTAAAACAACTCTAGCAATAATCTAACCAAAATAGGCTAGGTCTTGTGCAGGTGTGAGAGATAACCATGTGACTCACATCATAAAAAGAAGTAATTACATACCAACATACACATATTTAACCTTGGAATCTAGTTCAATTTCTCGAAGTTACAATCTCCTGTCCATAGGTTACCAGTTATTTCAATGAAGCCCAGTGATGTAAATTTGGGGGGTGTCTTTTTCCTCCCTCTTCTCCAGTAGTGGACTCTCTCTCCCCATCCCCCTTTCAGTCCAAGTCTCCAACCCCTATGTGACCATTATAGTACTCTAGTCACCCTACTCAAGATGTCTTTACATTACAAAAAACACAAACACATGTCCCATGATTCCTTGAGGATACAACCTCCCCCTCATTGCAAAACCGCCTCGAGAAGAACCCAAATCCCCATCTAAAACATTGCTCCAAACAGAGTCAACTAACAACCCCACAAAATGATGAAATTATTAAACCACGCTAACAAGCAAGTCCTTAATAGACAACTAATTAAGTACTAAAAAAACACAATAAAAATAACTTATTTTATTTTAAATACTCACAGCCCAGTAGTTCCTCTCACTGATATTCCAACCACCTGTATACCGCTTAAAATCATTAGTAGGATCTCTCCTATATGTCCTCTTCGCCGCTAATACAAACGACAAGTTCTCCGCAACAAAAATCTCCTCAACAACAGACCTCCTCATTTGAAACCCATGATGTCCCTCTAATAACACACCAAATAATCAACATTTCAACACAAATAAACAAAACCCATTAAGCCAAAATCAAAATAAAGTTGACAAACAATCAAATACCTTGTGTGAGCTCTGTTTTGAGACTGTGAGACTGAGAGTGCGAAACTCCATGAGAGAAGAGCAAGGTTGAAGAGAGGAGAAGAAAGGGTATAAGGAGAAGCAGAGATTGGGGTTTGAAATGTAACATTTTAGGGTGAGAGAGAGAGTGAAAGAGAGGGTTTCAGGGAGACAGCTTTGCTTGCTGTTAAAGCAGAGAGAGAGAGAGAGAGAGAGAGAGTGGAAAAGCGTGTCTGTCGTCAGTCCCCACTTCTGATCTTTATTGCTGGGATAAATATGCCTAAATTGCCCTTGATTTATAAACTGCAACAACTGTAAGCTCTTAAAGTTACATAAATATCCTCCCAAGCGTTCCCATTTTTTTTGGTGGGAAATAAAACTGATTTGTAAGAGTAAATTGGTAGAAGATGGAAATTTTTTTTTTTTTTTTTTTTAGAAATTAAATGTACAACTAGAGTGTGGAAGGACCGGAATTCTACGGTATATCGGAGGTGGTGTTCAATTCTGTCCAAAAATAGGAAGGCTTATTACAACTGGTATTTAGAGATAAATGCATCGCATTAATGACTTGTTTTTTCTTTTGATGACTAGGGTGATTTGGGTTCATAATTTATGAGCATTTGCCCGACTAATTCCTGGGGCACATGAAACCCCATGCAGATACACATGCCAAGCAAGTCAAGATAAATTCTAGCAAGTTGCCCGCCTCTGGTGGTGAATTGAACTTATGGTATTTACTAACTCGAACACAGCTTTCCAAATTGAAAAAGAAAGAAAGAATAAAGCAAGAAGATGAAAAGAAAATAAAAGAAAGGTGTTGTTGATTTGTAGAGGGGAAAGGGTAATTTGGGAAGAGAAAAAATAATATGTGATGATGAGGCGCGCGGGAAACACAGTCTCCCAAAAGACCAATATCTGGACTTTAGTTTCCAACACGTATCAGCTTTTTGTACCAGCTTCCACCCATGACTCATCAACAATCATTCATTTATAAGCTTTGATCTCATACAATTACCACTAAACAACTTAAACACCAACTCAATAATACATTATGGCCCCAATACAACATTTTATCATCAACAAAAAGCCCAAAACATGGCGACTGAACTCAAGCTCAATAAGGTCCACCATTCCAAACCAATGGGGTTTCAACAAGGATTGGTGTAGCAGTTCGAGAATCATCACCAATAATAGGGTCACTCACTCGGATTTATCCTCGACACCGGTGAGTTAATAGGGTTTTTATGTGCCCCATGGACAGGCTCGGCCCTGAGGATGTGCGACGGTACAGGGCTCGGAAAAAAAAAATATTGTTATAGCCCAAACAAAAAAACTCAGTTCAAATTCGACCGAGAGTTAGAGTAAGAATATACAAAACCAAACTCATTATCAGAGGCACATATATTATGTTTAATACTAGAAACAAAAAATCTCTAAACAGACAAAAAAATCAAGTAAGAAAAACCCACTTTTATTCTTACACATGGCGCTTATAAAAGCCAGGGCTGGCCATGCCCACGGATTACTCAGGCAAACGGTGATAACTTTGACAAACCCTGGTTTACCACATAAAAGGTCCATCATCCCTAAAAATTGATTCAATGTTTTCTCTTCACTTTAAGAAATGATTTCGACTTGCTAAAGCAGACATAATCCCCCGTCAATCGAGTCCGAAACATGCAACACTAGGAAAAGCAGTTCACGAAAAAAGAAAATGATTCCCGATAGTATAGTACGTAAAAAGGTTTTTCATGAAGAAAAAACCCTGTGCTCAATATTAAAATTAGAGAAGTATATTTGACATTTTCATCAAGTACTCTTTACATTTAACACTCGAAAAAAACTATAAACAGAGAAGCATATTTGTAAACTTATCAAAACCAACAAAAATATAGCTGCAACAAGGGTTAAACACTGCCATGAACTAAACACATAAACCTTCATCAGTTTCCCCATTTTGACCCTCCATCTTTTACCATAATACTCATTTATATCCTCGATAACCTTGTCCAAAAAGGGCACTTTTGTTAATCTAATGGATTTACACATCCCATTCCACAACTTTGCAACCTCTCCATCACTCTTCAAATGGTTCATAACAATGCCTTTTTCTCTAAGCAGCTTTGCATCCTCATCAATGTCTATAATCCCATTCATTAGTTCCGTGTATCGCGTAAAAACCAACGGTCCGGACACAATCGAGGCTTCGTAGGCTACTAAGTTTCGTAAAATGACCTCCGTGTGGACATCTAAAGTTACCCTAGGGAGGTGAAGTGTACGTGTTTTTTTGTCGAAAGTGATTGTAGTTATGTCTCCGTTTGTGGGTGAGAAACGTACACCGGAGTTATAGAGCTGGGTGGCAGAAGGGATTGTGATTTCCTCCATTAGTGGGGGATTATTCATGTTGTTTTCTTCGGGCTTATTCTCTTCTTTATCCCCAGAGAGGAATAACTCGTCGATGGGTTGTTTAACAATCCAATATCCTGGTATACAGACGAGAATTGTCAAAAACAACTTAACAATCACTTTAAAAGGTCTTGAAACATAACCCGTCCTAAGGTATTGAAAGAGTAGTTTTATGCCTCTGGGGCGTTCTTTTTCAACTGAGCATTCCTTTCGAGCGTTAATATCTTCATTTCCTTCAAACTGCTCTTCGGGATCAGGAACGATAATGTGGTACAGAAAGTCTAGCAAATGTGCGCGATCCTTAACTCTAATATGTTTTGCGAAATCCTTGGTAACTTTGAATGGGGAGAACTCGTTGCATAAACCAATTATCATAGAATTTAGTACATCATCCGCTACTTCTACCAACGAGTATTGGAATGTTAAGATCTTTCTCAAAACAACTAACGGAATTTGGTTCTCGAGCATCATAACATCTCTAAAAATTACAACATTTAAGGGTTTGTTAGATAAAACTCTTGTTAGTATCTTACCTTCTTTGATGGAAAATGTTTGGAGAAGCTCAATCAAGAACGAACCGTCAACGGCCATCATCCATGCAAGTGTTTCGCTGTTAAAGTTGAGGTACTTGTGATACGACGCGCGGATTATACGCTCAAACTTCATTAACTGATCAACAAGGTGCTGAAATTTTAGGGTTTGAAGTTGCTTTTGGAATCTCTTTGCTGCCGCGATTTTGTAACGCTCCATCTCATATAACTCGAGTCGCCAGTAATGGTAAGGGCCTAATGCAACTTGTTGAGGAATGTATGCTTCAGGCTTGCTGGACATTAGGGTTTTGGAAGCATTAAAGATGCGAATAGGGAAACCGTCTTCGTCATCATCTTGAAGATCATCATCGAGTGCTCGGCGGATTTGGATGACCCAGCGAAGCTCATCGAAATTAGGGTGGACGGACGATTTCATAGAGGTCGACCGGGAAAGCGAGGACATGTTTGCTCTTTACTCAGAATGTGTTGATGCAAAAGAAATAGGAGTTGAGAAAATATATTTATTCGTAAACCAAGTAAATAAAACTGTTTTCACCTTTAAATAGGAAAATAGTAACTCTGAAACCAACACATACTTGCATAACATTTAGATAAATCCGATTTATTCTCGAGATAACTGCAAATTGCTTAACGCAGCTCTCTACTCCACGAGTGCAACTTAAATGAGCCCTAAGACATTTTCTCTGGGCAATTGACACCTATCGTGATATCGACAAAGCTTTCTTAAGTTCAAGAAGTGATCATAAAGAAATTCTTCGAAAAATGAAAAAACAAAAACTCAGAATTGGGAATCACATGATGGCATTAAGATAAAACCTCTCAACCGACCGATTAGTTAATTATTCATCGAAATAAATTAATAGATAGAGTGAAGAACTAAACTTGCAAAATATGTTTTTATCTAACACAGAGGAGATCTATGAGGAATTCCTTTCCTTCGACTTGTTGTCATATCTTCCTCTGAACTTCTAGTAGCCAACCTTGCAAACACGTAAAACCCTTTCTTTTTATTCCTGACATAGTCGATGCAGGCCATGCTTGTGTTCTCGGATCCTGAAGAGGAAGCCATGGGTTCATCAGAGTCGACAATTGTTGAATGTGGTGTCTCATTGGTGGTCTCATCGTCTCCCATGTCTTGTGGGAATAAGAAATCTGGACCAAGTTGTAATGAAGTGCATGTCCTTAAGTAAGGCGACAGGTCCTTCCTGCTCTTCAGTATAAACTCCACCTAGTATTTCCGTTAAAACAGTGTATGATTGCTTAATTTTCCTCAATCGGCTAATCAAGAAAAACATATATGCATGATGCAAAATTCAACTATTTACAAAGGGATGAGCCCATATACTCCAATTTTCACGAATCACTTTTTTTTTAACAGTAATTCTCATGAATCACGGTCTCAGTTGCCTTATCATTCAGGTTTTGTGCAAGTGTAACAATTACTTTACTTGAAAGAAGAAAGAATTTGACACTACGTTGATCCAATATTATCATTAGCATAAAAAGAAAGCAGAAAAGAAGAGAAATCAGGTTTCGGAGATGTTACCTTGCACCCTAAAGAACAGTGGATATATGGTTCCTGCAGACTTCTAACGCAAGAAGTGCAGAAGTTCGTACTGCCTTTAAACTGTCTATTCTGAGGTCTTTTTCTGATGAACACGACCTTTGCACTATTAATTGTGTAACCCTAATCAAAGGGAAAAAAGAAAGAAAAGAAGAAACAATTCAACTCGTGTACGAATAAAATAAAATAAAAAATCTTGAGATTGTTCTTCAATTCACTAACCTGAACATTAGTGCAATCGATGAGCTTATCGAGATCTTCTAGTCGAACAACGTCATTGTAAACATAGCGTCGAATTTGAAGGAGTCTATGGTAGCGGTGAGAGGGAATACAATGGGGACAGATACTGGTGCAGCAATCTATACAACATATATTTTTCTCGTTCTTCTTTGCATTCTCATGTGTTGAACATCCCACAAAAAATTTCTCGTTGTAAAGAGCCACTAACCACGCTGGTTTCTGAATTCCCTGAAACACAATCAAAACAACACTAAATAAACGGAACTGAAAAAAAAAAAAAAAAAAAGTTCAAAAACATCATAAAGATCAGCTGAAACAAACAAAATAATGAGTTGAATAACACACCATAATCACATAAAGAAGATACAAATGAAGAACCACAACAACTAGAGAGCGGGAGTGAGAGAAAAGGGAGAGAAAATACAGGACAATATATCTCAATTTTTAGTGGGTTACACCATATTTTGTCAAGTTTAGGTGTTAGAGGAGATTAAAAGAAAGGGAGTAATTAAGGTACAAGAGGAGAACATGGGCGATGTTTCCATGTCTGCCAATTCCTAACCTTTAAACTAATCATCTAAATTCCTTGGCTCAAGAGCTCTAACTCTAAACTATCTACTTGAAGTTAAGGGTGCTGCCCAAGGAAAAAAATATTTTGACCTTAAAAACTACAAGTCACAGTTGGTATACATGTTTGTGTTAGGAAAAAGAGCAATAACAAAAAGAACAAAAAACAAACAGAGGTACAAACACACAACAGAGATTTTCGAGATTCAGCAATGTCCTTACGTCCCCAGTCGCACCGATCTTCATTATGAAGATAATGATGAAAATCCATCGTTACAATTTCTATTAAGCTAATTGCGTAGAGGTCGCATAGAGATCAGATTTTAGATATAACATTGCAGGCAGGATGCCAAATACCAACTCCTCCGGGGATCCTGCTTCTAACCCTCCGGTGGCCCCAGACGTACCTGAAACAATGACTTTTCTTGCTGACTGATACTAATATTCAAACATTCCAGTTCATTCTCCCCATTTGGTTAGTTTTTAGTAATCAGTAGTTTGTCTAGCTTTTTCTGCCTTCAGCCTAACACACAAACATTATGCATCTAAAGGATAAATATGATCGATCAGTTCATTCGCCAATAAGATTCCTGGAATATTTTTAACTAGTATATTTCGTGTATACAGGTTGCTCTCTAAGATGCCGAGTCAAGAGGTGCTCGTATTAGAGTTCGCTGGTCGTCGATTTGAATATGGCAAATCTTACGTGTAAGGGACCACAATAATCTGAACCTGTGTTATATCCAAGGTTTAAAAGCGTGCACTGGACCAATACATAATCCCCTAATTCGTTGTGTTTTCTCGCTTAAATTTTTTGTTTCAGGTCAATGGTCAAACACTTTGCACGCACATCCACTGTACCCTTTGGACTCTCTCTAGTCTATACTATACTTCTATCTATGTAGTCTGTAGATTTTGTAGTAGGGGGAGTTGGAGGAGATCAGGTGACTGAGGCTAATTATAACTGGATTTACAAAGGGTGCAACCCTCTTCACGTCCACTGCCAATCATCTTCCGTGACCGTCCACTGCCAATCATCTTCTGTTGTGACACCAGATCCTAAAAAATACAGTAATTTGGAGCTGGTAGTGGTCCTCAAATCTAAGTTCAATTCTTTGATGAGGAGGTTTCTATGGTGAAATCATTTTCTTTCCATTAGCTGGGTAGTGGTAAAAATTAAAACGCTGAATCATTTACTCTATTCTTTAATAAGGGGATCAAAGTAAAATTATTCCCCTGCGTGGTAAAAAAGGCGTTTGGGTGGCTAACCTAGAATACTTTCTGTCTGTTGACAGCTCTCGGATGAGCTCAGTTATTTTATTTAAACTAATTCTGAAATTGGTGTTGTTATAAACTAATACAGATACCTAAAAGAAACCAAAGCTATAGGGGTGCCTAAAGGGGGCATCCAAAGGAGATCCCTGAAATCTCGGTAAAAACAAAAAATAAAAGCTGTCATTTTGAGCAGGCAGTAAGGAGTGATCTTGAATACCCAGTTTTCTAGTTACTTAAGCTGATGAAATTTCCTTTCCATTTATAAGTAATTTCTTACCTATGTCAGCCATGACTTTTCATTTCGATGGTTTCTGCCTAACAGACCTTTAAAGCACCTAAAATGGCCCTTTTGGTCCTGTGTTTCATGATATCCTAGGGGCTGCACTCTTCAGTCAAGTTATTCGTTGTGTATAATAAATAGACTGAATTCGCGCAATAGGAATTACAAAAAACCTTGTCACTTTGTCAAAGTAACAACGAAATATATTACATATCAATTACACAAAGAATAATGTATGTATGTATACAGTATTATCTATCACAAGGACAAACCTTGTTTTTAAGGCTTCTGTGCAGAAAACATGATGAAAGATTGTTGTACTTTGCATGTATAATTGGTAAGGCCACAGGATTTGCACAAGTCTTCAATCTCCTCCTCAGTCAGATTGTTATAGGTGCTATTAGTCAGCTGAACGGTCTGTTTTCAATCACAAAGACAATCTTAGTATAAACCACTCTGACAGCTCAAACTTAACTGATTCACGTTTAACACTCAAACATTTAAGACTTTGATAAGTTCTAAAAGTCAAACTAATCCTTCGAGTATGTTATTCACTAAAACTTCTAAGCAAATGTACACAATTAAAATTACAATTTTTATAATTTCGTATACAGTTTCTAGACATTATTTTATAATTTTTATTGGATTTTTGTAATATAATAAATAAATAAATAGGAACCAAAACAAGAAAAAATTTGAACCTTTCCTGTATTGAATTTTTGACGTACGCAGGCTAGAGTTCCTATTAGGAGATCTTTCATACTACAAAGAAATCCATAGAACATAACTTTCTGGCCATCCATTGGCTCACTAAATATTAGTCTTCATTACTGTGGGATTAGTTTTCCATGTATGTATCTATTAGAGATGTGAAAATCAAGCCTCTTAAATATTCTATGTCAAGAACATAGCCTCAGATACAACAAACTGTTTCCGTCATGGTTGAGGAAAACTGAAATTCCCCAACATCTGGGACACCATTGTGTCATGACGTTATTGTCTCAGCCACATACATTTTAGACAATGTTGTCGGACGGAGCCACTGAGTAGAACATGAAGAACCAAATTATACATACCTAACATAATAATATTCAACATAATTGGAGATGCTATTATATTGGAGAATTGTAAACTATAACAGTCATCTGGAAGAAAAATACTTCCTCCAAAAAATGAGAACTTTCCTAAACATTTAATCCAGAAAGTAAGAAAAAGAAATCAGATAGAAACTTACTTGTCTGAAGGATCTGAATATCCCACCAGGAACTGAATTACCAAAAACACCTGCTAAAAATGTAGATCCTACAAATACCCCACCACTTCGCAGAATACGACTTATCTCAGCAACCTGGCATATAAGGGCAAGCAATTAATGTTGGTATCAATTTCTGATGCTCAAGCCATTCAACATATGAATTAGAACTAACTAACAAAAGGACATTATCCGTAAAAACAGTTCCCATGGGATGATGGGACCAAATCTGTTTCAACCATAGTGGAATATAAGAAATCTGATTCAACCTTAGAAAGCAATATGCTGAATACCAAAATAATTTGTATTTAATAAACTAAGTTTTACATTTTTTCTATCGAAATGTATTAACCAGTCATGATTTATCTGGGACGGGAGTATACATAATACATGCATATTTTACCTAAACATACCATACACATTTTAGATGGAATCATTTCATTTTATACATGTTTTGCTCCGAGTAGCTTTAATTTATTAAATTTGTAACATAATAGTATTATTTATCTATTTTAAATTTTCAGAGTTATTTTTGGTACATACTAGTTTTACCAAACATTTGTACGCATTTTATCTTACAAACTCGGAGTTCACAATATTTTTGTCATGTTTAATTGACAAAGGTACAAAGGTTTCCACATGGTGTACGTCTTGACAGAATTAACAATACTTACGGCATTAGAAGGAGATGGCCAACAATGCAAGGCTGCACCAGCATGAACTGCATCAACTGAAGCTGGCGGAAAGGGGAGTCTAGCAACATCAGCTCGGACAAGAGCAAGATTTCTGCAAATTCCCAAATGAATCATAAATTAGTGAAGGCTTTCTTTTCATGTGCTGGAACTGGAACTAAATGATATAAATCAAAAGCTGAGACATTGGAGAATTCAAAATTAAGAACCTGGGGAACAAAACTTACAAATCTACTATGGTATCATCTTTTTTAATGAAGTCATAACATTGGAGAAGCATGTTCTCAGAAAAATCCAAAGCAACAACCCCAGAATATGCTCCAGATTTGGCAAATTTCCTTGAAAACAAACCACTTCCACAACTGACATCTACCAAAAGTCCACCTTCAACGGGTTTAAAGTAATCTTGAGCCAACTTGAACTGTATGGTAAGAAGAAAGAAAAATATTAAATAAGTGAATGCTTGTAACATGATGGACAAAGTATGAATTAGGGGATTGAATTGCTTTCATCCTCCATTTCATCAAGTATTTTGGAAACCAGTGTTAACGAAAAAGGATACAGTAAAATTATTTCCAAATTTTAGTGAAGAAAATGTCTTCGTTGATTGCGTCAATGCTTTTGTTCAGAATACCAAAAGGAATAAAAATTGATAATATACATTTATTAAGTAAATAAAATACATCAGGAAGAAGGCTACCTCTTCATCCGGGCCAGGAAACCCGCTTCTGTTGAAATTTTGACGCCACCCTCTCTCATACAAGAATGATACAAGTGGGCTCCTAAAATTTATGAAAATAATTTCAATGAGACATGTATGAAACAAGAAGGGCAAAAAATAAAACTTAATTCAAAAGGAAGACATTACATTTACAAAAAAAAGAGGAACAGAACTAGGAAAATATTTGCTAGCCACGGATTTGAGAAAATAATGACATTATCAGGATAGTTTATAGTAAGAATAGGTGGATTTGTCAGGAATTACAGGAAGGGACAACTATGAGATTGAAGATAATGAAGGTTAACATTAAAATAGCCTGAAATACGTCGAAATTCACATGGAAAAGAGTCCAATAGCCACAAGTAAAAAGAGTGTGGGGGCAATATCTTTGTTTTCGGATATTTGAGGAGCAACACGTTTCCCTCTAGTAGGTTGAGGGTCGTTAGATATATATATATATATATATATATATATATATATATATATATATATATATATATTATTTTTTTCCTGGAGAAAATAATAAGAGAGCAGTGATGTGCAACATATTTTTGTTTGTTATTATGTTCATAGTTTGATATCCTTGCAACCGTGTGAGCATTCAGCAACACCGTCATCAATATACATTGGATTATGTTTATCTAATCCAAATGGTTATTTGTCGCACAGTAGCAAGTTCATTAGGCAAAAACGATAAATGCATAATTGATAATAACCTCACCTAAACAGCTCAGTCCTCGTCGGTTTAACCTCAGTATACTCCTTCATTCCATAAGTAACCGTAAGATCCAAATACAAGTCTTTGCTTGAATACGACTTATTACATTTCTTACATTTGAAACCAGACCTATATATTGCCGGCCTAGATTCCACAACAACAATATCAACATTAAACCGAACACACAACCAAGACACCAAAATAAATCGAATATAACTTACACATTAAAACCCAAAGGCCCCTTCCTTATAAGCGGTTCATAACAAATCGGGCACGCAAACGGTTCAATTTCCACAATGCTCCTACTTGAATCCTGATAACACAATAAATTTACTCTGATTTTCAAGTCCATAAACCCTAATTTTCACATAATTTAAAATTTCTAACACAACCCTAATTAATAACATTTATAATAGGAAGAAGCTCAAATAGAGCGAGGGGGAGAAGAAGTACCTTTGGGAGAGCTCTGATTCTAGAGGGACGGTATTGTGATTTGTGAGAAGATGAGAGGTAAATCTGGAAGAAGAGTGTATTATTATTGTTGTTGATTAAGCTATGTGAAGGCAAAGCCATGATTCTCTCTTTTGCTATGTTTTCTAGTTTGGGGGAAAATGGTGGGAAAATATTATATCCGGCAGTTTGGATATTTACGTGGTCTAACAAAGAACCACGGACCAAGAGGAAGATACTTGGACGTCGTTTATTGCCCGCGAATTTAGAGAGAAATAGATAAAGAGATTTATTGAATATCATAACTGTGTTCTCTGTACATAGTGCAGTGATATATATAGGTAACCCAGAAGGATTCTTTATTCTACTCTAACTCTTCTCATAACCCTATTGGGCATATGGGTTTGCTATGAGTCTGTATAGGACACCCCAACCCTGTTGGGGTCCTAAGAAGGGTTTGGACCCAACTCATAACACTCCCCCTTGGGGTGTTCTATATTAAGACGACTTGCCTCATTAAAACCTCTGCCTAGCAAAACCCCTTGGGCAAAAAATGTGTAGGGAAAGAGTACAATCATATGCCCTGTATAGGTTGTGGACGCGTATACGTTGCCTCATTAAAACCTTCAGCCAGTAAAACCTCCTATGATAAAAACTGCGCTGTCAGAAAAAAGAGTACAACACGCATATGTCCACGTCAGGCTGTGACTACTCCCCCTGACGTCGATCTCTCTGAGATAATAAATCTTGTAAACTGCGCATGCTGATTCCATGAACTAATCACTTGAATGTAGGATATGCAAGAGCCTTCGTGAATAGATCAGCCAGGTTGTCTGTTGAAAGGACTTGAACAACATCGATTTCATTCGTCTTCTACAACTCGTGTATGTGGAAAAACTTTGGTGAAATATGCTTCGTCTTGTCACCTTTAATAAATTCACCTTTGACTTGAGCGATACAAGTTGCGTTGTCTTCATAAAGTATCGTCGGTTTATCTTGGATAGAATTCAGACCGCAGGTTCCGTTGATATGGTTGATCATAGAACGCAACCAAAAACTTTTTATGCCAACTTCATGTAATGCAAGAATCTCCGCGTGGTTCGAGGATGTAGCAATCATCGTCTGTTTGACTGACCTCCATGAAATCACAGTATCTTCATACAATAATACATAACCCGATTGTGATCGGCCTTTATGTGGATCTGACAAATATCATGCATCGGCATAGCCTATAAGTTCGCATTTACCAAGTTGTGGATAGAACAGACCCCAAGTATTTCGTACCGATAAGATATCTCAGAATGTGTTTGATCCCATTCCAGTGCCTTTAGGTAGGCGCAAAACTATAGCGTGCCAAACAGTTTACTGCAAATGAGATGTCAGGTCGAGTACACCCTGCTAAGTATAGCAAAGCACCGATAGCTCCTGGATATGGCATTTTAGGCCCTAGAAGTTTCTCCCCCTCGTCAAGGGGACGATAGATGTCCTTGTTCACATCCAATGAACGAACATGCATAGGCGTCTTGACATTATGTGCCGTATCCATACCGAAACGTTTTATGATTCTTCCGGTATACGTCGCCTGATGTATGATTATGCCGTGACCAAGATGTTCGATCTGTAAACCGAGACAAAATTTGGTCTTCCCAAGGTCTTTCATTTTGAATTCCTTCCCAAGGTATTCGGCAGCATTCGCGATCTCCCCTAGAATTCTGATAATATTCAAATCCTCTACATAAACTGCAATAATGCCGAAACCAATATTCATTTTCTTGATGAAAATGTATGGGCAAACAAGGCTATTTGTAAAGCCCTCGGCCTTCAAATATTCAGTCAGCCTATTGTGCCACATGAGCCCTGACTATTTTAGACCATACAATGACTTATCCAATTTTACTACGTATGCACCCCATGTGCCTGGCATTGTCGCTTTTGGAAGCTTAAACCCTCCTGGCAGCTTCATGTAGATATCCATATCTAATTTCCCATATAGATATGCAGCAACTACATCCATAAGACGCATGTCTAGCTCTTTCTCAATGACTGACAGACTGATCAAGTAGCGGAACGTTATAGCATCCATGACTGGAGAGTAGGTTTCATCGAAACTGATGTCAGGTCTTTGAGAAAAGCCCTGAGCAACTAGTCTTGCTTTGTACCTTACTATGTCTCCGAGTTCATTATGTTTCTGTACGAATACCCATTTATAACCGACAGGCCTCATGGCATCTTGCCTAAGGACTATTGGTCCAAACACTTCGCGTTTAGCTAATGAGCTAAGCTTCGTATTGATTGCAGACTCCCAATCTGACCAATCTGTACGACTTCTACATTCGTCTACAGTGAGTGGTTCTGGATCATCATCCTCAATGGCGAGCACAGCAGCGAAAGTGAATACTTCGTCAACTACTACTTCTGAGCGATCCCACGTAGTGCCATTAGAAACAAAGTTAATCGAGATCTCTCGATTATCATGTACATGTGCCTCGCCGGGCTTGTTTCCTAATGTTACACGTGGGTATGTAGTTACGATAGCCTTATTAGTGGGTGGTGCCATCCCTGATGGACTGACTACACCATTAGTATTTTCTTTTCCCTTACGCTGTATCTTAGCCCTCGGCTCAGCATCCTTCTTTGCAGCAGGGCATCCTCTCGTGACGCGCGGCTTGGATTCATTAGCAGGTTACACACCAGTTCCCTGAACATCTAGTCGTGCAGGCGTATTACTTGCAGGTATGTGCGCCTTGGTTACTTTAGCAACATCGTTGAATGAATCAGGTAATTCATTAGCGATCCGTTGTAAGTATAGAATCCGCTACACCTCCTTATCACCATAATTGGTTAAGGGATCTAGATGAGACAATGATGGTGTATTCCAACTAATCTTGGAAATATCCACAACATTGACTGTCAATTCTCCCCCCAATGCTGGGAAAATTGTCTCATCAAAGTGACAATCAGCGAATCTCGCAGTAAATACATCGCTCGTAGTAGATTCCAAGTATCGAATGATAGATGGTGAATCATAACCCACATAAATGCCGAGACGACGTTGGGATCCCATCTTTGTACGTTGTGGTAGTGCAACGGGCACCTGTACAGAACATCCAAATGTTCATAAATGGGCGACACCGGGCTCCGACCCAGTTATTAGTTGCAGTGGAGAATATTGATTATTGGTTGTTGGACGAATCCTAATCAGGGCGGCGGCATGCAAAATTGCATGTCCCCACGCAGAGGCTGGAAGCTGAGATCGTAATAACAGTGGTCGAGCAATTAACTGTAATCGCTTGATTAGATTCTCCGCCATCCTATTTTGGATATGGAGATGGGGTACTGGTTGCTCGATATCTATCCCATTAGCCATACAATAATCAAGAAATGCCTTTGAGGTAAACTCGCCAGCGCCGTCAAATCTCACAGATTTGATGGGGTGATCCGGGAAATGAGCCCGCAATCGTATAATCTGGGAAAGCAGTCGTGGAAATGCCATATTCCTAGACGATAAAAGACAAACGTCGGACCATCTCACAGATTCGTCGATTAAGACCATATAGTATTTGAACAGACCACAATATGGATGGATAGGTCCACAGATATCTCTATGGATACGTTGGAGAAAGGCTGAAGACTCTAACTCTACATTGGTCTTACTAGGTTGGACTATAAGCTTTCCCTGAGAGCAGGCGTTACATGGACAATCTTGCAAAATTCTGATCTTTTCGTCCTTCAGTGAATGTCTAAAGGTACTATTAATAATTTTCCTCATCATTCTCTGTCCAGGGTGTCCGAAACAATTATGTCAATCTTAAATGTTTTCTCTTGTAACGGAGAAAAATTTGTGATTGCATATATTTCGACATGCCGAAAAGCAGTAGAATAAAGCCCTGAGGAATATTGGGCACCGTTCCAATATAAGTTCTTGACCGTTAGGCGAATAGGTGATACATAGAATCTGACTCGCATCATCTCCTATCGTCCGGACTTGATAACCATTATCATGTATATCCCTAAAGCTAAGTAAATTCTTGGGAGATTTACTAGCAAATAACATGGTCTGGATACTCAGTATCGTACTATTAGGGAGTAAAAGTGTGGCGCTCCCTAAGCCCTCTATGATACTGGCTGACCCAGTAACAGTGTGAATGTCCCCGACATACGCAATCAATTGCGATAAATACTTTTTATCGCAAAGGATCGAGTGTGTGGTACCACTGTCTACTAGACATGTGTCACGACTCGTCCTATTATCAATTAGTGCTTATAGGCAGAAAGATCCATGGGCGACCTGTATATATAGCAGATTAAAAACTATATATGCAAATGAACGAATAGCAAAAAAATATCATCATGGAATAGAACAAAATAAAATATCATGTATGTCACGAGCACAGTACTGAAAGATAAATGATATATTCCAAACAAAATCAAAAATACTGACAAGGAAAAGTAAAGTAAATCTATACTAAGAATAGAAACTACTAGTGCTCTCTCTAATATGACATTCCATGTCTACTGGGGAATCGTGACGGATTACTCCGTATGCTGAATCATGACGGCATCAGTGCCACCAAAGAAGTCTGACACTCAAAATGCCACAGGGGTAGAGTTGGTGTCAACAGCTGTACGATGGGTGCAGACTTTGTTAGTTGTAGCCACCCTTGGTGCCTGGCAGTCTCGTGCTCAATGTCTTTTGCCACCGCAGTTAAAGCAAATAGATCCCTGATATGGCTTCTTGTCCTTTTCACATTGCCTGGAGTTCCAGATTACTGTAATTTGTTACCTCTCCGAGGGCCAAAAGGTTTCTGGTGCCCTCCCTTTTTGGTATCCTGGTATCCTCCTCTACCCTTTCCATTTCTGCGTCCCTGATGTGCAGAGTTGTTTCCCTGAAACCAAACATTATTAGAAGCAGGCAATGACACACTCCCAGAGGGCCGCATACCATGATTCTTTATCAGAATTTCATCGTTCTGCTCAGAGAGGAGCAGTGCCTAAATCAAGGCTTCATGAGTCTTCATGTTCTCGCGTCGATATTGCCGCTGAAGCGCAATATTACTAGCATGGAAAGTAGATAGAGTATTATTTATCATTTTAGCATCAGTGACCTTCCTTCACACAACTCAAGTGTATATGTAATTTTATAGACTGCGCAGTTGTACTCAGTGACTGTCTTAAAATCTTGGAACCTAAGGTTCCATTGGTGCATGGCCTTGGGGAGCATTATAGTCTTCTGCTGACCATAGCACCCCTTGAGACTTGCCCATAGGTCATCCAGCTCAACCTTGTTGAGGTATTCGGTCATGAGGTCATCCTGAATATGATGACAGAGGATAAACAAAGCCCTTTCTTTATCCACAGGTTCTTCCTTATTGTCAATGACGATGGTCTTCTACAACCGGGAGACTTCAAGAACAAGTCAACATCAATGCACCAAGTAAGGTAATTAGCACCAGTAAGCAGCAATGGTGCGAATTCAACATTTTTAAGCTTCGCAGACATCTGTAATGCAAAAGAGATATCGTAATAAGATACAAAACATATCGATTGCATGGAAGACAAATCATTGTATTAAGAATAAAGCTAAAAATGATTCTGAATTATATTAAAGGTGAACCCCGTTCATATTCTAAAATACATGAAATTCCTCGAAAAGAATCAAATCCCAAATTATACCCTGTAAAATGACGATCGGTTTCTTAGTGTGCAGTGAAATATAATCCTAGTCAGGAGTGTTATTTAAAACTACAAGGTGTGTGCGCCCCGTAGTCAAAGAACTAGGGTGTTTTAAGCCCTCGAGTTCAATAAAAGGTTGTATATTCTAGCCAAATGACCTTATTTGCTACGAATATGGGGGGTATTAGATGTTGAGCTGACGAGTGGTTCCATCCCGAAGTCAGTTGGGTTCACAAGATAGGTTGATTAGGCCAGTCTTTAAATTAACAGTCTAAGGTACTATAGGTTGCTATTAATGGTTATATACCTCTAAATGTTATGCTTGTAACATCTAATTGCACCTAGATACAAAAAATTGGTTCCTCAGACACCAAGTTTTTAGAAATAAGACTAAGTCTGTTCCTAATTGAGCTCTAGTTAATTGTCCGTGACAATGAACTGTGATTTAGATATGACTCACAGTCGTATGCTAAATTAGTCTTAGCTTCGTATTATCTATGATCCCTGATTATGACAATTAGTATCCTAGAGGCATACCAGTAATATCTATTAGCTATCGTAAATATACTTAAATAGGAATTACACGAAGTACTTATATCACATATAAGTGAGCCAATGTTCCTAGACGAGGCACTGATTCCCAAAAAAATTAAAAATTATTTTACATAAAAAAATCAAAAATGGGTCCTCCATGGGGTAGGTCCATTCAATATAAATTTTTCAAAAAAAAATTAGGCTCAATTTGACCAAAAATTGGGTTTTTTAAAGCTGTTTTAGTGCCTGGACCGGCTCTGAACCGGTCTGACTCGGTCTAGGTCTAGGTCTGGACCGGGATGATATGGTCTGAACTGGTCTGACTCAGTCACACGTTCCTCGCACATGCACCACACGTGTCAAACACACACGTTCCCCATACACTTGCCATACACATGCTACACGCGTACACTGCCACGTATCACACACGTACATTGATCCGGAACGACAAGGAATATTCCGGTACCGGGAAGAATATTCTGGCTACCGTCCAGCCAAATTTTCCAGCAAAAATTTCGGCAAGAGTTCGGTGGCCGGTCTCCGGTGATAGTCCGGCGACTGCCACGTGTCATACGTGTCACGGCATACCTCATGTGTCACGCACGTGACATGCATGCCACACGTGCCATGCCATGTCAGCGTGTCACGTGTCCTCGATACGTGCCACGGCTAACATCACTATGAATAGGATGATGTCATAAAGAGAAAAAAAAATTAAAAAATATATGATGTCGCGACAAAAAAAAACCTTGCCGTTTTTGGCCATCAAACTGCCTAGTTTCAATGAGCTATTCCTGGCGATTGGAGAATCTCACAGAGATGTGCGATATATCGTTGGAAAGCTCTCGGAGTAGGCTATCCATTCGAAGTGGTCTCGCCTCAATCCGATCTTTACAGTGAAAGATATGCATGATTGAAAACAGCCATTTATCAAGGGTAAAAAAAAGCACTAAAAACCCTAGTTTTTAATCCGAAAAAAATAGGAAAAAAATAGGTTTTCGAAACATGCGGATCTATGATATATTATAGATCTGAATATAGGTATAAAAAAATATAAGATACCTCTTCTCCTGATCACTTTGTTTCCGTAAAATCTCTGATTGGACAGAAAGATCTGCTCTTCTCGTTCCTCGAGCTTGCGTGCTGATAACGTGTCGGGATATGATCAATCTAGAACAAACTATGGTAAAACATGAACAGGAGAGAAATAGAAAAAGAGATTTATTTAATATCATAACTGTGTTCTTTGTACATAGTACAGTGATATATATAGGTAACCCAGAAAGATTCATTATTCTACTCTAACTCTTCCCATAACCTTATTGGGCCTATGGGTTTGCCAGGAGTCTGTATAGGACACCCCAACCCTGTTGGGCTTCAAAGAAGGGCATGGACCCAACTCCTAACACTATTAAAGTTATATTTCCATTTTTAAAACCGAAGAAGTAAAAATTTATCTGGATTTTACAAGTGATTTTTGTTTGGCACAAAACTTGTTAAATAAGTTTACTATAAGAAGAACTCGTGTTGAATAGTTCACTACGCTAACTTGCTCTGAATTACCCTCAATATTGTACTTATAGCTATTCCAAGATGTATGTGTATTCTAATGGAATTGAAATTTATCAAATAATTTATAAAAATTTTGATTTTGGCCCCCACTAGAAAATAAAATTAGCCTTTAGACCCCAAGTTCTCCACATATTCATTTATGGGCCCCAAATTGCCTTTGACTACAAGTCAAACCTAGTTGACCCAAATTTTTGTACTTGTTTCTCTCTTTTTCCCTTGAGCATGTATCACATTTAAAAAACTAAAAAACAATTATTATTATTAATAATAATTGTAACTCTCTCACGTGCTGAAGTGAAAATGTGAGAAGATTTAAAAAAAAATCATTTGGTTATATTTTTTTTTTTTCAAAAATATGATACACACGTGAGGGGCGAAAGAGGGAAGCAACCAAAAAAGACTGGGTCAACCCAAGTTGACTTGCAATCAAATGCAATTTGGAGTTCAAAAATGAATTTGTGACAAAGTCGGGGTCTAAAGGCTAATATTCAATTTTTATTGGGGCCAAAGTCAAATTTTCTCAATAATTTAGCGTCATTCGAAAAAGAAAAATTGGGAGGGAAATTTGATAAATGTTATGTTAAAAATAATTAAACGATGAACCTGATTATAGGTTCCTTAAAATTGATATGAAAGAGAACAACTGCAGCTGGAACGTGAATGATATCCTAGAACTGAGTAATAAAACAACAACAAAATCTTGGAATTAACAGCAACAAGAAACCAAGCTCGAGGCGTAGATCCCACTATCTTTAAGGAATAATTCCACCTACCCCAAGTACTGGTGGTGAACTATCGCATCTCTTCCCAGGATACAACAAACAACAGAGTATACAGGAGTTCCTTTGTACTGGAGGAATAGCGTACTGAACTTACAGATTACCGAAACCATTAATAATAGAAGGATAGATCGATTTGTAAACAAGGGAAGAAAAAGTATGAGAACAAAAGAGATACGTTTCTCTTGTGTATTTTGGAGGGAGGAAAAAAGTCAAATTTATAAACTTTTACAAAATAATGGCTCTCAGAACTTTACTCGAACGTGGGTGAGATATTTCTTCTAAGTACGTGGTTTCAGTTTCCCCAGAGGCCAGGCAAGTCGAAAGACTTCGGCGTTCGTAAGTATCTATTACAGTGTACATAGATCCGTTGGATTTGCTTGGGCCCAAAGTTAAAAGACTTCTCCAAAAAGAATAAGGAGAGCCTAGCCCAAGCCCAAAGAGCCACCTGGGCCTCCATAGCCAATTGTCCAAACCCGGCCCAGCCCACCAGGCCGCCCGAGAGAGGTCCAAATGTATAAAGGGTACAAAAGCCCCCTTGCACACTCACCCATATATACACTTTCTCTTAGTTACATGTTACAAACATATCATGTGAGTACTACCTTATATGTTTATTGTTAGCTTGTGTTCAAAATTGGCAGTATCAAAAATAAGTTAAGGAGATTAAAAAGAGATCAAAATACTTATCAGGATATGATCGAGTCTAGTTCATGCACACTATCACCTTAAGACAGATTCGCCGCTGCTATAGTATTTTGCATGATATAATCGGCCCCTGTCTCCCAGGATACAACGATCAGTCGCATAGAGAAGAAAGTACTTCTATCTCTCTGCCAAACGAATCTTGATTACATCTATTTTATCTCTTGAAAATAACTCAAGAAAACTCTGAAAAAACTGATTATAAATAATGAAAACGAAGTTGGGTTATATAGAGTATAGGTAACTCTTCACCAAGGGTCACACCTCAAGTTAGTGCATCTTCACCAAAAGGCCACACCTCAAGTTAGTGCCTCTTCACCAAAGGTCATACCTCAAGTTAGTGCCTCTTCACCAAAGGTCACACCTCAAGTTAGTGCCTCTTCTCCAAAGGTCACACCTCAAGTTATGACTCTTCACCAAGGGTCACACCTTAAGACACACCTCATAATGTGTCTGTTGGAGACAACTCAAATCATGTACATTACAACTTATAAGTAAACTCTTACTTATAATCAAGAGTTGTGTAACCTACATACCCAATGTGGTACAAAATAAACCACTTAGATATCAACCATTCAAACTAAAGATAAAACCACAAGGTTTTTTTTTCAACAATCCCCCATATTTGAATGGTAACAGATAAACTCAGACCAAACAAAAAAAAAGAAGAAGAGAAAATTAGGAAATGATAGTTTATCGAGAGAGGTATCTTATGACTTGAACCTTTCCTAGTGAAAAACTATCGGATTTATACTGATTATTGAGCATATGTTTTAAACTGTCAGCCTTAGTGTAAACCAAGGCAATAGTCTTCACACAGTACATTTCCAAACGCAATTGGCTCTCACAGTTGTGTTCAATTCGGCCCTGAACAAATCCCAGATTCATGAGTGCTATTAGGGAATTTTCCCTTATAAAATTCTCATGGAAGCGGCCCCACCTCACACTCACATAAGTAATTGCCTATTAAGAGTACCCTGTCGTACCCCACTTGTAAATGTAAGTTATAGGAATCATTAAAAGCTTAAATAGCCTACCCTGGAAATCGCTACAGGTTACACTGTTTATATCATGGAATGAGCAAGAGTTTAGATCTCCAGACTAGTGTTTATGGTGAGTAACTCACAACCAGTTTTCCTATTAAACCTAGATCATGGGAGTACCAATCAACAAGGATAGGTTTCCGCTGAGGTTACTCGTAATTAAAGGCTTTAATCTCATTCCCCTCAATGTACGGTATACTTGCACTCTAACAACTCTCATTGTAAATGGATCTGTTAAATTTTCTTTAGACTTCACAAAGTCAATATAACACAATTCCCAAGTAGCCCGCTCACAGAACTATGTCGACGACAATAATATCTTGACTTACCAAAAGAAAATTCCTTAATAAACCTAACCACCCAATGATTTGTCGGTCGGACTTTATCAATTATAATGAACTCAATTCAAGTATAAATTTGGTTATATAAGTTTGTTTTGAGGAATTTCAAAATATGAGTGCACTATGAAGTGTAAAATCATAACCCAATAGTAGATTTTGACTTTTAAATTTTGAAATCCACATGTATTCTCATATACCATTGAAAATCAAGTAAAGTGCAAACCATAGTCCAGGGTGTACTCCCAGTACCTTAGTACCCTGACTAACGCTTCATTGTTTAAATATGCATAACATCCCCCATATTTTCAATAATTTATAGGAAGACAATCTGCCTTTCCAAAACTATGCCATAAACAAAGTTGTTATAAACAAAGCTTTCCTCCACAATTTTCAATAATTTAGAGGAAGACACTCTGCAGTCTCTAGTCTACTCATAGAACGGTCCCAAAAAACAAACAATCTTATTATAATCATCACGAAACTGAAAAGAAACTCTAAGTTAATTCTTATGCGTTGTAGAAAAACCAATCTCATTAGGTTATACTAATTTGAACGAGTTCACCCTGAATCATTCCTCAAATACTTTATTCGATGAATTAAAGTCATTTCATAACTAGAGAATCCCACAAAAAAACTCTTCTTTCATGGATGTTATCATGGGATTGGAATGTGTCTTGCAACATTCCCCAAAATAATAAAGCACATAAATACGATGCCACATGCAATGATTTTGAGTTATATTTCGGTAGGCAATTCAGTATAACAACGCTGAGAAATCAAGCCTTTGAAACCAACAGTCATCAATAAGCATGATCCCTTGTTTAACTTGGAATAATCCTCAAGTCTTGGACTGTCGAATACACGAGTAAGTTGTTCAACGCTCCCATTTAACAATAAAGAAATACCCGGAACCCCATCATTAAAATCAACGATGTCACAGACAACGCTGCAATGCCTACCACATTTTGATTTCAGTGAGCATTTGATAGAGTTTATCTTCTTGAAAATAAACTCTCTAAAATCAGTACCTAGGTCTCAACTCCTCAATGAGTGACCTTTATATTCATGACTCTTCAAAGCCCTAATTTGTCCCCATAAATCAATAATTTGACAAAGGGATCAAACTAACACTTTGGCTACATCAACCAAACAAAACCCAAACGACATAGATCGAATTGGGATGGAAGAACGAGGGAGAACAAAAACCAATTACCCAATTCTTAAAACTCATTGTCATACCTCGTACTTCGAATAACTAAAAGAAACGAAACTCATAAGTACCAATCCGAATCTCCTATCTTGGAACAACCATTCATGGTAAAAATTGGGAAAGTCTTGATAATTCTCTTCCGCCATAAAATTCTCTTTCTCTGGCTCTATAAGTTTTTCACTTTCTTTTTTACTCTCAATTACTCAGGGAAATGAAAAGCCACTTTCCTTTAAGTCACTATTTTTAACTCTAAAGGATTGATCAGCAAGAGGGTCGTTCGTCCCTGTAAAAATGAAAGCAAATCTCTATTTTGCCATGCAATTAGTAGTAATTGTTAATTTACACCAAAATCTGAACACACTAAAATAATATTTGATTATGTCTTAAGATTGTTGTTAGCTTGTGTTCAAAATTGGCAGTATCAAAACAAGTTAAGGAGATTAGAAAGAGATCAAAACACTTATCGGGATATGATCGAGTCTAGTGCATGCATTCTATCTCCTTAAGACAGATTTGCCCCTGCCATAGTGCTTTGCACGATATAATCAACCCCTGTCTCCCAGGATACAACGATCAGTCGCAGAGAGAAGAAAGTACTTCTATCTCTCTGCCAAACGAATCTTGATTGCGTCTGTTTTCTCTCTTAAAAATAACTCAAGAAAACTCTGAAACAACTGATTATAAATAATGAAAATAAAGTTGGGTTATATAGAGTATAGGTGACTCTTCACCAAGGGTCAAACCTCAAGTTAGTGCCTCATCACCAAAAGGTCACACCTCAAGTTAGTGCCTCTTCACCAAAGGTCACACCTTAAGTTATGACTCTTCACCAGGAGTCACACCTTAAGACACACCTCATGATGTGTCTATTGGAGACAACTCAAATCATGCACATTACAACTCATAAGTAAACTCTTACTTATAATCTAGAGTTATGTAACCTACATACCCAATGTGGTACAAAATAAACCACTTAGATATCAACCATTCAAACTAAGGATAAAACCATAAGGTTTTTTTTCCAACAATGTTTATTTCCACTATAGTTTACAAATAATGTGGGACTAAAACTCAAGGTAAAATTTGGGTTCTTTTTCTCATCACACTAAAAAAACAAAATGTTTAAGACAAAGAGTTTTTATAAAGAGGTTTTTAAGGAACAAGGACCAAAAGGTCATGGGTTCAAACCCAAGTAAATATTTTATTTTGAAATACATTGTTTATTATTTTGTAAAAACCGACAATCCCCCATTATAAGAAAATGTGTCGAAAGAAAATATAACGGTTTTTATATATAGAACTGTGCTTTAAGTAAAGGTGTCTTAAGACTTGAACCTTTACGTAGTGGACAGTCCCTAAAGTATAAGAATAATAAGTGATCAGAGTTTTGAACTCATTATCTGGTTTTATACAGTGAAAGAAAACCACACACAAAACTATCAAGTGCAAGTTCTTAAAAACCAATACATTACGGCCATGTACCTAATCCTAGTATAGGTGAAGGTTCTAGAGTATTAGTCCAATTCTCATAGGAAGTGGCCTCACTTCCACAATCACCTTGGTGAGTTTATAAAGAGTGTTCTTGTATCTAGATACCCCACTCAAAGAATGAGATATATAACTCATTAAGAGTTAGAAAAAACTCAGCCTTACTCTCGCTTCAAGATATCATGCATATATATTCATATGCATCAGGATAACTTTGGAGTAACAAACTCCTTAGTTGCATGATCCTATATCACAGTGACTTGCTTTTTCGATTGAACTTATTTATTGGGATCCCTAGTCATTTAGGTTGGGTTCCCACCACTTGTGATTCTATAACAGGATTTAGTCCCATCCCTAAAGATGTGGTCTAAACTTTGTCACGAGATAGTCCTTTCATCAAAGGATCTGCCAAGTTGTTTTTGGATCTTACAAAATCTACCGAAATAGTACTAGATATGAGAAATCTTCTCATTGTACTGTGTTTGTGAAGTATCACTAAGTTTTTTCCATTATAATAATTATTCTGTACTTTAGCTATCCCAGCAGTACTATCTGAGTGGATCGAGAATGGTGGTATAGGCCTACTCCTCAAAGGAATATAAGGCAAGAGGTCTTTCAACCAGCTTGCCTCCTCACTAGCTGCAACTTTTGTCACTAACTCAGACTTCATAGTCGACTGAGCTAGAATCGTTTATTTCTTGAATCACCAAGAAATTGCCTCGCCATTTATACTAAACACGTATTTGCTGGTGGCTTTGAAATCATCCAAAAATGAGTTCCAATCTGTATCGCTAAATCCATCAAGGACCGCGGGAAACCTCTAATCGTGTAAACCCAAGTTCATGGTCCTTTTCAGGTACCGCATAACTCGATCAATAGCACTGTAGTGTGCCAAACTTGGTTTACTTGTAAATCTACATAAAACTCCTACAACATAAGTTATATCGGGTCTAGTACAGTTTGTAGCATAGCGAAGGCTACCAATAATACTTGCGTATTCTTTATGTCTGATTGTATCCCCCACATTCTTTACAAGTTTAACTTGTGGATCACAAAGAGTACAAGCAGGTCTGCGGTCAAAATATTTGTACTTCTTAAAGATCTTCTCAATATACTGAGATTGATCATGAGTAATACCAGTGTCTGTGCGTATGATCTTTATGCCTAAAATTATATTGGCCTCACCCAGGTCCTTCATATCAAAGTTATCATTAAGCACGCTTTTGGTCTCTAAAATAATATTAAAGTTAGAGCCAAAGATAAGAAGATCATCAACATATAGACAACTCGTTATACAACTTTCACCATATACTTTATAATATAGGCATTTATCAACATCGTTAATCTTAAAACCATTTTAAAGAAGTAATTGATCGATCATGTCATGCCACTATTTTAGAGCTTGCTTTAGACCGTAGACGATCTTGTTCAGCTTGCAGACTTTGTGTTCCTCACCAAGTTTCACAAAACCTTTAGGCTGATCCATATATCATTCATCTTCAAGCTCTCCATTTAAAAATGTGATTTTTACATCCATAATCAAATTGTGCACAGCAACAACGGCCAATAATACTCTAATGGTTATCACACGAATAACTGGGCAATATGTGTCGAAGAAATTATTTTTTTCCTTTTGCACATATCCCTTTGCTACAAGTCTTGCTTTATATTTATCTATAGTATCATCTGGTTTAAGTTTTCTCTTTAAGATCCATTTATACCCTATAGAATGACTACAAGGAGGTAAGCTAACTAGTTCCCAAGTTTTATTTATGGTAAGAGAATCCATCTCATTATCAATGGCTTTTTGCCACAAATCAACATTACTCGAGGTCAATGCTTCCCTGATAGTGTTAGGGTCAAATCTAAGGTGTGTACAACATAATCATTACCAAAATCCTTAGCAATCCTAAGGCGTTTACCTTCATAAAATTATGGGTTTGTATCATGAGAATCAACAGCTCTAGAAACTTCTACTTGAGGTACATGAGAGGCTGATGACTTTGATGGTCAAAAACCCCCATTGTCCCTCAGTAATTAAGTAAGGAAGCTTGCCCTAAAAAAAATCAACATCAAGTGATTCAATAATATATTATTATTATTAAAAAACCTGTAAGCCTTACTATTAATAGCATAACCAATGAAAACACATTATAAGGCTTTACTAGCTAGTTTTATTCGTTTAGGATCAGGTTTACAAAGATAGGCTAAACAATCCTAAACTTTAAAATAGTTAACATTAGGTTTTTTATTTCTCCAAATTTCATAAGGTGACAAATCATATGTGATGTGAGGAATACGGTTTAAAACATGGCAGACATATAATAATGCTTTACCCCATAAAGATTTAGGTGATCCAAAACTATGTAATATAACAACTATCAAATCAGTGAAATTCTTATTTTTGCGTTCAGCTTTACCGTTAGATTATGGAGAATAAGGGGCAGTGTTTCATGTATAATCCCCAAGGATTCGTACAAGTTTTGGAATTCATGTGAATCAAACTCTGTGGCTCTATCACTACGAAACCTTTTAATGTTTTTATCAAACTAATTTTTAACCTCTGTTACATATGTCTTAAACATATCTATTGCTTCGCTTTTGTGACGCATTAAGTAAACATGAGTATAGTTGGAGTGATCATCTATAAAAGTATGAAATACCTTTTACCATTACGAGTCAACATATGCCATCCATTTCACAAATGTCAGAATATACAAAATCTAAAAGTTGGGTTTCCTTAACAACACTTTTATGCAAGGTTTTAGTTAATTTAGCTTGATTACAGGATTGGCATTTTTTTCAAAATCATTCAGATCAACTTTAGGAATCATACCAAGTTTACTCATATTGTGTACTAACTTTTTATTAATATGATATAATCTAGAGTGCCAAATATTAAATGAAGACAGTAAATAAGTGGATGCAAATTTATTCATTTCAAGACTAAGTTTGAACATTCCATTACAAGCAATGCCCTTTCCCACAAAAATTCCCCCCTTAGTTATAATGTACTGGTCTGAGCCAATGGTCCGCTGAAATCCTGCCTTATTGAGAAGAAAATCAGAGATAAGATTCTTCTTCATTTTAGGAGTGCGCATCACATCCTTCAGAGTCAATGTCCTTCTAGAGGTAAATACCAGTTCAACATCTCAAGTGCCTAACACTTTGGTGTAATGAGAATCCCCAAGTAGCACATTCTGGTCTTCAGCCTCCTTGTAGGTCTTGAGCCAATTGCGTTCATAGAAAACTTGCCTAGAAGCGCCCAAGTCAACCCACCACCCGTCGGTTCCACCGACAATATTGATCTTCGTGATCATAGCCACTAAGGGCTCTTCGGTAACATTAGCCTGAGCTACAAGTCTACAGTTCCCACAGTTCCTAGATATGTGTATAGGCTTCTTACAAGTGAAGCACACAATAGTAGTTATTTCATTATATGGTATGGCTTGTTGGTTCATTCCCTTATTAGGATTCTGGTGTCCACCATTTTAATGGTTATTTGAATTCTAACCATTCTGACGGTTACTCTGATTACCATCATTCTTAACCTTCATGGGTTCCCCCTTAGGTTTCAGATAGACCTTCCCTTTGGACTGAACCAAAAGGATCTCCTCTTTCAAGTCTTATTTTTTAGATTCTTCTTCAATCCTAAGCCGAGTAATCAAGTTTTCAATGGTAAGTTCATTTGACTTGTGTCACAAGATATTTTTATAGTCCTTCCAATTTGGTGGTATTTTGTCAATCATCATGGCAACCTGAAATTACTCATCAAGAGATATCCCTTCAGACACAATATCAGGCACAATTCGTTGTAACTCATGGGATTGAGTAATTACCAACTTATCGTCCTCCATGGTGAACTTCAGATATTGACTTACGGTAAACTTCTTAGCGTCAGCCTCTTCCGTATCATATTTTTTTTGTAACGCCCCCCAAACGGTTTTTGTAGTGTCAGATTATAGATAGTAATCATGTAAATCATCTACTAAACCGTTTAGGATAAAGTTACAGTATTTGAAATCAGCTTCAGTCTAGTCTGATATTGATTCTAAAATCTTATCAGTTTTAGTTATAATAATATCATGATCTTCTACAGGGTTGGGGATAGAAGGTTCAGTAGGGCAGTCTTGTTCGTGAACATAAGTAACATTTTTAAGAAATAAATAAAAGAACATCTTGCTCTTCCAGCGTTTAAAATTGAAACCATCAAACTTTGTAGGTTTGTTGGAATCGAATTTTAGAACGTCAGAAGTAAAGGCCATAATAGCAGGTTAACTATTATTCCTTCAAATTATTTAAAATAATGAAACGATGAACATGATTATAGCTTCCTTAGAACTAATATGAAAGAGAACTATTGCGGCTGGAATGTGAATGATATGCTAGAACTGAGTAGTAGAATAACAACATGATTCTAGAATTAACATCAACAGGAAACCAAGCCTGAGGCGTGAGTCACACTCTCTTTAAGGAATAATTTGACCTACCATGAGTACTGATAGTGAACTATCGAATCTCCTTCCGGGATACAACAAGCAACAAAGTATACATGAGTTCCTTTGTACTGGAGGAATATCGTACTGAACTTGCAAATTAACGAAACCGTTAAAAAAAGGATATATCGATTTGTAAGCAGGGGAAGAAAAAGTATGAGAACATAAGAGATACGTTTCTCCCGTGTGTTTTGCAGAGATGAAAGCAATCAAATTTATAGACTTTAACAAAGCAACAACTCTCAGAACTTTACTCGAACGTGGTTGAGATATTTCCTTCAACGTGAGTACGGGGTTTCGGTTTCCCCATAGACCAGGCAAGTCGAAAGACTTAGGCGTTCGAAAGTATCCGTTACAGTGTACGTGTTGAGAGATAGGAATAGATCTGTTGGGTTTGTTTGGGCCCAACGTTAATAGACTTTTGACACCAAAAAGAATAGGGAGAAATAGCCACTTGGGCCTTCTCCAGAGCCGATTGCCTCAGCCTAACCCCGAGTCGGCCTCCCGAGAGAGGCCCAAGTGTGTCAAGGGTATTAAAGCCCATTTGCACACTCACACACAAATACACTCTCTCTTAGTGACATGTTACAAACATATCATGTGAGTACTACCTTATATGCTTAGTTCCACTATATTTTACAAACAATGTGGGACTTAAACTCAAGGCAAAACTTGGATTCTTTCTCTTATCACACTAAAAGAACAAAAGGCTAAAAGATAAAGATTTTTATAAATAGGTTTTTGAAGAAACAAGGACTAAGAGGTCATGGGTTCAAACCCAAATAAATATTTTATTTTAAAATACATTGTTTATTGTTTTGTAAAAACCAACATGGTACTTCAACATATTTTTTGGATGAAGATGAAATTTGTTGATTATTCAACTCGGATGAGGTTAAAATCTCCAATGAAGCTGCAAATAGACGTCAGACGATCAAGAAAGATATGTACTAGGTCCTTACTGTACAAATTATATAATTTTATTTTCCAAAGAACGATATTCACATAGAAGTAGACCGTAAATTTGTCAATATGTCAGCTTCCTTAGTACTTAGAGCATCTCTAGTAGCTATGTTTTGAGTGTGGGTTGGGTTTGTTTTGTCAGCCCACACTCGCAACTCAAACTCTCAGCCTTCCAGCAGTGCCAAAAATGGGTGTGGGTTGCTTAGCTGGCATTATCATAACTCAACTGAGTGTGGGGAGCTCATACTCAAAAAAATGAGTTTGGCATACTTTTGATTATCGCGCGGTGCTCTGATTACCGCGTGGGCTAAATAATACCGCACATACTAAATATATTTTTTATTGATGTATGAGAGAAGATGAATAGTTGTGTGTGTTAAGGAATATAATAATATAAAAGATTAGCAATTCTATATTTGGAAAGTAATTGAGAGAGAGAGATTTCTTATTGATATCTTGAGAGCTGTAAAACTGTACGTAATACAGTAGTTGATAACCCTATTGAATAGGTTACCAAACCTACTTAAACTTTCCCCATAACCCTAAAAGGCTTATGGGCTTGTTATGAGTCTTATAAAACACCCTAACTTTGTTGGGCTCCTAGCTTGGGCAGGACTCAACTCCTAACACCCCTCCCTTGGGGTGTTCCATACCAGAACGACTTGCCTCATCAAAACCTTTGCCTACAAACCCCCTTGGACAAAATGTTGTGCATGGAAATAGTACAATCTTATGCCCTGTATGGGTTGTGAATGCGTATACATTGCCTCGTCAAAACCTCTAGTCAGTAAAACCTCCTAGGATAAAAATTGTACTATCAGGAAAAAGACTGTAACACGCATGTGTCCACGTTAGGTTGGGACTACTCCCTCTAATGTCGATCTCCCTGAGATCTATCTTCCTGAGATATTGATAAATAAATTTTCTACATGCCGATTCCATGTACTAGCTGTATGAACGTAAGTGGTGCAAAAGTCTTCGTGAATAGGTTTGCAAAGATGTCTTCTAAAATATCTTCAACAATGTCAATCTTATTTACGGTTGGCAATGGGTCGGGTTAAGGGCGGGTGGAGTAATATCATCCCCATACCCGCCAAATTACCCTACCCCCAAACCTGCCCCAATACCATTTAATTTAAATGGGGAATACCCAAACCCACCCCGTTTAAATTTGCCTATACCAAACCCGCCCCAGCACCCGCTTAATACCTGTTTAAAAATTCATATGTTTGATACAATATTATTTAATGTTGTCATAAGAATCTAAGTTTTACAAGACTCTAAAGAAATATAGGCATTATTAATACACCAAAGATGGGATACAATTCAGACGAGAAAAAGGAAAATAGTTGACAGCATAAGATTGGTGTGAGGTTTGATGAAAGCCATTTTCTAAGAAAATTGTTTAAAATAAAGTTAGTTTGGTGAAGAATGATGTTTTAGGTCTAAAATTGAATTGAGTCTCATACCGATTGTAATGATTGAGTGCATAGATGGAGATAAATACTAGTAGACAGATGATCAAAATTGGTATGAAATGAAATGAGTCACCAGTTAAGTAAAAAAGGAAAATGGAGTTTAAAGAATTCCAACTAAAAATTAAAAATTTACAATATTTTTAATGAAAGCAAGTAATAGTAGTAATCAAAAGGGATGAGAATGCCAATTAATTCAGAACGAGAGAATGAATACCTTTCAAACAAAGATCTCTTCTTTTACTTCTTCTCTTATTTGTTTTGATCTATGAGGAAAGAAAGAAAGAGAAATCCTAAATCTTCTTATTCTAAGAAGAATGTGAGTTTCATCATAGATCCATTACAATCATAACACTTACTTGACTTGAGCCACAAATCAAAGTTAGTTTGGTGAAGAATGTTGTTTCGAAGTTGAAATGAAGAGAAGCTAATAACATAACACATGAGGCTAGAGGTTGAAATGAAGACAGGAAAGGAGACAGGAGGCTTGACTTAAATTAACATGTCTTTAGAATTAGGTTTAACTTAAGGGTATTCAAGTCATATCCTCTATAACTGGGTATGGTGATGGGGCCCCATTTATTGGAGCCTAAAACCAGACCCGCCCCAATAAATAAATGGTTTTTTTAAAACCAAACCCGCCCCATACCCGTTATAGTCATACCAAACCCTAATCTCATTCGCTTTTTGTAATTCATAAGGATGGAATGGCTTCTATGAAATGTACTTAGTTATGTCGTCATTAACTTGAATGATGCAAGCTGAATTATTTTCATATATAGTCGATGCTTTCTCTTGGATAGAACACTCCACAACTTTGGTTGATAAGATATATCTTGAAATACAACCATCATTCTCTGTCAGCTTCATAAAGTACAAAAATATTTGTGGTTCAAGGTTTAGCTACCACCGTCTACTTCATCGATCTCTAAGAATTATTATGTATCCCCGTACATAAAAACATAATCCATCTGACAATGGTCTCTATTTAGATCTGAAAAGTATTTTGTATCGGTGTACTCTATACTTTTATGTTTACCATTTTAAGTAGAACAAATCACAGTCTTTCATACCGATCAGATACTTCAGAATGTGCCTAATCTCATTCCAGTGTCTTTGGGTAGGAACAGATATATGGCAAGCCAAACAGTTCACCGTGAATGAGTTATTGGGGCTAGTATACCCAACTAACTTTAGCAAAGCACCTCCTAACTATGGCACCACGACCCCAGGAGTTTCTCCCCTCCCCCCAATTAGGATGGTGGAAGATGTCGTTGTCCACACCCAAGTGATAGAATAAATAACTTAGCCCCGTGTGCTACATCCATATCGAAGTGTTAGATAACTCTTTCGATATATATTGCTTGGTGTACGAGTATGCCACTATCAAGATGTTCGATGTACAAATCGAGACACTACTTGATTTCTTAAGGTCTTGTATTTTGAATTCTTCCCAAGGTATTCAGCGGCACTCGTAATCTCCCCCGAAGTTCTAATAATATCCAAATAATTTAGTACACTGTTATGATGACACTGAAGCTAATTTATGTGTTTGAAATAAGAACACATGGACAGATAAGGATATTTGCAAAGTTCCCGACCTTCAAATACTCATTTAACTTACTATGTCTCATGGGTCCTGATTACTTCAAGTCAACAATAACTTTTCCAGTTGTATTACGTACACACCTCGTGTGTCGGGCTTAATTACTTCCAGAAGCTTATACCTCCCTAGGTGGCTTCATGTAAATATATGTATCTAGTTTCCCATATAGATACGTAATATTTACATCAGACGTATGTCTAGCTTGCTCTCAACATCTTGACAGACTGATCAATATCGAAATGTTAACGTCCATAACCAGGTAATAGGTCACACTGCAATCGATGCCAGATCTCTTAAAGATTTATTGGCAACTAGTATTGCCTTGACCAAATTATCTTTCCGAGTTAATCGTGCTTCCGTACCTTTCCCATTTATAACCGGTAGGCTCAATTGTATTATTTCACATTATGCTAACAAGCAAAGCTCCACTTGGATTCCAGATGCCCACTTTAGCTAATGTACAATAACACACAGTTATTTACAATAAGTGGTTATGAATTCTCATCCCTGATGGTGAGCACAACATCGAATATGAATACTTTGTTGACAAATGTCTACCAAATGATCCTACGTTGTGCAATTATAAACTTTTAATAGATCAATATCTTCTTATCATCATACACGTATGTGCTACCCTGGACTACTCTCGTAATGCATCAACTGGTCGCGTAACTACTATTGCCTCATCGATGGGTGGTTTCATCCTCGATGAACTGACTACACTATTAGTCATATTTGTCCCCTATTCTGCAGCTCCCCGGCTTAGAATACTTTCTTCCAACGGTACTTCACCCGAAGCGTGAGCCCCAGATTCATTTACGGTACTAATTCCCCTGGAACGTTCAACTACGGTACTAGTTCCCCTGGAATGTTCTGTTGTGTAGGTGTATTACTTGTAGGTATATACACTTATGGTACTTCAATAGTGTCTATGAATGTGTCAGGCAATTCATTTACAACCTATTGAAGGTTTGTAATCCGTTAAACCTTATTGCCACCTAACTTATGTATATGGATCTAGATGAGATAACGATAGTGCTTTCCAAGACCTCTTGGAAACATCCTCAGCATTGACTGTCATATCTCCCTCCAATACTGGGAATATCGTCTCATCAAAATGAAAATTATTTGCCCTACAGTATATACGTCGCCAGTGGGATCTAAATATCCAGCTATAAATGTGAATCATAACCCACATAATACTAGGCCGATGTTAAGGGTCCCATCTTCATACATTGTGGTGCGATTGGTACCTGTACATAATATCCAAATATTTGTCGATGGGCGACACTGGTCTCTGACCCAGTTACTAGTCACTTTTGGGAAAAATAATTTGATGATTTTCTATGAGACGAACCTTTATCAGTGGTGTGGGAGCAAAAATTCATATCTCACATACTAGCCGAAGGCTGTGATCATAATAACAATGGCATAATAATTATCCTAAATCGCTTGATTAGATTCTCCATCAATCCCGAGTTGGGTATGGTATGGGGTGCTCACGATGCTCAATCATCTATCTCATTTATCAGTAAAATAATTATCAAAGGCATGTGAGTCCAACTCCCAATCCCCTGTCAAGTTGCATCGATCAACTTTGATCGATTAATCCAGGAAATGAGCCTGCGATCGAATAATCTAAGTGAGAAGTCATGCTAACATTGCATTCCTAGATTTTAATAATAAGCAAACGTAAAACCATATCCTAGATGCGTTTATTATGACCATAAATATTCAAGTGGGCTACTATGTGGATGGATAGGTCCGCATGTATCTATATGGATGCGTTTGGAGCAAAGGCTGGTGATCCCATTCCACCTTGGTCATATTAGGATGAAATAGTATACTTTCCTCGAAAGCAATCGTTACACATACACTCTCCGGACCTTATCTCCTTTTAAGGAAAGTTGAGATGTAATCCCGATAATCCTCTACGTTATCCGAGCTCTGAGGAGTGTATTAAAAACTATTTTAATAGCGTAATCTAACCTTTAGATATGGAGTGAATGCACATAATCTTGCCTATCATTTTCTCTGATAGTCATTACGTGATAAGTATTATCATGTATCTCCCTAAACTTAGAAAAATTCGGTTGGATTTACTAGTTTATAAAGTGAACTAGATACCCTGTATCGTACCATTAGAGAGTAATAGCGTGACATGCTCAGTCTATTCTATCATGTTGGCCGTGCCAATGATATTTATGCCATCCCTGATGCACAAGGTTAGACAAGACATATATTCATATCTCAAAAGGGATCGAGTGCATGGTACTAATGTCTCTTAGACATGTATCGCCACTCATCCGATTATCGGTCATGCTCAATGAATAGATAGATCCATAGGCGGGATGTATATAGTAGATCAACTATCATACATGGAATTTAACTACTTCCCAAATAATAAATTTATAAAAGAAAATCAAATAACAATCTCACATAGATGGGATACCAAACCAATGCATGTCACGAGCATTTTATTAAACTAAATACTAAAGAGTTCCCAAATCATTCAATGATAGAACTAATAAAACAAAACAACTACTATTTAATAAGTAAAGTTACTACTTGGCAATACTCTCTAGGTGATATTATTCATCTATTGAGAATTTACTACTGTTCATTCTCAGAACTTGATCCAATGTTGTATTGGTATCATGGGAGGAATCTAAAGTTGTAGACTCTGTCCCAGCATGGTCTGTGCTAGCTGCGTTCACGTGATAAGTTTGGGGCTGTTCTCTTTGGATGTTTGGGGTACCTTATAATCCCGTACCCGACTATCTCGTATCTATTTTAGAATTCATCCTATTCTATTTTGGTCCATTGGTGAACTTCTTGTTCCCCTTGCCTCAGGTTACTGATGGTTAGAATTTAATCCTACCATTATTACCACCTCTCATCAATTTACAGTTGCGAGCCTCTCCCCAACTTCTCTTATCACTATACCCAATATTGTACGACCCTGTCACATGCTTACTCTTAGGAGGCATAAACTTGAGGCTCCTAACCAGTAGCTCATCGTTTTGCTAAAAATGAAGAAAACTAGAATTAGGTCTGCGTGTACAGTGATCTATCAAATATTGCATCAGAAGCGCAATATTTGAAGTGTAGAAAATGTAATAGAATATTCCCAATATCTCTATTTACCTTAACTATTTCTCCATGTTAAATTATAGTGGAGTTGCACTATCGAATAAAAATTCTACTGCAGTCGTATAATATTATCATAGTATAAGGTAATTCATTATCAGACCTTCCTGAATATGGAGGCAAGGGTGCTAAACAAAGCTCCTACTTTTTTATTTAGAGACTCATTGTTCTCAATAATAGTCTTTTCCAGATTCTACAATAGCAGATGAGATTTCAGTATCCATACAGGTTAAGTTTATTGGTACCTGAAATAGAAATTACAGTATGGGAAGTACTCAATGTTCTGAGTGCATATCACCAACATTTATTATACATGTAGATCAATACCAGTAGTAGTGCTTTATAAACATTCCTTGCATAAAGGCAATTCATAGTATTCAAGTAAGTGATTCTCAATCATTACTTGTAAATGAACCTTGTCCATATCTTATTACTTATGAAATTATTTTTAAGTACATGATTTCCAATCATTACTTGTGGTTCATAGTATATAGCGCAATGAAGTACATGATTCCCAATCATTACTTGTAAGTGAACCCTGTTCATGGGTTTATACTCATGAGATCCTACTAAGCATCAAATCTTAATTTTACCCTGTAAATGGTGATCTTAACCTTAAATTAAGTATGTTTTAATAGAGTCTAAGCTAAGATTGTTATTCAAAACCACTAGATGTTGCGTTCCTTATTCTGAGAACTAGAGTGTTTTAAGCCCTCAAGTTTTATAAGTTTGGTATATTCTAGCCAAATGACCCTATTTACTACGAATATGAAGAGTATTAGATGTTTAGCTGTCAAGTGGTCTTACCCCAAAGTCTATTGGGTTCACAAGATAAGTTAATTATGCATGTATTTGAACTAATATTCTAGGGTACTATAGGTTGTTATCAGTGCCTATATATCTCTAAATATTATCATGTAACATCTAATTGCATCTAGATACGAAAATTGGTTCCTCAGACACCAAGTTTTTAGAAATAAGACTAAGTCAATTCCCAATTGAGCTCTAATTATTTGCCCTTGACAATTAATTATGATTTAGATATGACTCCTAGTCGTATCCTAAATTAGCCTTGGTTTCGTATTATCTTTGATCCCCAGATCATGATAATTAATATCTTAGGGGCATACCATTAATATCCTATTAGCTATAGTAAGATACTTAAATAGGTGTTAATAAATTTGCTTATATCCTATATAAGTGAGTCAACTTTCCTATACAAGACACATTTTTTCACGAAAAATGATAGATGATATTGGCCATACTCATTCATGTATAGACTCTCTCGCTCTCTCTACACTAAAAAAAGGCACCTTTTTCCAAAAAAATATTTTTCATTAAAAAAATTAAAAATGGGTACCTCACGGGGTAGGTTCAGTCACTATGAATTTTTTTAAAAAAATGGACTCAATTTGGCCAAGAAATAGGTTTTTTTATAGCCGTTTTAGTGCTTGAACAGATTCTGGACCGGTCTGACTCGGTCTCGGTCAAGGCCTAGACCGGGTTGACCCGGTCACACGTGTCTCACACGTGTCACTCTAGTGACCGTCCGGTGGCCGGTCCTGTGAGAGTGCGATGACTGCCACGTGTCACCACACGTGCTTGCCACGTGTCATACCACGTCAGCATGCCACAGGTCCTCGACACGTGTCACTGTTGACGTTAGCACTATATACCCCACTGCCACGTCAGCATGCCACGTGTCCTTGACACGTGTCACTCCTGATGTCAGCAATGGATAATGATGATATCATCAACAGATAAATACGTCATCATGACCTAAAGCCGTTATTTTTTGCCGTGAAATTGCCTAGTTTTCAATGTGAGTTTCTCGGCGATTGGGATATCTCCCTGAGATATGCCATATGTTGTTGGAAAGCTCTTGGGATAGGCTTTCTAACCAAGGTGGTCTTACCTTTATCCGATATCCATAGTAATTTTAGTTTGAAACAACCCTTTTTCTAGGGTAAAAAATGCCAAAAAATGGTTATTTTTAATTCGAAAAAAGTAGTAAAAATTGATACTAAATCATATTTAGATATCAAAAGGAATTGAAAAAATAGAAATTGAATCTAAATTCATAAATATGTAAAATACCTCTTTGATCGCAAGATTTCCCTGAAAACGCTGATTGGAAAGTGATTTTCTTTTTCTTCTTACGTGCTAATAACGTGTTGAGGAATATAATAATATAGAAGATTAACAGTTCTATATTTGAAGAGCAATTGAGAGAGAGAGATTTCTTATTGATATTTGGAGAGCTGTAAAACTGTAATACAATAATTGATAACCCTATTGAATAGATTACCAAACCTACTCAAACTTTCTTCATAACCCTAAAGGGCCTATGGGCTTGTTAGGAATCCTATAGAACACCTCAACCTTATGACTCCCCAACCTTGTTGGGCTCCTAGCTTAGACTGGACCCAACTCCTAACAATGTGGAGTAATGAATACCGCGCAGACTAAATAAAACCGCCGCGGACTATTTTTTTTATTTTTTTTAAATAAATATTACCACCCATTGGCCATTGCTCGAAGGGACGAGCGTGTGTTGGGTGTGTTTGGGCCTGACAAGGTGGGCCAGGTCTCCCAACCCCCACCCAACTACTGGAGATGCTCTTAATCGGGTTGATTTACATACAGGGCTAATATTTTTGCAGTTAAGCCATTGCCTGATACAAGGACTATGAAATTCGTGGCCACAATTCAGCATTCCCAATTCATCGTTCTCCTCATAGTCTTCTTGACAAATGCCGCAAGATTCTTTTTAAACATTCTCACCTGAGAATAAGAAGTGTTTTCTGTGTTTGAGCAACTGCGTAATTGTAAAGATCACTGAGTAATAACAACCAAAAGACAGTAACAATAAAGGCAGAACAAAAAGAATATAAGTAAACTTGAAATATTCGTCCGACCTGTCCAATTCCAGCTGTTGTTATCCGAAACGATAGCGGGCCTTCTAAAGTGCGACTATTGAACAAATTCATGAAAAGAATCTACTGGTTCGTGAAAATCCATCCTCGTTCAACGACCTAACTTCAGCAGACCTGGAAGAACCTTGACCACATTGAAATAGACTATTTATTACACTAGAGTACATATATTCAAGGGCGGGACAACGAAGGCCTTCGGAGGATACTTGATATCCCATGACAAATTCGACCAAGAGAAGAATGATTACAATGAATGGACCATGTTAATGATTGTCGTGATTGAATTTGTAACATATTCTGAACCCATGAATTAGGAACAACGCTTTCTGTATGCTCAATTATAATGGAGACTCTCCTTATTCTCTCAACGGCCTCCAATGATGGGATACAGCCCCTTCTTGAAATAACAGCAGCACTAGATAGATTAGTATTAAGTGTCGATCTGGAAGAAGGAGCTACAAATTCCAGACTGGATCCCGTATATGGTTCTATTGCATGAGGTACTTCTGAAATTTGATTTATTGAGTGAGTAAATAGGAGCGATCTTTCGTAAGAAGATAAATGGATCTGCAGAGCAACATATAATTTCGATCAAAAATGATGAAATAATTTAAGATTATAGTAATTACATTATGACGTAGATTAATTACAAACACTCACATCATCAGGTTTGAACATCCCGTGAAGCCTAGCGTCCCACTTATAAAAACTTGAACTTACATCCAATAATCGGTCTGAAACACCTTCGCAATCATAGTTTTCGTCATTAGAGCAACTTACACTTCTTTTACTCTCTTTAGGCCTTTTGTTCCTACATAAAAAACTATGTAATTTATCTATGTTTACTTCATTAACAAGTGCACAGCATAGGCAACATTACAAATATTGTAAATTCCAAAAGTAAATCGTATCCAATGTGTTCAATCGTGACGTAGAAATATTTAAGAAAATTATTTGACTCAAAATTCCTAAAATAAATGCCCCAGAGCACTAAACGCACTCCATAACTTCATTTTCGAGACTTACATAGATTGCATCGTTGGGTTACTCTCTCCCTTTAACATCATTCGAGGAGGAAATGATTGTTCATGCATGATTCTCCAATGCAGAGATAACTTAAACGGAGAAAGTGTTTAATGAAAGACTCAAATATAATTAGGCTCAAAGGAGAGAAGCAAATTCAGCCACTCAGGTAAGATATTGTTTAGTGGTTATCATGCCTTTGAGGATAACTGAATTAACTACCAAGGGCATCAGTTGGTCATCATTTAACTGGGAGCCGATGATTCCCGCTCCTAGGACCTGTGAAGAAACTCCATGCTCTCACCTTAAATTTTAACATACACTGTTACTTTTCGATTTTATTCTTTCTAATCACTCTCTTTTACTACCTAGAAAAAACAAGAAAATAATCGGAAGTCATTTTTCTTCTTCTTTTTGTTATGTGTTCTGTATCTTTTGACCTGAATATATTTCGACCGACTATAAACAAACAGTCGAGGTCAGTTGGCCAACAGTGTCGAAGATGGGGGTCAGTACAAGGGGGCTCACACCCATGTGATATTATCTCATATGTGGTGAGACAATATTACTAACATGTGATGATGGTTTTGACAATATGGTATGGGGGTGTGCGCAAACAGGGAACAAGAAATCTTAAGGAAGGACTAAAGTCTAGAAATAATAGATTTTCAACAATGGTGTATGGCATGTTTTGTTTCTTGTAACTGTAAAAAGTTTGAAGACCAAACAAGCATTTTTCACGGGGCGAAAAATGGAAGAAGTCTGTAAGGACCTTCAGATGTGGGTGCAGTTTGCCGTGGGAGGAACGTGTAGATTAAGGTCCGCTATGCATTTAAGAGCATAGGAAGATGTATCTTTCAAGCTCCAGCACAGTCCGCGTCAACTGTTTTCTTGCTTAACAAAGTTCAGACACACCTCGTGTTAGTGACGGTGCTCACCGGGCAATCCTCTTGCCATATCATACCTCTTGTAGATTGAGAAAACTGACTTCCACATGGAATGGTCTCCGTATATAGCAGCTAAATGACAAAATATTAACATCGTCTAACGCCGTTTGAGGGTGACAATGTTTCTACAACAACAAGGACTTTTCTTCGTTAAATACTTCATACATGTTTCTCATTTTGACAAAGTTTAGCCAAAAATTAACATTTTAACATGCGTTTAGATTTAACAATAATTGTGAATGCTGAATGCTGAATGCTGAACCACAAGGAGATTAAAATTATGATGTAAAAACCTCTGATTTGAAAGTTCATTGTTTCGCTAAATCAAAAACCTCGCTTAGATGAATAGACAAACAACGGGTCATTGGTGATGATGAGTGGGTTTTGTAATTTATTAAGTACAAAGTAGGACCTTAAAGAAGCAGGAAATTAATTGGGTGGCTTTAAGCCCATGTCTGCAGTGTGACAAACTCTAATAAATCCAAATTATTAGGCTCTCTTTCTTTAGATTTGGCTCTTGATGGGAAGTGGGAACAGTAGTTAAGGTGTGTCTATGTGCGTATTTAAGAAGCACTTTCCTTCTTGTCTACCATAAGCATCCCACAAAAAAAGTTCTTGGAGAATCAAAAAACCCTCCATCTTTTGTTCTTAGCCTTAGAAATACCAAATCTCTAACTTTCTGCAATTTTCCCAGATGAGATTAGTAATACTCTTTCTTGTGTTTTGCATGATCTTCTTTTGTCAGACACAAGGTGTGTACATATTTCCACCTCTGGTTTGATCATCATGATTCATGAATAAGGGTCTTATGTTTGAACATTATGATATCATTCTTATTGGTTTTTACGTGTGCTTTGCAGGTATTCGCTTGAAACAAGAGTTTATGTCAACTGAAGCTGAAGTAAGTGATGAGTCTGGTGTTGGAATGGTAGTTCTATGCCAAGACGGGTGTTGTTCAGGTAACAATTCGCAACCATGTTTATTTCAAGCATCGTTAATTATTATACCTTACAGAGCATATAGTTTATATGTTCCAATCCCTTTCTTAAGTAGTATTCTCTTTATTGTTGCAGGAAGGAGTAGGAAACTTTTGACCCAAAACATACCCTCTTCTACTGCGAGGAAAGAAGGGGAAAAAGTAGACCATACATCAAGCAATAAGGCCGAGCTCAAAGTTAAAGAAGAGGAGTTATCGGTTAAACCCACGCCAGTCTCCAAGCATCGAGAACCTGTACCCGAACGTTACCCCGATATCATTGACATAGCAGGGATGGATTATTCTCCTGCTAAAAGAAAGCCTCCGATTCACAATTGATCGTGTTGGAAGCAAACATGAGATTCTTACAAAACAAAAAAGAAAAAGTATAGGAGCTCAACAGCATTACAGAAACATCGAAGTTTTTTTAAGGTTAGGGTCCATTGATGTACATTACAAATACATAAGTTAATTATACAACTTTTTGATGATCGAGTGTATGTTGATGATCACTTGAGATTTAATGCCAGTTATGGGTTTCGAAACAGAAAATGTGGGCAAATGCTTATGATATAATACAAACCATATGAGTGAAAAAAATCGGGATGGGCATAACCCTAATAATACACATGTATCATGATCGAGCATTCTGATTATAAAAATATAGTAATGTCTGCAAAGTAATATCACAAAATAAGATTTTTATGGCCTTAAAGATTTGTGGTCCTTTAGAGCATCCGCAGCAACCTCTTTTTAATAGATTATAGAGTGTTTTTGAGGAGTTTTACATCAAACCAAATACTAAACACTAGGGATAAAACATATACTCCCCATTTAAGAGCATTAGTGTAGTCTCTTTATAGCTAAAATATAGAGGAGAAAGCGCTAAAAACCAAGTTTTCAGCCTCCCTATGAGTGTAGTTATTTTGGGTTTCACTACCCTCTCTCCTCAACATTGAGAAGAGATAAAAAAATCGGGTAGCCACGTTTGACAATTTTATTAGGTGGAAAGTGTAGGACCCTCAAAATTAAATATGAAAAACCTATCTTGGGTGAGAACGTGGGATACTTTTAAGTTATTTTTATGATGTGACTCCTTAAAATAGATAATCTGTTGATTTTCCCTCAAACTTCACCTCAAAACCACTCCCTAGCTATCCAAAGGAGGTTGATGTGATGCTCACATCAGCCTCCCTTAAAAAATAGGGAGTCGTTGTGACGTGGAACTCAATTTTATTTTTTTTCATTTTCAAACTCCTTTAAATAGGGAGCCAAGTAACCATGCAAGCACAAAATAAATGAGAAACCACTTTTCACTTTCCACATAAGGAGAAATATTTACGTGGCTACCCAAATCTTCTTTCTCCATCCTTATTGTTGAAGAGAGAGTGTGTAAAAATAGGGAGGAAAAGAAATTGAAGGAGTCTATAAAAACATGTTTCAACTTTATTGCCTCCCTAAAATAAGTTCAGGGAGGCTCTAAGAGTATCCATAATTTTAGCTAGTGGTATGACGTGGATATGAGATTTGAATGTACTGCAGAAATCAAACTTCTCAAAATAACAAGTTTAATAGGTGGTGTGTCATAAATTTATTGGGTAAGAGTAGTTTTAACTTTTCCAAACACTTTCTACATATTGTTTTTAGTTAAAAAAAAGTTTTCCACGTACTAAAGTTGTCATAGGTGGCTACCCTTTTTTTTCTAGAGAGTATTGAAACCCAAAATAATTACTCTCTTAGGGCTAAAAACTTGATTTTTAGCATTTTCTCTTCTTTATTTTAACTATAAAGAGACTACACTAGATGCTTTAAGAGCATCATACCTATCATTTTAGCTGGTGATACGACGTGGATATTATAATAGCCTAATTTCGGGATTCGAACTTAACCTTTATACCAGATGTGTCTAGAACACTCACGGACAATAAGTAATGACTAAGAAATGATTTAGCGTGGAAAACCTTTGAATAAGTTAAAAACCATGAACTCTCTTGAGGATTATAGAAAGAGAGGGAGAGATCTTATAGAGATTTCTAGCTATTACAACGAGTGTTATGAGTATTTGAATGCGGAGTGTTAGAGTGAGGATTCATCCGTCCTTCATCTTGAATTCCCTGGTCCTATTTATAGGTCTTATAATATGACCGTTTGGCGACCATAAATATTCTTAATGACGGATGTTACAAAATATATACTTGATGAGTTTTAATCCAATTATTTAACATTCTAATATTGTTGTTTTGTAATGGCTTCATAGATGACGTCGTATCTGCTGACTCGAACTGTTGAGGTAGAGGTAGAAAATGATAAACATAGCTATGTAATTGTACGGTGTCATGCATTATGCCACATGTATGTTGAGGAGGCCGAGTGGTCATATTCTGGTCGAGGATGAAGTATGAATTTGAGATACGGAATAAGCCACTACAACCGCCCCCTCTTAGCCAACAATACAAGAGACCTTGTGGGCGAGTGCTGTTGGTTGAGAAGCATCATTAAGGCTGTAATTAATACCTTGGAATTATTTCTAATGTAACTTCATGAATATCTGTTTGTGGCTTTTGGGTTTTCTAGAACAATGGTTCTAATCAATTTTGTTGCATGGGAAATCTTCTGGACGTTGGGAATTTAAAGAGTCAGCTTTAATATTGATCATTTTATAAAGAGCACTCTGATTGGTATGTGATTAACCAAGTCTTCTTCCCTGAACTATTTCTTCTGTATTTTTGCTTCTGTACTTGAAATACTTTTGATGGTTTGAAATTATGGTGATGACAAGGCATCAACCTCAGGAATCAAGGATTAGAAGGAAGATGGAAGAATTGCATGTTAGATATTTTGGTCACCAACCTTTGAATCTACCAACGTTAATTTATGTGTCCCCGACATACTACCATATGTTGTATGAGGAGGTGATGGAGCCGGAGGATGATTATTACCAAATGGTGTGTTTCTATTATTTGTTGACATCGGAGGAGGGGGGTCGACATGGGCTGCAGCTGCTGGCGGAGGAAGCTGTTACAGCTGAAGATGAAGTGGTAGGCATTCGGATGAAGGAGTTTCTTCGGTACACTACGAGTGAGTGGGTCCTATCTAAGAAATATGATTCTTCGTATGTCTCTAGCATGCGGGGTGGTGGAGGTTATGGTGGAAGAGGTGGTGATGGCGGAGGTTTTTCTTCCAGGGACCATAGATATTGGCCATGAAGAAAATCCCTCTGCTGGTACCGTATCTCTTCCGTGATTTTCTAGTTTTACTGTTTGTTGTTCCTTTTAGGCAGGGGATCAGAGTTTGGAAGTTACTTCAATTTACATGTTCTTCCTCGTTGACTGTTGAGAGGCATTTCGAACTGTTACTTGATGTAATTTGGAAAGTAATCTATAGATTGTCTGGAATACTAGTTATTTGTAAAGTAATCTGTAAGAAATTTATCAAACTAATAAAATATCAATGTTCTATAATTTTGATGCAGTGTTTCAAACTTTATAGCTTCTTGTTATGTAAATATGTATGTAGGAGTGTTGTTGAACAAATTAACTGTAAGGAGCAATAAATGGTAGTGGAAGTCGAGGTTTAAAAATGTATAGAGTTCGTGTGATGATAGGAAGTAGATAATTTCTGTAAAATGACTAGGTGGTTGTAAAGGTATATGGTTTTCTGCGATCTATGTATTCGAATTTGATGAAAAATGTCTCAAATTGTGGAAATAATTGAGATTTGCCTGTAGGTGCTACTACTAGACTTGCTTGATTTTGTATGTTGTCATATTCATATCGGCGCGTATAAAATTTAAGGAAATATTTCATAACATGAAAATAATGATCTGTCATAATCTTTGGGATTGTCTGTTGATATTCTTCTGTTTGAAATTTTTTCTTGTAAAATATAACTTTCAGCGACCTCTGTTGGGTGATATAGATTTCCATAGATCTTTCTGGTGCTTATATAAAGTAGTAATCCTTGGTTGTTAAGTCTTGTATCTTCTGTAGGAACAATTTATTGTGGAGGCAGTGTGGTTACCATGGTGAGGACACGTTCTCAGCATGCTCGTTATGCAGCAGATGGTAGGTTCTATATCAAGGTTGCTAAACTTCGTGAGCGATATTTTTGTCGACTGCCTTATGATGTTGTGTTATCAGAATGGCCAATAAATTTGAACTGCCTAGATGATGAAGGCAGGTGTGCAGAGTATGATCATTTTTCTTGTATGATGTATTTCGTAGGTCTCTAGAGGATGCCATGGTACGAGAAATGATTGTTCGACATCTCACATGTGACAAAATTGTTGAAGATGATGCAAGGGCAGCAAGATGAGAGATAATTCCATGTGGGGAGGTAAACCATCCAGGCTATTTTAAATGTAACTACAGAAGTCTGTAAGATCAAACTATGAAAGTTTACAATAAATAAGTAATCTGTTTGCAGTAATCTATTTGTGTTATCTGTTATATGTAGAACGAGGCAAAGTTGATGCGATGATCTGAAATGAATAAGAATAAAGTATTCTATTTTATTGTCTATGTACATATATTGTGGATGACAGCTGTATGATATTAACAACTGTATAGATATCATCAAATTTTGAATATTAAACTATTTTAGGAATGTCGTACGATCTTGGTATATCATAAAAGTAAGGTGATTGGTCGTTTGTGCTGCATTGGGAAAAAGAGGTAAAAAATTTTAATAGCAGAAAATAGAGACAGACGTGATGACAGTAGACGTTATCACAGAAGTCATGATGATGTTGTTAATCGAAAAGACGTGCATGTAGAGACAGTAGGGATGACTGATACGTGTCTGAAGGAGCCATCATTTCGTAAACTGAGGGAGAGTATAAAAACTCGCATTTCTCTCCCTCATAAATTATCTACAGTTGCAGAAAGAGAGAAAAGTGGTATAAATCCTATCTCCAAAAAGAGGAAACGTTTGAGTTATGAGTGTGATTTGAGAGAGAAAGCTTCATCGGGTGATATACAAGTTTGGAGAAGCGACGGAAGCGGTCATTTTCGATAAGACGTCCGGGTAAAGTAAAAGATTGCGGTTCTTCAAGTACAGGTTAGTGGTATACTTGTCTGTTTTGGTTTGCGAGTAATCTGTGTATTACATTATACATTTATCGTTGTTGATTGAGGGATACCGTAATGGATAATGTAGGGGTTTAAGATGTTGAGTGACTACTTGTAAAGTTTTGTAGTACATAAGCTTTGAGATATGAACAGATTGTAGAAAGAGAAAATACCTTTTTGGAGGAGAAGGGGAAAATTAAAATGATTATTTTTTGTTTTGTAAAATTGGAAATGAAATGTGTTGATTGGGTAGAAACAAGGGTGAGTTTATTTTTTCTGTGAGTAGGGTATATCATAATGATAAAATATTTTGTGTATCTGTAGGTCCAGTATGCGTTCAAAACCTATAAATACCATGAGTAAATTTGTAGTATCATCAAGTTTAGAGGAAACATTATCGTCGGGGAGAGAGGATGACCTTAATGTAATGGAGGAGACTGTAAATAAAATAAATGTTATTGTAGATTTAGAGATTGGTGAGTCCAGTAAAGTAGAGAAAGTTATAGAAAAAGATGATAGAAAAAAGAAAGATAAATTATTTTACATATATCCTGAGGGAGTAGATGTAGGAAAAGAATTTTTGAAATATAAAAAGAAATTACAGGGGGAATGGGGTAACTATATGATGGACCAGAGTCGTTGGTTTAAATTCTACATCCTAGGAAAGGGGGAGGAGGCGATATACTATCAAGTCCCTTGTTTGGAGAAGTGGAAAATGGAAAAAAGGATTGGTGAGGATGTGACAATCTCGTATTATGATGGCCTTGAGCTGACAGGCCCGAGTGATGGATTTTTATGTTACCTGAATCAGGTCATTTATGGCATTTGGATCCCTCTTACCTTCTTTCAGAAAGGGGTTATGAATGTATTGCAGTGCAGCCCTGCCCAACTAAATGGGAATGTGTATGTGATAATGGGGGTATGTGAAGTCTTTAACAAGAAATGGAGGAAGGAAGGGACTGTTAAGCAATTCGAAGTATATGATGTTTTGAAATTTTATAAATGGAAGTATGTCAAAGGTCAAAAGAGTGGTTACCTATATAGTGACTCGTCTAGGCCAAACAAATTTGACTTTGAATCTACGGGTAGACCATAGAATGATCACCTTGTATGGGTAGGGGGCCACTGTATGCAGGTTTCAGATGAACCAGCGCTCGTTCTGAACCATAAATATTATAATCCAAGTAAGTAACATTTGTTATCTTTGAATACTAATTGACGTATCTTCGAGCTATTAACCATGATCTTATTCTTATTTTCTAGGTCCCAATCCTTTAGTGGTTCTTGATAATAGCAGTCTGTTTGATTGTGTAGCTCGGGAGCAGGTCAAGCTAAAGCAAGTTCTTGGTGAGTTAGGTATACGAAGGGATAAGAGGGTAGATTCTATAGTGCCCAAAGTTTAACGTGCTCACAAGAATCGGGCTATGGCTGAGAAGAAAGCTCGTTTGTCTGTGGAGGATGTCATGAATCTTCCTCCTCCACCTGAAAATATCAATGTTAAGCGGGCTACTCAGAGGTCGAGAAAGACAACTTCCCCAACTACATCCGTTGTTGTGACGGTCGCAGAGCAAGTGGTTACAAAAAACTGTTACTGGAGATGTTAAGGAGAGGCAGGAAGTGAGTGAAGTTACTCCTTCAGATACTGATAAGAGGTTATGGAAGAGGAAACTACACGAGTATGATGGTAGTGCTCGTACTAACGCTTAGGCTGCAGCCAAGGTGAGAGAGCTGGAGTAAAAATATTGTATGATAGCGGGGACTAATCCTCAGTAGCTCGTTGGCGCTTTCCAGGTGCAAACTCTTGCAGTATATTTTGAAAATTTCATGATGTGATGTATTTGGTAATATGATATATGATATTGAACTTGTATCTTGTGTGTTGATAACTCTCATTGCTGATGTCGAGGGCAACGATGTTTATCGAGAAGAAAAACTAGGAGTTTAAAGATTTGAGTCTTAGGTTAGATTCTCAATTAGCTCGGACGGGGGAGCTCGAAGCTGAGCTTGAGATAGTAAAAAAGAAGAGGGTTGAAGATGACAAGGCTGCTGAAAAGCGGTATACAATTTTATCCGAGCATGATGATATTATGTCACGATCTTACGAGGTAATGCTGGTGGAACAAAATCATCTTATCCAGTCTTATTATAGCTTTGGATTGACTGCTGCTGATGTAGAGTTAGGTCAATCTGGCAAATATGATGAAATAGTCCTCCATTCGAAGGTAGAGGACGAAGTGGTGGCTCATATTGCTGGTCCAGTCAATGTAACTACTTCACCTACTGAACCAGCTCTGGCCGCTGATAAGGCTGTGGATATTCCGTTTGAGGTAGAAATCAGCAAGAATCTTTAATCACTTTGTGGTATTCTATTGTGTTGCGAACTATATTGTTCGATTGAAAAAGTACTCTGTATGGTCGTAAACTGCTAAGTTTTATAGATGCTTTTTAGTATGTTCTACTTAAATGTTTGTATGATGACAAACTATTTGTAATCTATGTAGGAGGTAGAGCAGTTGGGAAAAACTAACTCTGACCTGGAGAGAGCTTTGGGTAGAGCAAGGGACTCGGTGGCTCGAGTGCAACATGTACTTAATAAAACTGAGTATGAGGGAAGACAGTTTAAATCTAACTCGAAGAAAAATTTAAAGGAATTATTTGAACTCCAGTGTAGATATGTTAAGATAAAAATATAACGAGATGAGATGTTAAGGAAAGAAGATGAGAGGGGGTGTTAGTTCGAAAGCCAAAAGAAGTGAACGGTTTTAATGAGCTGAGTGATAAGGTTAGGTGTTAAAGTTTGTTCTTAGGTCTGACATTATATTTTGAGGCCGAAGTAGATAGTGAACGGGGTTTAAAAGAGGCTTATGTAAAGATTTTGAAGGATAGAGGTATAGTACCTGACCCAGCTCGAGTAATGTTTAAAGCGCAAGAAGTACGTAATCATCATAGTGTAGAGGCAATAAAATGTTCAACTTAAGCTGAGATTTCCGTTATATGGGGTGACGTAAAACCATGACCTGATGCTTTTGGCTATATGTAGGATCGAAGGCCGATGAGGATTGTATTTTTTAGGATAAGGAAAGAGCAAATAGGGATATAACATAAGTTAGAAGCTGAAGTAGAGGAGTTGCGAGATGGATTAACACAATATATGGAGCAAAAAATGTCGTTGGCGACTCAATTGTTAAAAGAAATAGCTGCTCGAAATAAGGTAGAAGGTAACGTGAGGGTGTTTGGTGTACTGCAAAAGAAACGCGCAAGCATTTACACAAATTGTATATGCAGTTGAAGGAGCATTTGCATCCGTCACGAGCAAAAATCACAGCTCGAGCGGAACACAAGCGTCATCTAGAAAGCGTGATCGAGTTTTATGGAGAAGAGCTCTTGAGGGTGAAGAATGAATTTATGAAGTTTGTGATGGAGTGCGGAAAAAACTTTGATGTAGAGAATGAAAAGGCTGAGAATTTGTAGTTTACCAAGGACAAGGACAAATTTATTGAGGAAACAACTCCTCTACCGAAAAAAAATTACTAGAAAGGAAAGAAGAAAGAAAGTTGTTGAAGAAATAACTCTTCTACTGATAAATTTTTTACCAGAAGAGAGTGAGGAAGAGGTCAAAAGTTTGATACGTCGTTCAAGGTGAAATCGACGTCAACAGGAAGTGGTGACTTTCATAACTCATGTGAATGTACAAGTAGACAGGTCGAGGAGACCAGGAGATATAGGGAAATCTTCTCGTAGTCCGAGGGAAAAGTAGAGTTACTTAATTTTCATGAACTGATATATGCGTTGTATCTTGTACACTGTGAATAGAATATGTTCTCTATGATTGGATAGTATTCAAGTATTATATTCTTGAGTAAAAATTATAAACTGTGATGTTATCTGTTTGACTAGACGAACTAGTATAAATATTAACTGTTGTTGCAGGTTAAATTGGCAGAAGCTCAATACCAGTGTAATGTATTACGTGCTCAAAATAAAAATCTGAGCACGAAACTAGATCTGTGTCAGTCAACACTAAAGAGTGTGAATGAATCGAAAGACGAGATGGATATAAAAATAGCATAAGAGCGACGTATAATAGTTCGTATGACCGAACAACTGAAAAATAAAGATACTGAACTATCCCGCGAGTTGAGAAAGATTGGAGGGCAAAAAGAAGATATAAGAAGAAAGAATATAAAAGTTCAGGATATGGCAAGGCTAGTTAACCAGCCAGGGGCGATGCCTACTAAAATGATGGATATGTTAGCAGTGTTGAAAAAAGAGGAAGATAATGTGAAAGAGTTACAATATCAGGTAAACATGTTGGAGGTGGAGATAGCGGATATGCAGGCAGCTGTTAAGGAGGTAAAAACTCTTGCTCAAAAATATGAGATATTGTGGTCGGTTGCTGATGTGATTATAAAAAAGATGGAAAAGGTCCATAATAAACATAACGAAAATATAAATGAGGCTTGGAACAAGGTATCTACTCTAGAGCATACCATACAGTTGTTGGGGTTAGACATCTTGGAGTACCAATCAGAAAACATAAAATTGTGAGACGCAAATATTAAGTTATATGCTGACCTTTTGAAGGCAGAAATAAGTCTTAACGAAAGTAAGGTAAATAGTGATAACTGTGAATTTGAAATGGAGGAGTCAATATCTTTGATTTACCATATGGATAAATTTATGACAGTGTTGGAGACTCGAAATGATGCGACATTGGGTGAAAAATGAGCTATGGAAGAACGTTGCAACAATTTGGATGTTATACTGAAGGAAGCGATAAAAAACTTGGTAAATTTATTCTTCGTGATAGAGTAAAGAGTGAAGTAAGTAATGCATATGAGAGAGAGAAAGATGACAGCGGTGTTTTTTTTGTATCTGAGTTCAATAGATTGGAAGCAGAGAGTAAAACTATATATGACAGTTTGGTTTCCAAAAGTGATCAGTGCGAGATGCGGTTGATACAATCAGAGTACTTAGATCGCATGGTGGCGAGGATTGGTTCTCTTAAAATGAGGATGATTAGGGAAGGAAAGCAGATTGTCATCGGGAGGATGCCAAAGCTTATGCGTACGCGTCTGTATCGGCATAGGGAAAGTTCGAGGGGTGATGATGTGATCGATAGTTCGAGCGATAGTGATTGATTGATGTGGATGATTGTAACACTATAATAGATATGGAACTTTTAAAATATAGCGTTAGTGATCTGTATATATGTGTACTGACCTTTGAATGAACCAGTTGTGCCTCTGTGGTCTGGTTGACGTTAGGCATATAATAGAAGGTTGGTTTAGCTGAAGCAACAAACATTGCAAATAAAGGATCGAACTGTATTGAAACAATAAATGATCTGAAATGTAAAATAGAAGATCGTATTTGGCTTAAGGCAACAAATGATCTATAATGTAATAGAATGCGGTGTATCCACCGGTTATGTAATTTGTATATCGAAGTACTTACATGATATATTAGAAAAGCATTGAGATGTTTAGATATAGTAGATGAGTATGGTAGATAATAGTAGATTGTACTCTTAGGTAGGTTGATCAAACATAAGTATTTCACTGATGTAAGACTGACGTACAAGATTATAGATTGAGCACTGTACATAATAGATTGTACTCTAATGTAGGGCGATCAAACATAAGTATTTCATTAATGCAAGACCGACGTACAAGATGATAAATTGAGTACGGTATGTAATAGATTGTACTCTGATATAGGACGATCAAACATAAGTATTTCATTAATGCAAGGCCGACGCACAAGATGATAGATTGAGTACGGTATGTAATAGATTGTACTCTGATGTAGGACGGTCAAAAATAAGTATTTCATTGATGTAAGACCGGCGTACAAGATGATAGATTGAGTACAGTATGTAATAGATTGTACTATGATGTAGAATGATCAAACATAAGTATTTCATTGATGTAAGACTGACGTACAAGATGGTAGATAAAAAAATATAAGAGTACACTATAATATAATATCATCAGCGGTATAACTTCAATCTCTGTGTGTTCCAAGGATTAGGTACTCGATTTCATTGTTTGGTGGCGAGGTCGTAAGAACCAAATCCACTTTTTCCAATGATGATAAAAGGTCCTTCCCAATTCTCTACGAGCTTCCCAACATTAAGTTCCTTTTGGTGTTTTGGTATATCTCGTAGCACGAGATCTTTAATTTTAAACTCTCTATGACAAACTCGTTTATTATATGATCTTGCCAAAGTCTAATGATATCTTTCCAAGTTCATGACTGCTCTATCTCTTATCTCTTCGATCCAATTCATGTTACATGCCAACTGGAACTCATTTTCTTTGTCGGTCATGGTATGATCTCGTAGTGGGTGATGATATTGAGTAGGGATGATTACTTCAGTACCGTATGCTAATAAGATCGGTGTGCAGCCTGCCGATATGTGAGGTATTGTGCGATATGCCACTAATACGTGTGGTAATTCTTGTACCTAGTTACCCTTCTTTTCTGTCAATCGTTTCTTGATGCCATCAATTATAGTTCGATTGGAAATCTCTGCCTGTCCATTTCCTTGTGGGTAATAGGGATTTAAAGGAGAGTGAATGACTTTATGCTGATTGAGGAAGTCAACGATCTTGGATCTGACAAGCTGAGGTCCATTGTCGATTCTGATGAGGTGAGGGCATCCATAACATATTATAATAGTTTCCCATATAAACTTGATGACTTCCTCTTCACGGGCACGACACAAAGGGACTGCTTCTACCCATTTGGTTAAGTTGTTCGTGGCTACTAAAAGGTCGGGGGCCCATCGCTTGAATGACCGAACAACTTTGCTAGAATGGAGTTTCAAGACTGGGGCTTGAATTTGGGGTCCATGTCGCTGGCAAGTATCACACTTGCTTACATACTTAATGACCTGAGCTTTAATCTTAGGCCAAAAGGCTCCTTGAGTGAGAGCTCAATTTGCTAAAGATCATCCTGCTGCATGTGATCTACAAGTACCTTCATGAAGGTCATGCAGAAATTTTTGAGCTTCTTTGGTAGATAGACATCGGAGATATGGTCATGTGACAGAGATTTTGAAAAGGTAGTTTTCATCAATGACATAATGTTTTGCATTGTCCAGCACCCGTCTTCGTTCAGTAGGATCCTTGGGAAGTTCTCCATTGAACTCATTTCTGAGGCCTATGTATGTGAGGAAAGGTTGTCTCTAATCATCCTCGTCTCTTTCACCACCCCCAGTATTAACAAAATTTGAGCTGATGATGTTAATGTTGAGGTTAGATACCACTTCGATCTTTAAATATCGAGCTTCTATTCCCAGGACTTCAGCCAGATAGGAAAGGCAGTCTGAGTGTCTATTTTCTCCACGAGGAAAGGTGTTCGATAGTTGCCTTTTTGAATCTGCCCATTATGTCAGCTACTTCTGAGACGTAGTGGACCATATTTCCATTTTTCTTATACTTGTTTGTATAGTTTCACAATTAATAAAGAGTCTGTGTACACGGACAGTTCGGGTACACCGATATCTAGAGCCATATCAAGTCCATGTATGAGTACTTCGTACTTGGTCTCATTATTGGTAGCTTCAAAATTGAGTCGTATGGATTTCTCAATTCTGTTATTAGAAGGTGTGATTAGAACGATCCCAATGCCTGACCCAGCTGGCCCGGCAGAATCGTCAGTGAGAAGGCGCCAACCCTTCTTGGATATCCAATCTAATTTTTCTTCGAACTGTTCTTCAGTGATGTGCATATGATCTTCTTCCCAGTCAGGGTTATCAACAGGAAAATCTGCTAGAAAATCTACTACTGCTTGCCCCTTTTCAGAATGGCATGGTTCGAAATGTATATCGTACTCTTCGAGGGTATCCGACCATTGCTGAACTCGTCTGGATTTTTCTCATTTAGATAAGATCTCTCATAAAGGGTAATTTGTCATTACTCAAACTGAGTGAGCTCTAAAATGCTATTTTAACTTTTGCGATGTATAGACGAGAACTAGAAGTAGTTTCTCTATCTTTGTGTACCGTGTCTTTGTAGGAGTGAGCGTTTTGTTGATAAAGTTGATAGGTTTCTCTATTTTCTCATCAAGTCGAATGAGTACCGAGTTTAGTGATTCGTCAGTAACTGCAAGATAAACTGTGAGTTCTTCTCTTTCTTTAGGTATACTCATGATAGGTGGCTTCCCGAGGTAGTATTTTAATTCTCGAAACGCTGCTTCATATTCTGTAGTCTATTAGATCTCGGGGTCCTTTTTAGGTTTTTTCTTCTTTGTACCTTCGCGTAGTAGGTCTAATAACTATCGACAGCGATCTGAAGATTTTAAGACAAAACGATTGATTGCTGCGATCTTTCCTGCTAATTTTTGTACGTTTTTCTTTATTTTTGGAGAAGGCATAGACAACAGTGCGCGAATACGATTTAGATCAGCCTCAATTCCTTGCTTGCTGATAAGATATCCTAAGAATTTGCCCGACTAGACCCTAAACTGGCATTTATCAGGGTTTTAGTCTTATTTTATAAGACCAAAGAATCTCAAAAGTTGTGTGTAAATCTGCTAGGTAGTTCTCTTTTTTGAGACTCTTGCACAACATATCATCAATGTAAACTTCCATTTTTTTCCAAGGTGATCTTTGAACATTTGTGTCATCTATCTTTGATAGGTAGGCCTAGCATTCTTAAGACCGAATGACATGACTTTGTAATAGTATAATCCGTGTTTTGTAATGAAAGTTGTCTTCTCTTGATCTTCAGGCAATAAAGGTATCTGGTTGTACCCTAATGCGGCGTCCATCATGGACAAGAGTTCGTGTCCTGCAGCTGAATCGAGCAAATGGTTGATGATAGGAAGTGGAAAAAAATCTTTTGGAGTATGCTTATTAAGATCCGTAAAATCCACACATACTCTGATTTTGCCATTTTTTTTGGTACTGCTATGATGTTCGATATCCAATCTGGGTAATTGGTTTTTCAGATAAAACTAACTTCAATGAGTTTGTCGATCTCTTTGTTGACTTCTTCACGGAGTCTTTGTGCTAGAGTTCTCTATTTTTACTTGACCGCCTCAGCTTTATCTTTTAAACTTAACTTGTAGTACGCCAAACTTGGGTCGGTGCCTGACATCTCGTGGAATGTCCACGCGAAGACATCACTATTGTTTTTGAGAAATTGAATGAGAGCATTGCGCTCTGATGTGGCCAATAGAGTCCTGATGAAGGTACCTCATTTGTCACTACTGATCTTGATGTACTTTGTAGGTTCTGCGTTTGGCAGTTCGTGTTCTAGAAAGTTTTTCGTAACGTTCCCTGTGGTTTTTTGTAATTGCTATACGAGCTGTGGTACAGATGGTTTTGTCACCATGGTAATAGAATTTTCACAAGCTCGAACAAGCTTCTAACTACCTTTGATTTCATAAACCCTTCTATTCCACTCAAAGCGAAGTGCCAAATGGTAGGTTGATGGGATAGCTCAGATATTGTGCAGCCAACAGAACCCCATAATGCCCAAATAACATGATCGTACATTGATAATATAGAATACTACATCAAGGGTTATGGGTCTGGCAGTGATAGGAAGTATGATCTTTCCTACTCGTTCTTCTGTAGACCCATTGAATCCACTGATGTCAACATCACTAGGTTGAACTTTATCAGCCAACCCCATTTGATCGATTGTGCTTTAAAAAAGTAGATCGATATTGCTGCCGGCATCCACCATCACGGTGTGCAGTACAACATTCCTCATTTTTAACATGATCACGAGCGCATCATGATGAGGAAAGTTGATATGGCGTACATCGCAGTCTTCAAAAGAGATTCTAGTGCAGTATGAGCTGGATGCAGGGAGTAAACAAGCTTCTTTGTCGACCATGGATAAGTCACGGCATTGGCCGAGGGGCCGTCTATTCCCTTCGGATGACCTGCTGATGGTTTGATGATCGATGAAGTGGCTGAGAAAGATGCGATATAAATATTTCTCTTCGACTGCTTCTTCTATCTGTACGATCTTAGTAAGAAGTTTGTAACTCTCGCTTTTATAGCTTTCAACATCTACGATGTACTTATGCATTCGTCCATCCGCAAAAATATACTCCAACAATCATTGTAAAACGAAGCAGTGTTCGGTGTCATGATGCTAAACTTTGTGATGTATACAGTACAGTTTGGTTTTAATGGGTTGGAGATATTGGGCATTGCGGAAAAATTTATCCTTCTGAAGTATGGGATATATGCTGGCTATTGTGACATTTATCTTTGGAAGATAGGGCTTAGGCATATGGTTTCCCTTTCGAGGTCGATCAACTTAAGACTTGGTATATTTCCTGTCTTCTCCGTGGTTAAGACTAGGGTTTGGTTCTATGGATTGATTTTGTACTGTAAAGGTCGATTTCTGAGTTTACTGTCTTTCGGATACCATTCTTTTGAGATCAATATATTCATTGACCTTTTCGATCATGCCCTCCAAGGTCGTTGGTTTATTTAGGATTCGATACTCCTTTGCTCTTCCAACCACGAGCAAGGCGTTCATAAACGCAGAAATGGTAATCTTCTGGTCGAGTCGGCCCACCTTTCTGGCCAACTCCAAAAATTTCTTTATAAACGTCTTGAACTTTTCTCCTGGACTTTGCTTAAGGCTGAATAGAAAATAAAGATTTTCTTCCTTATCATTGCTGTGTGAATAGTTCTTGGTGAAAAGCTTTCGTAACTGTTCAAAAATCGTAATAGATCCATCTAGAAGTGAATGGAACCATCGCAAGGGCTTGCCTAGTAAACTTGTAGGGAAGAGTCGGCATAGAATGTGGTTGGATGTCAAATGTAAACTTAAAGCGTCCGGAAATTCTTGAACGTATTCTACGGGATCAGTCCCTTTATATTTGTAGATTTTTTGAGTGTAAAAACCAGTGGGGACTTCACCATCCAAGAGCTCCTGAGCAATTGGGCTTTTCTACAATCTGTTATGAATTCCCTTTGTAGTCTGAGCCTGAGCTTCAAATAATTCTTTGATCCTCTTTTCAACATGTTCCTGAGTCACATACTGTCGAGCTGCAATGACTGGGCGTGTGACACGTCCTTCTCAAGGATTGTAGTCTCCACTCCCTTCACTTAAACGATCATTCTCTAGAATTCAAACTCTTCGAGGTCGATTCTCTGTTTGTCTGGCTTCTGCGAGGCCGCCATCGACTTCTTGGTGGATCTATTGTACATGGATAGGCTCGACCTCCTACTGTAGATGGTTAGATCAAAGTTTACCTCCCAAGTTGTTGGCGAGAGCTCCTAATCTATCATGAACGGAAATTTGCGAGCCTTTTGGTTGTACGCCTTTGTTCTTAGGGGTGGCAATCTATTGACCCTGTAAAACCTTTAGCGCATCTTATATACTTGCTAGTTGTTGCTCCAAAGTGGCACGCATTTCTATTTTAGAGTTTAAATTGGCCCGCGGCTCTGCTAATGCGGTATTTTCCTCTGCTGGAGTAACTGGCGTGCTTTGACCTGGAAGTGTCATTTTGAGAAAAGATAATCAGTAGGCTTTAAGATGATGGAATTGAGAATTACGTTTCCCGCAAATGGTGCCAAATGTAATAACCTAATTTCGGGATTCGAACTTAGCCTTTACACCCGATGTGTCTAGAATGCTCACAGACAATAAGTAATAACTAACAAGATGATTTAGCGTAGAAAACCTTTGAATAGGCTAAAAACTACGACCTCTCTTGAGGATTTTAGAAAGAGAGTTGAATCTTATTAAGATTGCTAGCTATTAGAATGAGTATTCTGAGTATTTGAATACAGAGTGTTAGAGTGAGGATTCATCCGTCCTTCATCTCGAATTCTCTGGTCCTATTTATAGGTCTTATAATATGACCGTTTGGCAACCATAAAGATTCTTAATGACGGACGTTACAGAATATATACTTGATGAGCTTTAATCTGATTATGTAGCGGTCTGATCATACTGTTTTGTAACGGCTTCATAGATGACGTTGTATCTGCTGACTCGAACTGTTGAGGTAGAGGTAGAAAATGATAAACATAGCTATGTAACTATACGGTGTCATACATTATGCCACATGTATGTTGAGTGGTCGTATTTTGGTCGAGGATGAAGTATGAGTTCGAGATGCGGAAAAAGCCACTACATATATTATCTTTGAATGTCCTACAAAAATCATACTCCTCAAAATAACAAATTTAATAGGTGATTGTATCATAAATCTATTGGATAAGAGTAGTTTTATCTTTTCCAGACACTTTCTACATATTAATTTTACTTAAAAATAGGTTTTCCACATAATAAAGTTGTTCAAGATGGGTACCCAAAATTTTTCTCTCTCCTCATTGTTGAAAAGAGATAGTATTGAAACCCAAAATAACTCCCCTCTTGAGGAGGCTAAAAACTTGACTTTTAGCACTTTTTCCTCTTTATTTTAAATATTGGGAGACTATCCTAGATGCTTTAAACCATTTTAAATTAGCCATGTTTAAAAAGAAGAGGTAAAATTAAATCTTTTAATATTTTTTCTTTATTTTCCACGTCAAAAGTAACTTTCCACGTGGCTAACCTAATTATTCTCTAGACTTCCCATCCTTGAGGAGAGAGACATAAAAATATAGGGATAGGGAGTCTCAGAGCATTTGTAGTCGACTCTTTATATTGGCTTAAAGTCAAATTTGGAGAGCCAAATCTCTATAAAACACATGCATCCAACTCTCCAAATTAAAGTCAAATTGCCTAAAGTCATAGTTGTTCATCAAATTTGTTTTTTTTTTCACTCTTCAAACCAAATTTAATGAAACAAAATCTGCCAAAAAATTAAGGATTTTATAGAAAAGTTGACATGTAGCATTTGACGAGTACTTTTTGAGGAGTCGGATGTAATGGAAAAAAATATTTGACTTTTATTAATGCCAATAAAGCCAAATTTGGTGGCTAATATTTGAAGAGTCGAACTATAGATGCTCTTATACAGAGCCTATAAATATCATTTTATTACTTTTTGCCTCCCTAAAATAAGTTTAGGAAGGCAACCTCATTGAAAAATAGGGAGGAGTGGTGACATGAACTCCATAAATTCATGTTTTATATTAACAAAATCCATAAAAAAAAAGGGAGTTAAGAGCATTCACAGCAGCCTCCCTTGAAAAATAGGGAGTTGTTATGACGTGAACTCTATTTTTGTTTTTTTCATTTTCAAACTCTTTTAAATAGGGAGTCAAGTAACCATGCATGTACAAAATAAAGGAGAAATCACTTTTTATTTTCCAAATAGGGAGGAAAAGAACTTTAAAGAGTTTATAAAAACATTTTTCAACTTTTTTGCCTCCCTAAAATAAGTCTAGGGAGGCTACTATGGATGCTCTAAGTAACTTTTAATTAGAAAAAATACGTAATTAAAGTGTTTGTGGCTACCCAAATGTAACTTCCCGCTCCTTATTGTTTGAAAAGGGAGATTGTAAAAATAGGGAGTCTACAAAATTTTAAAAATCTGTTTTTTTTAACTTTTTTTGCCTTCCTAAAATAAGTATAGGAAGGCTGCTATGGATGGTCAAGGTCTGATTTACTAGGAGGATCCCAGGGTTCACTAAGAACATCTCCAACAGAGTGGTATACTATTCCGGTTTACCATACCGGTATTCCAGAATCGCATATTGTTTTTGTATAATAGCAAATTACGTTTTTTTTCTTAGGTGCTTAACGGTTCAACGCCTAACACCAAAAAGCCAAACGATATATATTTTTTCTTGGGCGCTGAACGGTTCAGCGCCTAGCGTTTGTTAATTATTCTTTTTCCCCTTGGATAGAGTATTAAAAAAGTTGTTGGGCACTGAACGGTTAAGCGCCTAGGCGGTATGCACATACTCCTCGCCAAATTTAGGTTTTGCATACTTCGGAGGGAGTATGGGGGTGAGTATGTTGAACACCATACCCCTGTTGGATGGGTTTTTTTGCAGGAGTTTAACAGCATACCACTCTATTAGAGATGTTATAAGCTTATCACCACAAATTAGAAAATGACACATGGGTAATACGTAACTTGATGACCTGATTTACCGGTACTCTCTTCTCGACCATAATTGTATTCTAGCAACAACTAATGCAAATCTATCACTATTTTCTCTTTCATTAAATGATATGAATTCTTTAAATCTCCACTAAACATTAGAGCATCCACAATAGTAGGGTGGGTGGATTTTCGCAAAACTAGGGTGAATCCAATCCACCCCAAATCCACTCACAACAGTTCAGAAGAAAAAACAAAGTGAATTTGTTGCGCGCTGTTCGAACCGCGCGGGAACACTAGTGACCAATATCCAGCCACGTGTTTTAATCTCAGCCATTTATCTATCTAATGCACTTCTAAATTGCGCGGCATAAGCAGCCAATAAGGAATTGCCACATCAATTTTTTTTAAAATAATTTGTCGCGCAGTTCAGAACCGTGCGGCGTAACACTACAAATTTTAGGCATAAACTTGTTTTACCTTTCTCAAGTGCTATTTTAAGTTTTACCAAGGCATATCCAAGGTATACTAGAGTCATACCCAACCCTTACGATACAATTTTCCCAACCCAACCCATTTCCTCCGTCACCGACTCCGTTTGTTATTTAAAAATGTCGGGATAATCTAGTTCGCAACCGAGGTACAATTATATCAAAACTAAATGCAACGTAAACGCGGAAGTAAAACGAAGGGGGAACGCCGAAGTAACAAATATTTGGCCGTTACAATTGACGTCGAACAACGATCTCTCCTCAACGCTCGAAGAGTTAAACCGAGTAGATATCCTCCCGACGGCTGGGTCCATATTTCTGTTGGATAGGAGGAAATGCCGGTAATTAAGTTTTGTGTAAATTTTAAGTATAATTAACGTATATTGCAATGTGTTCGACGAAATGCCCGAATAAAAGTCATACGTGTTAATGTATTTTTTTGGAACCGAGATGAATTACAGTGTAGGGGATCATTGGATAAGGTACTGAAGTGGTACCAATGGATTGCCGTGTATCCAACGTTGAAGAAGTTGGTCGACGATATGGGTTTTGAGGAGTTTTGCTCGATTAAGGCGGGAAATTTGGATAACCGTCTCATTCATGCTCGTGGAATGGTGGTGGCCTTCTACCCATACCTTTTACTTCCCTTGCGGGGAACTGGGTTTCACACAGTTAGACTTCATCATGCTAACAGGCATATCTTTTAGAAGAGGTCACAAACTCCCGTATGACGAGAGGTACTCCAAGTTAGAGAAAGTAGAAAAGATGTTCCTGGGAATCACAAGCTTTGACATCAGGTACAATAACATCACTCTCACCTATTTAAAAAAGTGGAAAGAGTCTTGGAATCCACGTCTCAATAATTACGACCCACAAATGGATATCGTGTATGCGAGGGCATTTATTGCCTATATGATGGGTAATCTCTTCTTCTCAAATGGTAGCACATCTCTTCGGGTGGGTTATCTTGCAGCCTTGACAGACTACGATATTATTAGTACGTCACTTTTTGACTGGGTACGCCGATTATGGCAGCTTTGTATCGGGGGATTGATGAAGTCTCAGTTCTGAGGGACGGGAAGGTGAAGAAATCGATCACCGGATTCTATGCGATGTTGGAGTTCTGGTTCTTCGAGTATTATCGGGCTGGAATATATCTAGTGAAGGTACATAACTTTAACCATATTTAACCCCGTATGGGTACGTGGAGAGATGAATGGGCTAGTACAGGGTTTGAAATTTATCATTTTTTTTGTTGTGATCAGAGATATGATAGAATAGAAGGACAAAACCAACATAGATTGGCAACCATGGTACAAGTCTAGGCAATTAATCCATCCAGAGGTAAGAGTTGCTTCAGCGCTGAGCTTCTAGAGGGTTTTATTGGTGTCAGTCCTATACGGGCACGGTACACTTTGGTATTTATGAGACCGGCATATGCGTCAGATGACCGAGTATGATAGTGTGCCTTATGACCCCCCACAATAGATTATGGAATTCTCAAGGAACGATCGAGAGTTATATCAGAGTCTGAAAGATGTGGACTTCTACGATGGTCGCAATTATCGTGTTTTAGACGTAGATTACATGACATATTGGTGTGTCGTTCATCCAAATCCCAAGATCGATTGCTGTTTAGTAAATAGGGTAAGAAATATTTAGATCGTTGGGCGTGATCTAGTGAGACCCGTTGTACACTTGCCACCTACGTCGAGTTTAACTACGTCTTCATAGGTACAAGACTATGGTGTTCAGGTGACCGGCGATCCACATGATATGAGATGGTTCATGGATGTGGTGGGAACGAGCCATCAACATAGAAAAATACTGATCTCGGTGATGCAGGTACCATACTCGTGTCCACCTACGTATAGTATGGATGAGTTATGGCATCAATCCCAAGGAATGTGGTATACGACATATGAAGACTCGAGGCAACTAGCTGGCAGTAATACTGAGTTAAAGAGGGAGCTGAGCTGGGCACAGGAGGTCATTCGAGAGACGCCCGAGAGACTTGCTAAGATGTCAATTTTATACCAGATAGAGTCGGTTGTGCAATGTACCTATGATGAAAGTCTCACACGTAGTAGACATGCTCGCCAAACAAAGAGAGGTCATCCCAGTTAGGCTATGTTTTATTTAGAACTTTGATTTATGCTTTGTTTAAACTATGTTGAGTATTAATATTGTTTAAACTATGCTTTATTTAAACTATATTTTGTTCAAAATATGTTGAGTACTAATCTTGTTTTTTAAAAGATTTTTTTTTTGAAATTTATTGTCCAAGTTACTCAACGGCCATATTAATGGCTAGTTTTTTTTAAGAAACTTGTTGTCCAAGTTACTCAACGGCCATATTAGCGGCTTATTTTTGTTTTGGACATTTGTTAATAGTTATATTAACGGCTAGTTTTTTTCAACTATAAATGTCATTCATCTCCTACACTTTCCTCCCGCCTAATCTTGTACACTCTCATCCTTCCTTACCTTATAAACATAACCACTATTTCTTCCTCAAGTTCCCAATCTAATTCTCAAAACCACTCTCAATCCTACAATACGAACCAATAAGGAAACGTCTTTCCTCCTCAATTTGGAACGAGTGATCCGTCGTAAATGTCTAACACTTCCCAAGATCTAAGGTATGTTCGCCAACTATTCCCAGCACCCGACAATCAATTTCAATCTTAAACCCATGAATATTACCCTCATTGCCCAAACCAAGGATATTACCCTCAAATTGATGGGTATACGGCTCGTACCCTTAACCGGGGAATCCATATTATTCATCTCAAACCAGTTTTGTCGGTGAAAGTTCGAGTACCACGCCGATGCAAGGTACATGGGGTTTAAATGATTTAAATCTTAATATATCGTCGGTTGCATCTCCGGTTGTCTCTCCGGTCATCGCCAATTAACTCAATTTGGTTCTCACAAGAAGTAATACGCGCGGGAAGGCAAAGTCTACAAGAAAGATGACATCAACACCTATTATAGTTGAGGATGTAGTTAAGGCTGAGGAACTCAATCTGATTCTCACGAGAAGTAATACGCGTGGGAAGGCAAAGTCTAAAAGAAATACGATATCGACATCTATTGTAGTTGAGGATGCAGTTGAGGATGAAGTTGATGACGACAAAGAAAGATATAAAAACTCAAAAAATTGGTCATCCGATGACTTCGTGAATCTTGCATGTGCTTGGTCCCAAGTATCTAAAAACCTCGCTACCACGAACAACTAAAAAGCCGCTACATTTTGGTTTAAGGTACGTAATCAATTCAACTCCTTCTATGTTGACCAATCGATGTGGCAATCGTACAACGGTGTCAATTGCATGTATAAGGGGCGGCCAATAAGGAATGTTCAATTTTTAGAGGCATTATTCAAGACTTTGAGATCCGATATTTTACTGGTATTGAAATTGCTAACTTTGCAAGTATTTCATTTATTTTTCTCATTTCATTAATGCTCAAAGGTGAATCATACTCTAAAAAATTTCTAACTTAATTTCTAGGAACGTATGGCATATAATACATTCGCACAACTACAACGCAAACCATTTAAAATTGAGGAAGCGTACAAAGTTTTGGAAACTTGCCCAAAATGGTCATAAATTCATCACATTGGGCAATCTGGCCGCGACGTCGCTAGGAAGTCAAATTTTAACGATAGCCCGGGTAACTCCACCAATACCGATTCTGAAACACCTACATCTGGCGCTCCAAATATCGTAATTCTGGATGATTCTATCGACGCGGATGCGCCATTATATTCTTATGGGGATGTACGACCGGACGATAAATAAAAATACAAGGCAAAAGAAGTGGCAAAGTCAAGTATAGGTTATTGGGGTAAGAGGATGCTTGAGACAGCGACCAATATGCTGAAGGCATGGAATGAGAGAGACGAGCAAAAAAAAGAAAAAAAGGAAGCTAGAGTTAGAGCACGAGAGAAACTAAAGTTGGCTAGAGATGATGAGATTCAAAGGAGGCATGAAGCGGAGCTAACTTGAAAAAAAGCCGTTGAAGATGCACAAATGGTTAAGGTGATGACAACGGACCCAAGTAACCTACTATCGACACAAAGGCGTTAGATGAAAAAGCAAATTAGAGAATATTCGAAGAAGTTGAGGGAACAATATCCAAGTGATGACGACGTTTCTAGTGATGAAGATTGATGCAATCCTTAGCGTTAATAGTAGTTCTTAAGTTCTATGTAATTTCATTATTTCAATAAAATTGTTATTAATCGTACGTAATCCTTAAAATTGTTATTAATCTAATTAACATTTGAACCTTCTAGATGTACTCTGCCATAATGTACTCTGTTTCTTACTTCTTTCTTATAGGACCTGAGATTTTCTCCTTCTCTTTATCTCTACCAGAATAATAAAACAGAAGAAATGGGTACAAATCAAAAAGAAGCAGTAAACCAAGTTTCTTTAAAGTGTTACAATGATGAAGACTTGAAAACAAAATACATTGCAACTTCAACATAAAACTCAACAGAAACAAAATACATTACTTTAGAAAATAAAAAAATAATGATGAAAGCTACATTACTCCGCCCCTTTTGGATTCCACAAACACGCGACAAGTTCATCTCGTAATTGGAAATGGGCACCTTCATTTCTAATTTCATGAGCCTCTTGGATGTACTCTATCATAGTGTTGATCGCATGTCTTAGATTTAAGTCCTCTTTCAAATTCTTCACGGATGTTCTAAACTCGGGATCAATGTCCATTTGTCGGATGTAAGTATGACGTTCATCTTCGACGATCATATTGTGTAGGATTATACATGCGTACATTACATTTCCTAGATCACTAGGTTTCCAAAATCGCGCACCGTGTGCCAATATTTGAAACCTAGCTTGTAATACCCCAAAAACACACTCTACGTCTTTTCAGCATGCTTCTTGTATCTTCAAAAAATATCTTTCCGCATCGTTGGACGGATTTCTTATGGTTTGAACAAGTGTTTGCCATTTTGGATAGACTCCATCTGCAAAGTAATACCCCATATTGTGTGGTACCATGCATATATTATAATTGCATGGCGGCGCAACTCCATTAGACAAGTTGTTGAAAAGCCACCCTTGGTGCAAGACGTTCACGTCGCTGTTAAATCAGGCACCCCAAAGAATGCGTGCCATATCCAAAGATCTTGCGATGCAACTGCTTCTAAAATCACCATCGGGATTTTCTTATACTCGATATATTGTCCTGCCCACCCGGTAGGACAATTCTTCCATTTCCAATGCATACAATCTAAACTACCTAACATCCCCGGGAAGCCTCGCGATCCATTCACTTCTAGCAAGTGTAATGTACCGTCTTCATTGGGAGATCTAAGATATTGAGCTTTGAATTGCGTTCTAATAGTTTTACAAAATTCTTTCAAGCACAAAATACCCGTAGACTCCCCAATCCGAAAGTATTCTTCTTGGGCGTCTTCTCTCGTACCGTAACATAACATGCGAAGTGCGCACGTTATCTTTTGGTACGAGGATAAGCCCATCATCTTAGCGACATTTTCTCTTTGAATAAAATTGGGGTTCGAAGAAAGTATTTGATCATAAATACGTTGATACACACCTTCGCTCATACGGAATCAACGACAAAATGAGATACCTTTGAATCTTGGGTTGTCACCGAAGTAATCCTGATTAAGGCTAAACTCCCCAATTTATGATCACGGCCTTTCTGCTTGTCAACCCTTCCCCTTTTACTGCTTCCCCGCCTCCATGATGATGTCGCCTCTTGCTCTTTTTCTTCTGCTTCTCCCATCTCAATCATAATCTTGTTATACTCGTGCATCTTCTCAATTTGACGTCGGAAGAGCTCTTCACTTCTGGACGATGATGAAGACGATGACTCCAAAAATGAGAGTGATAGGCCAAACATTAGTAGGTCAGCCAGAATTTCGTCAGACATGATTCGGCGAAAATGATAACAAAGGAAGAAAGTTGAGTTTTGAGATATAAGATGAATGAGTTGATTGTAGAAGATTGAGAGAGTAGAAGATGAATGGGTTTTATAGGTAGAGAAAAAACTAGCCGTTTATAGCTGTTGAGCATCTTGTTGTCCAAGTTTGATCAGGAAAAAGCCAAGAAATACAGGGGAACCAACATATATTTAATGCAGGCTTTTGCCACGCACTTTTGAACGTGCGGCAAGAACTAGCCGTTTGGTTTGAGTTAAATTGAAGTCGTCCAAGTGTTTTAATCTAAGTCGTTGTCTATACGCGCAGTTCAGAAGTGCGGGGCATGGGAGCCACTAGAAGCTTGACAAGTGTCAATATCTTATTGGCTCGTAGGCTACGCGCGGTTCAGAAGGGCGCGACATTAATCCATCAAAAATCCACCCTGAGGGTCAGGGTGGAAAAAACCATGCCACGTGAATTTGCGACCTAGCTGCTGGGAGGATTTGAGGGTGGATTTGATAATCCACCTTGCCACGTCAGGGTGTACCTAGCTGTTGTGGATGCTCTTAGTGATTCTCATCAAATTTATCCTGATTCCTGATTTGCAAGTATCATCACCATCGGTGTAGCCGCAAAGACAACATCTGCCGTCTTTATCAATGGTGTGTGAGAAAATTCATGTAAGAAACGACGTTTGTTATAATCTGACTCTTAATAGAGTCACATGTCATTAATAGTTCTATCTGAGCATCAATTTGAAGGAGTCGTCTATTCTGAACCCAATTTTCGGAAGTTTAATGGCTACAATGTTCTTCCATGACGTGAGTTGCAAGTTTTTTGAATCGGAAGCCTTCTCAACAGGTAGCCTTTACCCTGTGGACAGATGGTTAATTTACAAAGTTTTGGTCACTTTAGGCTTATGACCCTGGGTGGGTCTCTTAAGCATTTTTTAAAATTTAACTCTTAAATGCTTATGGTTATATAAAAGAGACGAAGACAATAGTGATCAAACTACTGAGAAGAGTACTTCAATTAAATTTGAAGTATGTAACACTGCATTATATGAGTAACCCAATATGCACTCAGATAACCCGGCAAACGGATTATCAGGTGGGGCAACAATGTTTAACACATTGATTGTATGAGTAGAGTGGTCGATTTTAGGTGTAATCAGGGCTCTCATATGTCTCAGCCTCAGGTAGGGTCGCACGTGCCTTGGTCTCTGGTTGATTGAGAATGGAGGTTGCGGTGGAGCGTAAATTCGGGGTAGAATTTAAGACATGGATATCATCACAGTAGTATAGTTTATGAAACATCAAGTTTGGTTCCTATTGAGTTCTCTTGATTGATGGACTAATGATCCCGACACATGCATGAATTTGCAATTCGCGAGTACATTTACGATCAAGTTCCACAGTAGATTGAGTTCGAAACCCAACATCCGGGGGTCATTCGTCAAGATTTATCTTTGACTTAAAATGGAGCGTGCGGCTTGCGGAGGTACCGTGGCGAGCCCCGAGAGACTAGTTAGGAGAATGGTGAAAAATAATGAACCTGACGAACTTCTGGATTCTAAAAAAATATATAGAAAATATCACCGTGACACACATCTTTGTTGTATGTTTGAAATATACTTGCTGCGCAAAATGTGTAAGGCCGTTAACGTCTAATAAGCGGACCGTTGGAGAATATGACGGGAACAATTGTTGATTAACCAACGACAGCTTGCTCCTAGACTACTGGACTAGTAGTGGCTTGAAAATTGAAAATCCAAAGGTCCTGGGATCAATTTCCACAAGCAGCTTTCAACTCAACAAAATTAAAAAAAATTCGATTCTTATTTTGGGTTTTAAAAGCCACCGCATTCGGTACCAACCCAAATATATAGTTAGTTAATAGGACCAGGCCCAAAGTCGATTTTTTATCAATCACTTTTTTGGGCTTAGGAACTATTGAATATCTATGGGGACTGTGCTGTTCATGCTAGCATTTTGATGTGAACTAAAACACGAAATAGCCATGGGCTTGGGAAAATATTATGTTTTGGTGCATCTATACGAAAATATCTACGTTGGTAAGGTTTAGACTTTAGAGGTGGTGTGACCCTTCGCTAAGTGAGAGGGGTCATGAATTCAAGCCCTTATGAGATGAGATTATTGGAATAGCCTTTAGGTTGTCTTGTGTACCCCTGAGGGATTGTGAGTTGTAATTGCCTCCGAGGAAGGGCTTTAGTAGACCGCACCCTCTTTAGAAGGTTGTAGAATTTTACTATTATTAAAGGACACTCCCTTTTGGGACACCTTGGTTACTCAATTTTATGATTTTTTATTATATCAATTCAACATTCCAAGAGAATATATGATCTTAATGTAGCCTTAAAACAGGAGTATCTAGATAAGGAGTGTCCACAGATTATATGGTTTTTATTAAATGTTTTTTGGTGTTTACTTAAGGAGAATATTGCTTTTATTGTCTCAATTACTCCACATTTATGTTTTACATTCTTTTTATTTTTCATTAATTGCATAATTTGCATTATATTGTAATTACAAGATTTATTTATTAATATTAATAGTGCTAGCAAACGTAATTATTTCATCGAATATGAAACTACATTCCCCCTTTAATTATTGACACCTCCTATATATCTTGCCATGAACTGCGGGAAAAAAATTAATCTTGAAAATAAAATTCAAATCCACAAGTGTTTCATGATTCATGACCGATTCAAGACGTCCAGTAAAACTAAACGCGCGACTGAACTTTAGGATTCTAAATCTATATCACCACTAAAATCGTATAAAAAAACATACTAATTTTCACTAAGTACAACATCAATCAAACGGAAAAAAAAAAAAAAAACTATACAAAAAGAGCATCTCCAACAGAATGGTATGCTGTTAAGGTTTTCCCATACTTTTGCAAAAAATCCATCCAGCAGGGGTATGGTGTTCAACATACTCACCCTCATACTCCTCCAAAGTATGCGAAACCTAAACTTGGCTAGGAGTATGCGCATACCGCCTAGGCGCTGAACCGTTAAGCGCCCAACATTTTTTTTAATACAGTTGTCCAAGGGGAAAAGTAATAATTAGCAGACGTTAGGAGCTAAACCGTTCAGCGTCAGCGCCTTAGAAAAAAAATATATCATTTGGTTTTTTGGTGTTAGGCGCTGAATCGTTAAGCGACGTAATTTACTGTTAAACCAAAAAAGTATGCGATTCTGGAATACCGGTATGGTAAACCGGAACAGCTAACTCTTCAGTTGGAGATGCTTACTCTTATTAAGATAACCCTTAAAATGAAAAAATCTTAATAAATGACGTGGACTCATGTTGGCAAATTCATATTACCCCTACACAGTGTAGGCCTCTTCCTCTTTAAAGACTAAAAACACGTTGCAAACACCGGCAGTCGAAGTTACATAAGGTAAAGCAGCGTTAGGTGTATGTGATCATGGATCCTCTTTTATGTCAGAAGAAATTCGCGGGGTGAGAGAAACTCTTCTCTGCTCTCGTTACAGTCGTCATCTAGAGAGAGAGAGAGGTTTCTCTCTCACGAGGTTTCACTTCTACAACTTTATCATCATCAGCAACAACGCTTATTTCAAAGGCTCTCAATCTAGGTTTATATTTCACTCAATCTTGCCTTATTTACTTATGTATTCGATTTGTTTGATTGATCTTTCTTATTTGCGTTTCCACCAATATAAAAGATCGCTTCTTTTGTTTTTGTTTTTGATTCTAATGTAATCTTGTTTGATTTGGGTACCTAATGTGGAGAATTATGACGGCTGTGTGTTTAAATTTGGTGATTATTGGTTTAGTTGAACCCTAATTTGTATTGTTATTTGTAGAATGTGTTGGGAAGAGTGGGAATTTAGGTTTGGTTTTTGGTGTCTAGGCTTTGGTTTGAGTAGAGGAAAAGTTCGACACTGGGATGGAAGGGAAGGTTTTGATGAGTTTTGGTGTTTTTAGGGTAGGTTGAGAATGTCCGAAGGGTAGGGTTTTGTAGAGGAAAATTTTTAGAAGACGTGAGTTGGTGAAGGATATTAAGTGTGGAGTTAGGAGCCCGACATTATTGTTTTCAATATAGACTAGTTGTTGTTACTTTAGGTAAGTAATCTGTTATAAGATTGCTGCAGTGAGATCAATGGCGGTTCTTTATTTTAGTAGTTGTTGCTTTGTTTTTAGGAACTGATTAGTGAAATAGCCATGTTTTTTTTTTGTTCGCACATACACAAACACAGTTTATAAACTATTGGCTGTGTGGCGAGCGACATTTTCTTAATCAGGAAACTGAAAAAAGATGGGCTATATTAGTATACCGAGTTGCAGGTGAACCATAGTTATCATTTTATATTTAGGATATGTGTTGAAAGAATGGGAATTGAGGTTTAGTTTTTGTTGTTTAGGTTTTGGTTTGTCTAGGAAAAGTTAGGTACTGAAATGGAATATTTTGATGAGTTTTTATGTTTTTGGGGTAGGTTGAGAATGCCGAATGGGTAGGTTTATTTTAGAGGGAAAAACTTCAGAGGACATGATTTGGCGAGGGTTTCGAGCATGGAGTTAAGAGCTTGATATTTAATATTTTCAGTATAGAGTACTTGTTTTTAATTTAGGCAAGTAATTTGTTCTAAGATCACTGCTCGATCAATGTCGGTTCTTTATTTTAGTAGTTGTTGCTTTGTTTTTATGAATTGATTATTGAAATACCCATGGTGTTCTTTCGCACATACACGTAAGCATAGTTTTTAGACTATTGGCTGTGTGGAGCGACAATTCCTTCATCACCAAACTTACAAAGATGGGCTTCATTATGTTAGTCAGGTTATATTATATACTGGGTTGTAGAGTAAGACGGTGAACAAGAAACAAGACCAAGTAAAGAGATGAAGAGGGAATTTTTTTTCCAAACTCTATGAAACTAGTATACCATTGGATGGTGGTGACCTAGAGAGTTGCAGATCCAAGTTGTAGACGTTGCATCTTCAACAATGCTGGAAAAGAAAGAATCTGGGCAGATAACTAAAAATGAAAGCTAGAGAAAGAAAGAGAGACGGAGGGAAGGGTTTAGAACCCAATAGATGGAGATATTGCAGCTGTGAAGATAGAGGCGCCGGCAGGGACGATTGATGCTTAGCTGCACCCAGGCACCATTAATTCCTGTCAATAGAGTATATACGAGGGTACATTTTATGGTTTTGGCAAAAAGTCACTGACGCAAAAAATTAGCGTCCATGGAGATTAACGCTATTTAGCAAAACCACGCTGGAAAGCAGTTGGAGACTAGCTAAAGAGAATTGGAAAGTAGAGGGACAGTGTTAGAAGAAGAAGACTGAAGATTGTGTTTGTAATTCCTAAAATTGAATCCTGAAAGGATCTTCAATAATACATAATGGCTAATGCTAAATTTTTATGAAATTGCAATGAATCAAACTTTCTTCTCCCAAGATATGCATTATCAATCTACTTATAGTTAATCAACAACCATGCCTGAGGATCTTTAGATCTGTCTAACCAGGAGAATAGGTGCTCGCATAAAAATAACTATTTGAAGATACTATATTCGATAAATACCATGCAACATCTCTTGCCCATAAAAGTTGTTGGTTTAACATGATGTGCATGCATACAAATACATCTGTGTCAATGTATGTGGTCTCCATCGCTTCTCTACGTGGGTATAAAAGGTGTTTGTAACTTGTAAATCAACAACACAACATCTCTGGGCTCCTGGCTTGCCATTTTTGATATTTGGGAACAATGCAAAAGTGTATTGTATGGTTCTCTTACATGTAGTGCATATATCTAGCTGGATGACTGGAGACTAGTTGGTGTCGGTCTTAGAATTTTTTATTACAATATTTACCTAAATTCAATTTAGTGCCTTTATATGATTAGTGTGTTTACTTTTTTAGTCGAATACGACTATGGCACGCAAGGTTTTGAAAAATGCAACGAGGCTTACGCCTTAGTTCGTGCCTCATACCTCATGAAGCTTTTTGGTACTGAGGCTTACCTTTCCCTAACTACTTGAGGCTTAAACCCTTTCTTTATTGTTTTTCTCCAAAATAGCTCTTGGGGCTTAGTTTGTTGATACCTGTACAAATTACCCCTTCTAGAATTGTCGTTTTTCACAATATCGAAATTGTCACAAACTTTTGCAAAATATTAATAGTAAATATAATATCCATAATTTTATTAAATTTCAGCTATAGGCAGCTATCTTGTGTTATTTGCCAATATTTTAGATAATTTTAACTATGGCTTATGTGGATTCCTGTACTAGATTGAGGGCGGTTCAGTGTGGAGATTCTCTTTCTTCTTTTATTTTTATCTGGTGGTGGAAGGTTTCAATAGATTGACTTATCGAGCAAATGATAACTCCGTTCAGGGATTTAAGAGCAAGAAGGTGCCGAAGATCATTGATTTACATATTGTGGACAAACGCCATTCTTTTTTGAAAATGTAAAAATAACTTATTGATGATATCAACTAAGCTTTCCTAAAAGGAAATATTACAACTCAAAGGGAAAAAAAAAACAAAATACATACAAATTACTAATCATCACGTCAAATCCACAATAACTAAATCTTTCTACCGGATCACAAGATCTTCAAACCAAACCCCTTTCATGACTATTGGAGAAGACCAATACAAGATAGTCTCGTATACGTCGAGGATGATTGCATCCACGGTCTTAATTTTTTTATCAAATCAAATGGGTAAAAAATAAAGAAATAAGATATATATTGTGGACTATTCGGTTTTCAGTTACGATCGAATGTGGCAAATAGTAAAATGACATGGAGGATCTAGCTAGTTCTTTTTGATGTAGTTTGTGGATGTTACCTAGATTTTACTTGGGTATTTCGTTGGTGTACCCTGGTGGTGTCAAAGTTATGAAGAAATGTGATATTGGTTCTTGACAATAGGTTGGACTCGCTTTCTAGCCTTCCATCCACTTCTATTTTTTTTCATATGAAGAATGTGAGATGGTTATGGTATACTATGTATCACAGCTTGGATCTATTTCCTAGAGGTAAGTGCAACCGGTCAAAGCTTAAGAATAGGCATTAAAGAGATAATGCTTATGTTGTGGATCTTCGTGCTCCTTTAATATCCTGGAAGATACAATTTCTCTTCCTTAACTGACATTGAGGATTAGATCTCCTCAAGAACAAGGGCTAATGTAGAACATTTTGCTTTAAATAACCTGTTTGAGTACTATAAGAATTAAAAGAAACGGAAAAACTTCCTAATACTCGAAACCTGTGCAAAAGTCGAGTCAACCTAAGTTAAACGAGTTAATGCAATAAAGTCATGACTAGTTGTTTTTGGAACTTACGGGAATTACGTGGATTACAAGATTTATGATATGAAAGTTATTAATATGAATTCATTGGCTGAAGCTTTAATTAAAGAAAATTCTGTTAAATTAAACTTAAAAACTTAACTTTTACTTTAAAAAGCCTTACAATTCAACCAACTTCTTAAAAATGGGGGTTAGAATCCATATTTAAGGAAACCCTCGTACTCAGGTTTCCATGACAAACTAAGAAACTACCTAAGCTAATGCAAAGGAAAATATCCAACAATAAGTTTCCAAAACAAATACAACTATATAAATTTAAGCAAAGATCCTTATCAATTAAGGAGTATGCTGAAATCAACAAACAATTTTTTGATCTAATTAACGCATACTAAATACACTTAAGGTTTACTTCGTCACTTAAGTTTCATGCGACTTAAACCTATGTTATCTTCTTGAGAAGTTCGATCATAAACTTAAATTTTCAAAAAAACTCTTATCTACTCTTAATTCGGGTGGTAACAAGAACGCAACCTCGAGCTTTGCCTTTGTAGTTGCTGTATTGAATCACAAATTTTAGTATTACAGATGAACGCAATTTAGTTTTTGTACCACATTAGGGTCAAGTTTATGTTGCTTGCCAATATCAATGAATGAATAGTGTATTATAACTGTATTCTCCGCCAAAAAATAAATTTTTCTTAGAACGATTCAAAAATGTCTTCCAAAGGGGATTGGTACATCTGAAAAATTGTAATGACCTCCTGTTCTAGATAATTGTCACAAATCTAGTCATACCAATCAATGGTCCCAAATAGTTATAAACATACGAGTACTCATCTAGTACGTGTACAAATTATTTTTGACAATCATTTTTCATAATAAATTACAAATTTTAGTAAAAATCGATTGAAATCTTCAATCTTATTTTTTTTAAAAGAGAAAAAAAATATCCCAGCTTACATTTTTTGAGATATTGCATAAATTCAATGACTACTTAGTTTGATATACTTTTATTGTTAGCAAACACTTCCCAAAAAGGCTTACTCACTATGGAGACTCTCAAAAGAAAAAAATTCCTTGGAACTTGCGCACTGATATTAAATTTGAGGCTACATACGGCTTAATAAATAGAAAGCTTATTTGAGATGATTTTTAGATGTAAAACATGTTGAAGCGCAAACAAAATCTGGTTTTTTTAAGATAAAAAATTATTTTATAGCAGTGTATCATAGATCATTTATTACAAGGGAATATTGATTTGATAAGATTCTTTGTATAACAACTTGAGTAGGCTTTTAACTAGTGCTTAAATATATTAGATATTTAGGTTATGATAAAATAATAAATTATTATTCATTTCGTAGGTGTTCTTAAGTTTGAGAATGTAAAAGTATTTTATTAATCCATTCAAAGAAACTTTCCGAGGTGGAAATATTATAACCCAAAGGCAAAGGAAATGAAAAAACAATACAACTCGCTCAATATCACACCGGATCCCCAATAATTAAATCTTTCTATCATGTTTTTAAGCTTATAGTAAATGCTTATCATTCACTAAGCCATATGATAAGCCAATCTTTGAGAATGTAAAAATATTTAGTACCGTTCAAGGTTAGGTTGTATCCGAGTTGCGTGTGAAAATTTTAGTACAAAATATTTATCAAGTTGTAGGATATTTTATTAACCTTGAACAAAGCAAAATATTCTACAACTAAGTTTCCATAACAATTAGGAAATTAATAAATAATAAATCAAGGGCCAGGCCAAAATTGGCAACAAAAATTTATTTTTTCTAATTAAAGCCTATTAAATGCAGCTCATAGTTATGCCGTCACGTGTGTCACTTACACCGGTTTGGAAGTTACATGAGTTATAAGATTTTTGAGAGATATTTGAATAATATGGGTTATGAAATGTAACTACTTAGATTATACTGACGAGACACGAAGCGTTAGTGAAGATAAGAATAGATGTTTTTTTGTTTACGTTTACTGAGTCCAATTTTCCTATTGTAAATGTGGTGTTTACCTTCCTAAAAGGACTCTCCTTAGAGTTCATAACCCCCCCCCCCCCCCACACACACACACACACACACACACACACAAACTTCTCTTTAACTTTAAACTCAAGTAAAGCAAAGGAGTTATAGATTACCCAAATTACATAATATTATCAAGTTTAGTTATTACGAATTCGACGGGATTAATAGTGATTTGTATTGTTTTCTCTTTTCTTTTGCCTTTGGATTGTAACCTTTCTACCTCTAAAAGTTTCATCGTAATCATTAGTAAATTATTTTTATATGCTTAAAAAAAGTATGATGTAGAATTTTTTCTTTAATTTCAAATCCCTAACATTAAAAACTAAAAACTCCAGGGAGTCTTTTTAGGATAAGTAGAATCCAAATTTAGGATAACAATATTGGACTCACGTTTACTATATTAAGGGGTCTTGACTTTTGTTTGTAGGTATCAAAAAGTCAAGCAAATATCATTCTATTGGCTTCAATCCATTCCAATTATCCTTGCGCTACTTTAGTCTTCCATGGAATTTCCCTTGTATACTGTGCACTCTCTGTAACATGGACACTTAACCGTAAATGCATTATATCTTGTCTGGTTGGATATGATCAATATAGTACGATGCATTATATAACATGGATCATAACTAATGTTCTTTTCGGGTTGAATTATCTGGAAACTATTTTGTAATTGGAAACTATTCTCGTCTGTGTGTGTATATATATATATATATTTATATATTTATGTATTATGTTGTTTATCCCTGCACAAGCATTTCCTTGAACACTTAGTTCTTATTTACCACTCAAACAAAATATTTGCTGAGAAATTAGAGAATTGATTAGCTTGTTGTTGATCCCTCCCATCTTCTTAGTCATTGCCAGTTGTGGATGATTCTTATGTATATTTGTTTTTCTATAGTCCTCGGGACCTTTGAATCTGATTCTTCTTTTCTATTCTATATTTCATCCTTTCAATGTTTTAAGAAAACCACTTTTCAAGCGATATGAATTTGTAATTGTGAAGCAGATAATCTTAGTTGAACGTTTTCACTTTAGGCATCTCAAGTATGGAAGTGGGGGCTATGGGAAGTAACAACACTGATGAAGTAATGGTTTCCGAGGATGCTGAATGTTCTGAAACCACTGTGGAGATAAAGATTAAAACACTAGATTCGCAAACCTACACATTACGGGTGAATAAGCGTGTAAGTGCCTTTTCTTTTTTTCAGTTTTGATCCAATATAAGTTTGGCTTTCTATCTCATTCTTTACTGAATTATTTGGAATTGCAGAATGTTTGATGCGTGTGTGAAACCATATATTTGCTATGACTATAGAATTTACCTTCTTTTTCTTCACTTGCTTGTTTCCATATCTATCCCTCTATTTGATTGCTCTTATACACATTTGTTCAAGCTTCACATGTAACCCTATTCCATAACGTTTAGCAAGTGGTGGTATGTTGCAGGGGCTACTAAGTAGGGTTAGGTTGGTTAGGATAAAAAATTCAGGGAGCTAAATGCAGAGGTCTTGAAACAAGACCCAATGAAAAGAGATATGGCCCTTAATCGAGCTTCGAAGCTATGGTTCTTCGTCTGCTATGTAAATAAGGCACCAACCAAGAAAGGACCTTGTTTAAATATGTTCACGGAGTCTTAGCTCATAGTAATCTCTTATTAGTTAGCCCACTCAATCCCGCAAGCTTATATTGGTGAGATATATTATTGCTCTGACTTTGTATGATCTTACTAACCACTGGTGCCTCGTTCTGAAGCGACTCCAGTTTTTGCATGCTAATTTGCCTATGACTAGTACCCCGTAGAGTTAGAAGGTGCTAGGTGACACATGGTCCCCAAAAGTGCGCACACACCTTTGAGTTTGATCATGGAGCTTCTTATCCAGACAAGTGAACAATTTTGTTATCGTTGTTCAGACATTGATGGGCTGGTAATTCACCTAGATCTACCTTATTAACTCCTGTACTTATTGGTAAAATGAAAATACCTACTCTAAATCTACAAACCAAAAAGGGGTTAGAGTAGGACATGAGTGGAGGTTGGAGTCTTTCTCATATCGCTTGCTTTGATCTTTAAATCCATGTAGGTGGGAGTTCTTTGAGCTTGAAAGCAATAGAGATGTGAGAATGAAAATTTGAGGTTGAAGCAAAAAATTTGTGACAGACAAAGAATAGCCTTTTAAACAAAATCAAAACCGGGTTTATAAACACATTATTGCACCTGGTACGATGGCTCACTAGGGTTGTGCTCTCTTCAGAGATTCATGCCTCAGATAACAGAAGTTAATCATACTACAGGCTTATTGACTTTGTGCCTTCTTGTGTGAGCATATTTTATCGTTTATTAATCTCCTTTTCTTGACCGTTTGCTTCCTTGTCTAGTTGTCCTTCTCCCTAACATTTTATGACTTCTAAGATGAGAAGCATAGGTGCTTACTAGTGCGTCTGCTGTCCATTATGACCTATTTGACCTTTTGATACCTTTGTGATCTTTGGTGGCTCCCAGTTTTGGGTGGACAATTTTTCTTTTATTTTCATTTTATTCTTTATAGTTTCACTTGGTATCTTGTTTATAAACTCATTTATTCCTATATAAAATTTCTAGTTGTAAGCAAAAAATACTTCTCAATGTTGTCCAGGTGCCCGTTCCGGAGTTGAAAGAGCAGATCCAGACTGTTACTGGGGTAGTATCTGAACAGCAGCGCTTAATATGCCGTGGAAAAGTTTTGAAGGATGATCAACTCCTCTCAGCTTACCGTATCCTCTTATATATTTTAGTTTCATCATCTTATGGTGATGTTTGAGGTTAACATGCTGAGATACTTAGTTAGCTGTATTACTGACCCAAAAAATATTTTTTATTGCTGACATGGAAAAGATGTTCAGAGCGTTCCATATATCAGTGTCTTTACTGGAAATAATTCGGCACAAGCATCGAATTGAAAACACTGTTGTTAAAGAAATTGAGTTCACTCAAGAAACTGAATTTATTCATTAACACAATAATTATCTCCTATCAATGAATGCGTTAGCCTTTATTTATTTTTGGAGGCCATATAAGTTGCTTAATCTCTTCGGATTGCCCCAAAGTAGTCCTATAAAAGAAAAGCTACTAAACGAAATAAATTTCTAAAACAATAACAAAACAAAATAAATAGCTAAATTAAATAAATAGCCTTTATTTAATGCTTTGTTTTCATATTTCTGCATTTGACTATCCGCTCTCTTTGGAAATTGTTTATTACTTTACTCTCTTTAGATGTTGAAGATGGTCATACTTTGCATTTGGTTGTTAGACAACCATTTTTTCCATCATCTGCATCTGCAATGGGATCTGATAGCTTACCGGATCAAGGTTAGCGGTGCTCTATGAAACCTTATTATCATTTATTTTAACTTCGAGCATGGAACTAAATTGTTATTGATATAAGATAATTAAGTTTACTGGACTGTCACTTCCTGTCTTTCGGACACTTGCTTATGCATTTCCGTGTATGATGATATTTTAAAAGGCCCAACCTGTTCTTTTTTTATTTCTCAATAAATTGTACTATTCTCAAGTTTATTGGCATGGTTGGCAGTCTTGTGATAGGACTAAGAATCATCTATAGACAATCCTGATCCTATGTGAGTTTGGTCAAGACAGAACAGGAGTTGAAAGATTTGTTAAAACAGAAAACTTTTGGTATAAGGGAGAGGAATGAGGGAGAAACGAATAATTAGTAACAAAAATTCACTAACTAGCAAAATGATGTATATTTATCAACAATGAATCTGCTGATATCAAGGAATAGGATGGGATTTGATTCGTAGCTGTTGGAGTCTTGAAATTTATTCCTTTATTTAAAAGATTAAATATAATTTGGAAAGGTGTAGATGAGGGAAACATCAAGTTACTCTTTCGTATTCGTCTTCGTCTCCAAACAAAGACTCTTGTTTAACATTTGCATTAACCCTAGATTTGGGAGATCATTTTTTGTGTGGAATTTGGCCGAATTTTTCAATAGATTTTCTTCTGCTGAACAAAGACGAGAATAAAACTTGGCAATACTTTCAAAGATGAAAATCAATTTCAATCTTCCGTTTTTGTCTTCATTCATCTTCCTCAATTTTCTTTCCTTTATTTTTCTGACTAGTTTTTAAGCTCTCAAATTGAAAGGTTTTCAATTAAGAGTTTAATAAGCTGGATTTAGATTGTCCGATCCGAGTTATTTGTGAAAACTTAGACAATCTAGGCCAATTTTCTTTGACAGATGCAATTTTTTTTAGATTTGACCTTCTTGTTTGTCTCCTCAATTTTTTTTACTTGATACTAGAGGTGTATTTGCGTTGCACGTATTCGTAACACATATATGCATGAGTGAAAAGTAAGTATTTGCCAGATATGTTATATATATATATATATATAGGCAATCTCGTACGTAGCTAAATTTTAATATATTTCATGGTCCATTTTCTAGGTTTTTGGCTGTATCATATCAGACACCTAACAGATACAAAGATATGTATTTTGTGTCGTTTTTCATCAGTATCGATGGATCATGCCACACTCACATAGCCTAGAATTGAAACTTATACCCATTTTTTTCTCTCTAATTAAGCTACTGTCAATTTTGCAGAGACCGATCTTGAGAATCGTGGTGATCATGTATCACATAGTGTAGTATTTAGAACGTTCAATGTAGCTGATCAAGGGGAAGGAGGTATGCCAGATCTCAATCGGGTGAGTATCTAAGTGGATATGGAGCGAACTATTTGTAGGTCTGTCAATCTTATCCAAATCTAAGGTTGCTTTTTTATGATTAATCTTTGTTTACAGATTGTTTCGGCTGTTCTTAGTTCTATTGGGATCACTCATGCTGGAAGCGGCATTGAAGTGGTGAGCCTTAGCCTCTTGGGTTGACTCTCTCTCTCTCTCTCTCTCACACACACACACACACACACACACACACAATTAAAATAGAGGAATAGAGCCGATGGAGATTACAGAGAACCCAATATTTCCACAAATAGCTGATGCTTTCTATTGCTAATATGCCAAATATATTATTTGCTTTTTTTGTTAACTCTGGTGTCTGCCCACCCCACTCCAACTTCTTCCCCATTTTATTATATACATATTTAAAATTGCCACAGAAAAGAAGCTTATATGTCTTAACATATTATGCGGCAGGAACCAGTCTTGGAGAGAGTTGAAAGAACTGATGATCCTAGTGGTATATCAAGTTCAACCCAAACTGAACATGATACAGGGTTTCAGCTCGACCCACTACTTGGATTTCGACATCCAACTGAAGCAACATGGAATCGTCAGCAGCCACCAGTAAGATTAAGGGATTGTTAATTTATTTGCGTAAAACTAACTAATTTTCCTGCGTTTGCTTACAGTTTCATATTTGAGTTATCCCTTGTACCAGAGCTACTTCTTTATAGAAGATCTGATGTTATATAACTTCTTGGTTAGGTTATTCCTGATTCTCTGACAATTTTGTCCCAGTATTTAAGACATCTGAGACATGAATTCAGTGCCAATGGTTCGTTCTCTTTCTTATCTTTACATCCTTAATGTAGACAGTAGTTAGCAATTCGTCTTGTAATTCACATGTAATGGTTGGATTTTACGCTTTTATATGAAAGCGTATATTATTTCATTATCTTTAAAATGGTCTATATGATACTCGGATATTGTTCTTACCCTTTTATTAAGTACAGATTTCCTAAGGCATATATACTTCTAATATATCATTCTTTTATTTAGGGCAAATTTATTGATGAATTTTCTGTATCAGATAGATCTGAACATAAACTTTTCCCATACTGTGTTTTTTGGCATGTGGGGAATTTCTAACTAGGAATATGACTGCCAGTTGTTTCTCTCAAATTTCGGTACTTCGTAAGATAGTTTAAACGTATTCCACTGACAGGTTTAGACGAAAGCAACCATACTGGAAATGTTGGTGTTCGTGGAGGTGAAGAGGCCCCACGTTCAGTTTCTGGACAAGGACTGCCAACACCTGCATCATTGGCCGAAGTCTTGATTGCTACAAGAAGACTTCTTGTTGAACAAGTTGCTTCATGTATATGGGTATGTATTGTAGGCATCTTCTTTATCATACTTTCTATAACTGCTAATATTATAACTTGTAGGGTTGCACTAGCAAGTTTTGATGCTACCTAAACAAATGTATTAAGCGGTTTCTTGTGTCCCAAATGTGAATACGAACAAGACACGAGGCTTGTACATGACTTGTAATCTTTTTAAGCCGCAGTGTTTCTGAATTGGATGACCACTATTTTTAGTATTAGTTGCTATTTCTCGCAGACATCTTGTAGCCAACATACCTGTATTCTGGTATATGTTCATTATGGTTCAATTCATGTAATCTCCTTCTGTCCTCTGTAACAAATACCCATGATTCAAACATCCACATATATTGTGAATCAGATGTATCACGATTTCTTAGCGCTTTTTCCTTCCAATGCAATATATCCATGAATATACAAGTTGGATATCTTGATCCAATACAATATCCACTTTTCAGCATACTCGCAACTGGTGCAACATATCCTTCATTTTACAAATATGTCATAAATATCCTTCATTTTGCAAACATCCACATACATCATGATATGACAATTTGAGTTTTTATTTTGTAATTTTTCATATGTCAATAATGTTAACGCTAACAAGGCCTTGATATGATATATATGTGATATATCGGCTATTGAGTATATTGAATAAATGTATAGGTTCCCCTTTGCAACTTATAGTTATGGATACAAAATATTAGTATTTTCAGAGCTGACATTATGTCCTATATGGATATTCTGAACCTTGTTTTTAATATATATATATATTTTTTTTTCTGGCATCTCGATTTTATTTGACAGCAACTTTCAAGGCGATTGGAGAATCAGGCAGGCGTGGCCAATCCGTCATTAAGGAGCAGCATTCAAACAAATGCAGTGAGATTAGGAGCTCTATTACAAAATTTAGGGGCTTTGTTACTTGAATTGGGCCGGACAACTATGACATTACAAATAGGTCAAATACCGGTAGGTTCTATCTAAAATGTTTATTTTTAGCTGTATATAAGGAAGTGTTACATCCCTAAAGGGTATTAATAGACATTTCGTGCACAGACTGATGCTGTGGTTAATGCTGGACCCCCAATTTTCATATCCTCATCTGGCCCCAACCCAATCATGGTTCAGGTTATACCCTTACTATGTCCATATATGTTTTTTTATTTTTCTTTGAGCTTCTCCTGAATTTCTAAAGCTTTGTCACAGCCCCTCCCATTTCAACCGGGATTGGGTTTTGGTGCCACTTCCATGGGAACTGGAAATCCTGGCTCAGGATTTGCCAGCGGAAGTGCTGGTTCAGGATTTCTTCCTAGGAACATTGACATTCGGATACGCACAGGTGCAGTACCATATATGTATCTAGTTTTTGCGTATCGAATTTACATAATTGTTTGACAAGTTCAAAAAAGTTAGCGAGATTTCATTTATTTAATCAAACTTCATTCTCTAATTAGGGTCTTCAATCGGCCCGAACAACGTAAACCAGGGTGAACGAACAGGTGGACAGCAAAACCCAGCCCCAACAGGTACAACAAGAGGTTCTGGTGCTGCAGGTTTTGTACAACAGGTAGCTGCTACAGGCACCTCAAGGGGTCCGACTATTACACTTGAATCTGGAGTCAGAGTGACGCCCGTTAGGACCGTGATTACTGCTGTACCTGCTTCAGTCGGACGCCCATCTTCTGATTCGTCTCGTAGTTCAACTGGGGGGATGTTTTTTCCCATTCTAGCAAGGGTTCAGCATGTACCTCCAGTGCAAACAAACAATATTAGAGGCTCTCAATCATCTGTTCCCGAATATTATTTGCAGCGTTCTCCTGATGTTAGCGTGCAACAACAAAATCTTGGATCAAATAGTGGAGCTCCAGTAACAAGTGGTAAGTTGGAGCTTATTTTCATATACAGTTTATGAGATAGTTCTTATTTTTTATATGCAGTTCAAGTTCTACTTATTTTTTGTGTAATGTTCATTGTGTTAATCTTCTAGATCATGAACAATGTTTGTATCGAAAGGAAAACATTAACATTGCCGCTGATTGGTTTTAGAAAGATTGGCCGAGAAAAGTTTATTGGGGAATAAACAGAAACATTCATGTAGATAACCAAAAATGTAGGATTACTAGTTTCTATGTTTGCGTTAAGCTAGAAATTTGCACTGTTGGTCCATAATGAAAATGGGAAAAACTAGGAAGAAACAGGAAGACTGCCAACCTGTAAATTCTTATTGGATTAGTTAAAGTGTCATCAAAAGAATATCTTGGTTGTCTAGTTTTTGTTTATTGTGCTTGATTTTATAATAACTATATCACATGCTAAAATCCACTTAGTATTCTCCATGCTTGCGCTGAAAATATGTTTTAACAAACATCAAATGAAATTTAAGAACTATGCATGGTGACCGCACGTTAGTTTCCATTGATTTACTGTCTCCAATCTATGTGCTACAGAATCTACCCCAACACAACAAAGGATAGCCGGAGGTGCAAATGTAGAAGAGGCAACACCAAGTATACAGGGATACGCTTCTCGTGAAGGGATACATTTCTCCAGAATACTTCGGCAGATCATGCCCTACATATCCCATATGCCTGCAACAGGGCCAGGTGCTGGTTTCTCATCAGAAAGAGTAGATACTTCCGACAATGGGGTTTCTCAACACTCCACACAGGTAATAACAAATATCACTGTCAATTATTATTTTTGGCTTAGATTTTGCCGCAACACAAAAAGATGTCTTACCGTTTGCATTAACTTGAAGCTGGAACAAACAAGTTTTTAATGCCTTCAAATTGCAATATAAATCATTTGGGCAGAATGACGAGAATCAAGCTGATCCAAGGGCGCGACATCGTCATGATGACCATCCTTCGACCCAAGCAGATTCAAAACGCCAAAAGGTTTACTTTCTTAAATTTTTTCTTTTTTGATTGTGTTCATTCTACGCCAAGGATACTGTGAGTTATGTAACAAATCATAAAGTAGAAAAACACGGAGCAGCATCATTAAAAGTTGGAGAACAATTTTGCAATATATATGAAATAATTGAACTACCGTGATAAGAACTTAAGAAACCTGTCATATCGCAAATGAATTGATGCAAACATTTTGAAGACTGGAAATCTGATATTACAGTGTATATGTCAAGAACTGTAATCAAGTTAAAACAAACTCTCTGCATTTGTTTACATAAGTCTATTGACCAACAATCTCACATGCTACATATCCTTGGATAAGATTAAATTAGGTTATTTTTTGAAATATCTGTGTACTTTTACATCCTAAAATTAAGCTATTACAAATGCATCTTAGATCTAAGAAGATTATAAATCTAATAGAATCTTGACCTTCAATTAACTGGGCAAACTAACCAATACGACCCCCTTCAATAATATATTCCTTTTTTAAATTTCCAGACATTTTTCTGTTTGGAAAAGTAAAATATCTCTTAACTAAACGCAAGAAAGCTCTACAAAATAGAAAGCATAGTACAATTCAAAGAACAAAGAGGAACGAAAGGAGGAACAAGAACCAAAAAAGTCAAAAGAACAAAACAAAACAAAACAATAGTGTCCGATTTGACCGCTAGGTCCTCGAGTTTCATGAGTCCTGCCACTCATACTACAAGGATTGTGAGCATCAAGGGGACGCCTAGTTAATTTCTGTAGCTGTTTGTGTTGACCCAGTCACAATCTCTCTTTTCTGTTGGTGGATATTTGACAATGAGTTCCTCAAAAAGACGATGTCGAACTGATGAAAGGAACAATGGGAATGCAGTTACTTTTGGGTTGGGTATATTGACAATACCTATCATGTATTTAGAGATACATTAAATACTTACAATACATAAATGAAAGTAAATCCTGTTATTTATATATCGGCCAATATCTATTCAAGTATATTGTTGTTTACAGACATTTTCACTAATAAAAAATAACTTTTATAAAGGAGTTACTGAAAAAAATGTGATTCCTTAACAACTGGTAGGTTTTCTAAGTTGGGGCATATCATAATAGTTAACTAATGTTTTCTTAATGTAGAAAGAGTGACTTGTTCGAAGATGGCAATGATGCTTGATGTTCGATGGAAGCTGCATGCGTTGCGTTTGGGTGACTGGAGAAGCCATTTTCTTTTCCTTTTCAATTTTACAAATATTATATATATGAGCATAAGCCTATTTATATATTATGAGTTAGTGCTACCACCAAGGTTCCTAGTAAGTGAGAATATTATGAGATAATTTTGGCAAAAATAGACAATGGATGTTCTTTTAGACTTGCATTTTAAGGTTGCATGTTCAAATAATTTAATGTATACCAGTAGTACCTTGGCTTTTAGATATGTAGATGCCTGATCCTTAATTTTTCATTTTTAGGTTAGCATCTAAGCTACATTGTTGGGTGAAATTTGCAGGTATATGACAACAATTGCTAGCCTTTGATTTCTTGTACTTTGACCTGGTTGTTACAGCATTTTATTTCATTTAAGCAATGCCAAGGATTATATCTAGTGCTCTTATCAGATGAAACTAGATAGCAACAATTGTGTTCACTGTTTGTTGATTGAAGTTTGTTTTGATGATTTGGATTCTTCAGAATCCCTTATTTCTTAGATGCCATGCCGACTGATATGTGAGCAGGTGCAGAAGTATGCAACTCACATAGCAAATATGTGCTAAAATGATAGAAGTTGTATTGTGTTGGTTATTATTAGTTATAATCTCTTATTGTACACAAAGTGTGAACTGAAATGTTGAAGTACAAAGATGGATTAGGAGAAGTTGTATGTAATCCATCTCAATTTGCCTAACCTCCGGACTTTCCTGAACCTTTGATTGTGATATCTGAATTCTATGGACTTCTTTGAATTTTTCTCAAAGATGATGAAAATGACGTTGAAGAAGGTGTGTGAGGACTGTGATTGCATACATGTCGTGTCCGATTAATAACAAGTCGCAAGTCGCTAAAAACGTGGTTAATGAAGAGAGGAGAAAAAACATGACGAGTTTGCTGAGAAACTATAGAAACAATCCACTAGTTCATCTCATCAAACTCTATGGGAGACCTCACACTCTGCACTCTGTTTCTTTAACCTCATACAATCTCTTAATCATGCCTTTGATGAAGTCTTCGAAATCATTCATTTGTTTCGTTGATGAGCATTTTGATTCCTATGGATGACTAGGCACATCGAGCGGAACTTCCCTTACGAATTATTAATGTTCTCTCCACATTGGGATTTTAGAAGAGGGGAATTGGGAGTTTTTGTGGGAATACAAAAATCGACTAATCAAATAGTTTATCATACAAAATCATACATTTTCTACTATGATCGAGAAACAGTTCATTGTATAGTAAGAAGAGAGAGTTGAAGCACACGTTGTTGATCATGATGACGACCTATGGACCAAACATGTGAATTGTATAAGTACTGAATTGTTGAGTTGTATATTTGTTGTTTATTTTAGCTAAGCACATTATTCATACCTGCTTTATAGCTCTTCGTTGTTCTGGAATTTTATTAAAATCAGCATATGTAATTCTACTGTTGTTAGATATATGCTATCTTAATCTTGCGAAGTGATAATCAATTTCCTCCAATGCCTCACCTATATTGATTTAGTTATCCTAACAAATAGAGAAATCTTGTTCTTTAAGAAAACTAGTTTCTTGGCTATATCTTACTCTTGAATTTGGTATGTTAGTATGAACTTGATGAGTTTTTGTTATGAAGGCAAAGTAATCATCCTCATGGAAAACTTATTGACAATGCATTATACATGTAGTCATGCGAAACAGACAACATAAAATTACTTTCTTGTGAGAAAAAAAATATGTTAAAGTTTAACGCGACACTCTTCAAGCATTCAAGTTAATTTTTCGGCGCTTTTTCGCTTTGATTTGAACCCCTACTCTTTATCCTAATTCTTGGAACCAAATGTAATTATCAAGTCTTTCCCCTCTGGTGGAGATGCTCAAAAGTAAAATACAAAAAAATTCCGAACGGGATCACATTTAGTCCGATCCAATAATTTACCCTTCGATCCCATTATAAAATGTTGAGGTTCACTTGATCTATTAGGGTTTACTTGCTTAGGTTTTTGAGAGAGAAAGATTTGCAGCCGTCGCCTTCCGAGCTCCAACCCTCAAACCAACAACAATGGCGGAACAGGTACTTGACGAAACCCTAATTACTGATTACTTGATCTCAACATTTCTTAGGGTTTTGAGTTTGTGATTTTGTATCTGTTGTGTTTCAGACTGAGAAGGCTTTCCTACATCAACCCAAGGTCTTCATTAGGTAATTATATTTGTGTGAATTTTGTATTGGGGTTTGTTTTAATTTTGTTGGGTTATTAAAATTGCAGCTCGAAGAAATCGGGTAAGGGAAAGGGACCTGGAAAGGGAGGAAATCGGTTCTATAAGAACGTTGGGTTGGGATTTAAAACCCCAAGAGAAGCGATTGAAGGTTTTGTTCTCAAATTTTTTTTTTTTTTTATTAACTGAGTATTGGGTGTGATTTATAAGCTAGTTTGGTATATTGGGGTAGCTAGTTTGTTATTTGGATTGATTGTTTTTAGTTTTGAGCTGTTGTACCCAATGCGGTTGTTTTTTTTGCTTTGACTGGAGATAGTATTGATGTTAGTATCCTGTATATACTTGCAGTGCTGTATGCTTGTTTATCTTAATTAGGAGCGAGAATAGAAAAAAAATAACCGAATAAAAGAGAAATAGTAGATTAATCAGAGGGAAGTTAACTATGTAAGTGAGGTATAAATTAAATTGGAGAGGAGAAAAGGGTAACTGCACAATGTGGTTAGTCCGTGGACTTCTCTGGTTGTGTTGCCCAGGAAGGATAAGAGACGAGAAGAGAGTAAGTAATTGAGTTGTTTTAAGGGATATGCTTAGAGAATGGAATAAAACGGTGAAACGTAAAGTGGTTTTGGATGTTATTTTCAGTTTTAATAGCCGACCAATTCTTATGAGACCCGTGGAGGTATTGTTATTAATATAGGACTGATTTGTTTTGGGATAGACATCCAGACAGTCAAAACATGACTCTATATACCACATAGATTTGACTTGGGCCTTATATTAGATTTTTCGTTAAGCATTCATCATTTAGATCATTATTTTATTTTTATAACTCAAACTTTAGATAGAAAGGAATATCAAGTTTGTTATATTACTGATGGATATCAGTTATAACAGGACTAATGAGCCTTTTGAATTATATGACGAGAGGATTTAAAATAAAAAAATTGGTGTAATCAAGTATTTTTTAGAAGTTTGCTGGTGTAACTGGACACCACCTAACTTTTAAAATACTTGAATATCTAGTTAATTCAATGGAAAAATATGAAGGACAAACATTATCATGTAAAAGATTGATTATAGAGTTCCATTTTCCAATTAGGCACCGGCTACCATGCTTAGTACTGAAGGGAAAAAAATGTAATAAGAAAAGAAATGGGGCAAAGTTAGTAGTTATTACTCTGAAAAAAGTATACATTCAAATCTCTACTGAGTAAAGGGACAGATGATACCCTCCCTTTCCTAATGCAAAGTTCGGTGCACCAGCAGCTTCCATGTAGTTATTATTGTGATTCTTGTGAACCTTAAGCTATTATTACCACTCAAAAGATTTACCGGAGTTGTATTTGTGAATCATACGTTTTATTCATTATTCAATATACCCTTGCAGGCTTGCGTTCGGAATCTGTTTTTGTTATTGAATTTGAGTTGTACGTCATGAATTGAATACTGCAAAAAGGACAAAATTAAATATTCTGCATTAGTTTAGAAATTAAATGCTTGTGCTTTATGCATTTAGCTTATTATTTGTATATTTTACTTGATTCAGGGACTTACATCGATAAGAAGTGTCCATTCACGGGCAATGTGTCAATTCGGGGACGTATCTTATCCGGCACTTGTCACAGCGCCAAGATGAACCGAACCATCATTGTTAGGCGTGATTACTTGCACTATGTCAAGAAATACCAGAGGTATGGAAATAATATCTTGAACCTCAATTTCTTTTAAATGTATGTTATTTTATGATGTGTTCTAACTGTATTTTGTCTTTTCAGATATGAGAAGAGGCATTCCAACATCGCCGCTCATATTTCTCCATGCTTCCGTGTGAAGGAAGGAGATCATGTCACTATTGGTCAATGCAGGTATTCGTATTGCTGCTCATGAAAAACTTTTTTTTCTTTTTCAAGAGCTTTAATTTTCATTATACTTGCATCCCTGAATTATGTTGTTTTTCTCACTATTTCAGGCCGCTGTCAAAAACAGTGAGGTTTAATGTTCTCAAAGTGATTCCAGCGGGATCCTCAGGTGGAGTTGGCAAGAAAGCCTTCACTGGAATTTAAGCCTTCGATGTGGAAAAATCTAGGTCCTCTAGTTTATCTTTTGATGATAGATGTTGTGTTACCTTTTCTTGATGTTAGTTGGTGGATACTTTCTTGGAACATCATAATTTTTGCCTTGTATGAATCATTTGATTACTTTTGTTAAACTAAGTTGTTTGCAGTCATTTTGTTCTTTTAATAGTTGCAATGTAACCAACTACTTTATTTATTTCGTTGTGTTTTATCAATTAGCCCTTAATTGTGTCCCAAAAGTGGAATCAGCAGATCTGTAAATCTACTTTGCTGACATGTTCCACATTGACAATGGAAATGAAAATTTGCCAAAGTATGAGAAATCGGAGTTGAATCGAGATTTTTTTGTTCATGGTTTGCTCTCGTTCAGTAAGTTTTGCGGGAAGTGTTGTGTTTGTGTTTGTTATAACTTATTGTAATTTGTAATTTGTAATTTGGTTATGGGGTTGTAATATATATTCAATATACTCAGTTAAAGATATGGTGGCCTGCTATTGATTGTTATTCTATTCAGGGAAGACGGTCATTTTCTATGTATGTCTTTTCTGTCACTGTAAGCTAATCTGGCATTGTAGGGTGCAAACATCTCCTAAAGTGCTTCACTACCTTACTTTCTGGATTTGAGTCTCAAAAAGAAAGGTTTCTCAAAGAGAAAGGTTGAGTCTTGGAAAACTTTGCTTTCTTACGTGCGATTGGGCGTTGTTTGTTTTCTAATCGCGTGCAAGGTTTGGGAGCCTAATTGTATTTTTTCACAAAAACTGAAATCGGGCGTTAAAAAATTCAAGTTAGGTACTGTTGGAGAAAATAGAGCCTTACTGATTTGGATTTGTTTTTTTTTCAACCAAATCAATAAGGCATTTTAGGAGATGCTTTAAGTTGTAAGAGTGTCGACAAAGCTTAATGTCAAAAGGTCATACTGCCAATGCTTTACGAGGAGCGACATATGTATATCTCTAGTTCAAGCAGTAACAAAATGCATGTGAAATCTTGAAGTTGGCCGGACCTGCTAAATGAGTATTGCTGTATTGGCACAGCATTGAAGTTTTAAACATTCAATTAAAAATTTCATGATAGAAGCTGCCGGGTGAAGACATTAACAATGTAAACTGCAGTGATGACTCATGATACAAAGCGAGTAAATTAAGAGATGAATCAAGAATTTGGTTCTGCATTAGTTATGGCAACTGGTAAATTTCAAATATGAAATGAAAAAATAGCTCATCCACAATCCTGGAAATGAAGAGGCATACTAAACTAATTAAACTTTGCTTGCCAAAACTATGAATGACAACTTCAGCATGCCCTTTTCTCTGAAACACAGAAAGCACTGACAGTAGAGATTATAGCAGAATTTTGAGTAAAAAAGTGCAGATGGGGGGCAGTGATTGTGTTAGGTTAATTGAAAAGGAGTTTTTAAGGCAGTCATTGTGTTTGCAAAGGGGTCTCCATTCCCGTAATACTTGTCTGATAGAGTTGGAGCTAAGCAGGTCGCAGCCAGCAGCCGGAAGAGGGGGTGTTAGAGGCAGTAAGATGTTTGTAGGCTTTATTATCCTAATTTGGATATCAGGACCGGAAGAGTTTGCTGTAATAGCTCTGTCACTAGCCTAGTCCAAATTTGCACTGAAGTGAGTAATATGACATCATCAGACCTCGTTAGGAGTCACCCTACTCGGTATCACGTTCTCGACCTGACAACTTAGTCCCCAACTCTTTCGGTGATCTAACCGGTAAATCTTTCTCTAGCATCTCCATTTCATATTTCCTTGCCATATCAATCATGCCCTTCTCCATCAACGCATCAATAAGTGCACTATAAGCAAACTCGTCTGGACTAACCCCATGTTTTTTCATCTTCTCCCAAACAATAAAAATGGGTCTAAGTAATCCCCATCGCCCAAACTTCTTCAACAACATCACATAAGTATCCATCCTCGGACTCACCCCACTCTCCTCCATCCTCTCGAACAACGTAAGAATTTCTTTAGGTCTTTCAAGGCTTCCAAACATACAATTGTAAGTAATAACATCTGGCACACAACCCCTCTCCGGCATCCTATCAAGCAATCTATAAGCTTGCCTTACTCTTCCTTCCTCACACAAAAGTTTTACAATTGTGTTGTAAGTCACAATATTAGGCTCAACTCCAAAATCCTTCATTTCCCGGTAAACTTGGATAGCGTCATCAACCCCTTGGGCAAGACCCGCTGCGCGAACAACCGTATTATACGCAGCAACATCTAATTGAATCCCATTAGTCTTCATTTCCTTATACAACTTGATAGCTCTCCATGGTTTCCCACACTTGGTTTGGATATCCATGTATATAGAATACGTATGAATATCAGGAGCAACCCCATTTCGCTCCATCTCCTCCCAAAACTCATTACATTTCTTCCACCATCTTATCTTAGAATACCCACGAAGCATCATGTTATTCAACTTGGTATCATAGCAATGTAAACTCGATTTAAACAACCCCTCCGCATCCATTATATGTCTATACTCACATAATGCATCGATAAGATTCGTAAACGAGGTTTCATCCTTCAAACTATATGCCCCCATTCGATCATTATACGTATCAATCGCCTGTTGAGCCTTATGAGCCGATACATATCGCTTAAACATAATTCGAAATGTGGCATGATCGGGTTTAGGCATTTGTTCGATCAAATCCCACGCAAGATCGAACTGGGAGAACTTCCCTAATACGTCAATCATTCGATTGTAAGTGTTGAGATTGTGTTTGAAATTGTGTTTGTTTTCAAGCCAATTGAAGAAATCGAAAGCGCGTTTCCAATCGCTTCCGTAGCTAATTAGGGTTTGTTCAACTGTTTGGGGATCGAAATTGATGGATTCAGTGGGGATGTTGGGAAGTCTAGAAGAGCGAATTAGGGAAGTGTTGGAGTTGATGAGAGTTTGGAAATGAGAGGAGAGAGATTGAGAGAATCTAAAGAGATGGTTTGGTTTGGAGAGTGAAGTTAGAGAGTGCATTTTGTGATTTGGAGGGAGAGAGAAACTTAGGCATATAGAGCTAAAATCAAACCCATCCCAAATTATACTTAGACTTGTGGTAAGAGCATCTCCAGCAGGGTTTGTTTTGTCAGCCCAAACCAAACTCAAACGCCTCCACAGCAGCCAAAAATTGGATTTGGGTTTGGGTTTGATGATGTGGCGTTGTCAGAACCCAACTGGGTGTGAGCTCCTCCCACTAAAAAAATAAGAAGAGTTTAGCGGACTTTTAAATACCGCGCAGTGTTTAAAAGTCATATTATCCATTATGGTTGACCGAGCTCTCTCCTGGCTACTTCTTTTCTTCTTTAACCTAGTTTCGGAGAAGAGACGAGAACCTCTAGCAGTCCCCAAATGACAAACTCCAGCATCAGCAGTAATAACTCAATACCGTCGACCCCATCCTCCCAGAACCCACATTCAACACCATTCTCTCAACACCCATTATCACAATTCACTTCATACATTTACCACAACCAATCTCAATTCCAATCACATACTTCACTTCCGTTTACCATGTCGCAAGGGGATACCTTCGGATGACAGTATTAAATCCCTTTACCCTCTCTCAACCATAACCTCAGGCGTTTAACACGTACTCTCAACACTATCCGATCACTCAATCTCAAATTTTTCAACCTCCAAATTACTTTCAGAACTACCTATTAAATGGTGAATCTACTCAGCACAATACCTGTTGAAGCGACGATGCCCGAGAAAGAAAAAGGAAAAGAAAGAAAGAAAAGAGTACCCGCAAAACAATGACAAAACGTGCAAGTACCGGATGATGTTGAGTTTTTGGATGAGACGGATGATGCTGGACTTCATTGGACGGATGCAGACTTCACGTGTCTCGCAATGGCTTGGGTAACGGCTTCTGCCAAGACCACGTGGCACACAAAGGGTTTCACTTTCTATCAAAATATCAACATTGTCTTTAACAGAGACCCCAAGTGCCCCACACGACGATCATGTGGGTCAACCAAATCTCAGTGGTATCCCCTTAATGCACAATGTGCGACGTACAAGGGGATAATAGCTCAAGTACAATTTTGGCACGAGAACGGAAAATACTAATGAAGATCGGGTACGTTCTAATTTGTTTTAACTTAATTTTGTTTATTTTTCTTGGATATATACGCTATTTATTTGTATTTGGTAATTTTTTGTGAATTGTAAGAAAATGATGCACACAAGATCTATCAAGATATGAATGGCGGCAATGACTTCAAACACCGTAAAGCGTATAAGATTTTGCCACAAGAACCGCGATGGGCCAACCTAAATGATGATGGGTTGAACCATGCGGGGAATGTACCTAGAAATGTAGCTAGGAGAACATCATACAATTCTTCTCCTTAGAACTCAATTGGATCAAGCAAGCTATCAGAGGATCCTTACGACCCACCTACATCTCAATTCACTCCCTAAAATTTTGAATTAGATGGTTCATTGTATGATGGTGAAGCGAGACCCATCGGCCAAAAATTCTTTAGAAAAACCTTGCAAGAAACAAAGCCTTGGATTATATTATTGTATCTGGTAGCAGTATCCAAACACTTCTTACGGAGATGAGGTTGGAGAAGAGACAAGTGAAACAAGAAAAAGAAAGAAGAAGAACGTAAGCAAATCAATAATGGCAAGCCAAAATAGATTTGGATCAAGCAAGGGAAGATCGCAAAATCATGGATAAAGACCTGAATAATATTTCTGGACATGTATTGCAATACTATCAGCAAAGACAAGCTGGGGTCATGGAACCTCAGATGTACAATGCTGATGTTCCCATTCTTTGTATTGTTGGATGTAATGCGGGGGAGCAATTGCCTCACCTCAGATATAACACTCCATCGGTCGTCATACGACAACTGTGTTGGATATTTGTCAATTGACAATGATGTTAGGATTGTGAAATCTAATGGAGTGATCCTTATCTCCGCACACGGGAAGAGAAAAGTGTGAGTTGTCGGCCACCAAGCTCTGTTAGCGCCTGGATTAGTCGATTATTAGAATTACCCAATTTAATATCCATAAACCTCCCGAATGTCTTCACCACAGGATCCCTTATTGTTGGAATTACTGCAATCTCGTTCCAAACTTTATAACAGCAGTGAATGTGCCGTGCGGATACATCGAATCACGATTCTGTTCATTGAAGCATTTTGTCATACACTTGATTAACGAAAATAATAAAGTCACTATTAAACAAAAACTTACCGTAAGATCATTGCCAGTATGATATATATGACTGACGCCGTCTGGGAGCGCGATAATAAGCCGCATCTGTGGAACTTCATCTTGGGTTGGGTGTGGTATGCCTTGATTTTGTTCTACCTCTTCAAATACAAACCCCCCCCCCCCCCTCATTTTTTTTTTCCTTCCGAGCCTCGACCGAGTTACGGCTTGTTCTAAATTTTTTGTCCCTCTAAACCCAGGGAATGTACTGGGGTGCGGGTCTCCCTTTGGCATATCCATTTGATTTTGATAATGTTGATAAATTTTTTCAAGGTTTTGGGCTAAATTGAGAGAGAGAGAGAAGAGGAAATAGTGTGGGGAGGGAGTTGAGTTTGAGTTGTTTTGTTCAACAGAACTAGCGGCGGTGTTTTGATTACCGCACGGTGTTTTGATTTCAGAAAAAAAAAACACTTCAGCTAACTGCTGGAAGAAACGAGTTTGAGATGGGTTGGGTGGGTTCTGACATGTGGGCCTTTTGTCAGAACCCATACTCGACTGCTGGAGATGCTCTAACTAGAGGAAAATATCCGGAGATGGGTTTTCAGTTTTTGGATGTATACAGACAAGAATTGGAGATGAATAGTAGATGAGATAAGTTTGGTTTGGAAAGACGGGACGAGATAAACACGGTAATACTTACATCTTTTGCGTTTGTCTGTGCCTATAACAAAACACTCGTGAAAATGCTCAAACCTGGCCTAAACATACCTAACTCGATTTCATCAATCTTACCTATTTGCTTAAATGTGTTTGGAGAAAATAATTTGTCTCACCCTCCAAAGATAATTGTGACATAAGCACGATATTTGACACCTTGCATACTACAGAAAAATTTTCATCAGAAGATTTACACTGGTCCTAAACTATTGAAATTGAAAGTAATATCACTACGGCAACATTGGATTCCACTAGTCGAAGTCATACTGTACCAAACATCGCCATTCTTTCCCATAATATATTGCCATATCACTCTCAACAAACCCTAGCCATTGCGTAATGTACCACTCTTCAAGCAAAAGAACAAAAATACCTATTCATGAAAACTCTCTAAGACTATTATAAAGTATTATAAGCTATGGAATGCAAATGCATGCTTTGCTCTACAATAAGTATGTTAATATTCATCTCTTAGAAGGTCATTATAACTCCGGAGACTGACGAGTCTTACAGGAATTTGTCGTCTTACACAAAAATATGTCGATAATTAAACAACTTTAATTAATATATCCCCAACACTATATTTCAAATCCCACTTAACTTTTATCCAGGTAATGACAACAATCAAACAAATCTCTTTTGCGTTGGGCTTGTGGTTTGGGACCACCTCTTGGAGGAGAGAGCGAGTTTGAAACTGATTTTCAAAACTGTTCACCTCATATGGATTTTTCTAAAACTCATTTTCAAAGCATGTCTCTTGCAACCCAAATAATAGCCAAAAACTGTCTTAAGTTGTATATAAAATTGGAAAGGCATATTCATATAACATATTGTGTGTCGAAGAAGTAGTATTGTAGTACTTACTAAAGTGCTGCTGCTGTGTTGTGTGTTGTTACAATATTTACCAAACTCGCGTAGCTGTTCTACACTTGTGGTATCCTTTCTGGAATTCTGAGTTGTGGTTTTAAATTGCGGAAAAATATGTTAGATCTGCTTACTGTATATTTAATATTATTATCATGAAATAAGTACAATTTTTGGTTCGTGGCTACATTTTGTATTGAATGTCTGAATGACTGCGTAGAAGCCAAGTTGAGTAAGAATTAATCTCTGTAATATCATTTCCAGTATCGGGACTTACTCTTTAATATATAATACTATAAGCCATTTATTTACGTTACTGTAGTAAACATGGGGTATTAAGATTAAAACAAATGATTGCACGTCGTAATAATCATACATAGCGTTCTAGTGAGATACTATAATGACTATATAATACATGGCTTGATAAACAGCAACACATATTATCATGTGGAGATTCTTTCTCCACATATAATGATTGAGACCCCATTTACAATCATTCTCAAAATAATAACAAAATTTTGTGATAAATCAAAAATATTTCTCACTACCTTATGGATCTTGCTACATCACCAAGTTTTGTTCTATGGTCCAACTTGAAACTTCTGTATCTACCACGGAAACTTTTTATAAGCATCGTCTATGCTAAATGGAACATTGTCACATCGACGTGCTAATTCTTCGACCGCAAAACTCAAATTTCACGTAAACAGGATTAATCATGGCTTAAGATATAAAATAATAATGTGTTGTTTTTTTGGGTATGGAAAGGTATTTATTTATCTACCAAAAGCCGTGTGTGTGTTAACGACTTTCCGTCATTTTAAATATAAAGAGAGAGATAGTTGTTGTTTTTATAAATAACACCAATCATCTCATTCCAATCCAACCACGCTTTTCTCTCTCTCTCAGCTTCACCACTCTTTCTCCTCCATTAATCTCTCTCTCTCTCTCTTTGAGAAAGAGAAAGCTTTGGATTTGGAATCATTAAGCATGTGTATTAAGGAAGGAGAGGAAGTGTTGGATGGAATGGAGAATTTGAGTTTGTGTAATAGTGATCATCATGAGGACAATAAATCATGGCCTTTAAACAATACCCAGATGGGAGATTGTCCCAATTCTTCAACTGATACGACCAATTTCACAATTGGGTTGGATATCACCACCGACTCACTTACTGTAAGTGTATTCAAAGTTTCATTCTTTTATTAAAATTCAATTTTGAGGATGACCCATTTGTTTTTGAGTTTGTATTAGTAATGGGTGTAGTTCATTTTTTTGTTTCATTTTGGTATAGTGGTTTGATAGCCTATTCCCCATTATTGCGAAAATATTATAAAATGGTTAAATTGTAGAAACAAATGAAATATTGATTGAAGCCTACAGTCAAGGATCATGATTAGTGCGAAAGATAATTAAATACAAGTGTTTAAACACTAATATAGTCGCCACTCGACAATTTCGGGTTCCAAGGTCCCTCTTATGAGATCATGACTAATTTGTTGCAGAAAGAACTTATATGCAGAATCATAAACATAAAATTTAAAGGATGCTAGATTAAGAAAAGCATAAAGAAGATGTCCTTATCATTTTTTTTTTATATTCACTTGGTGAGTCTTTGTTCAGTTATATTAAATTCTTTGTGGATGCTTGTAATCAGTTCTTATGTTTAACTTAGTCCCTTGTTGTTCTTCTTTCTCAGCTTGAAAGCATTTGTGAGAGTAATGCAATTATAGACAGCAAGGAAAACCAGATGGAAAACTTCCTCCCTTCTATTCGATCAGGGGAATGGTCTGACGATGGAGGCCGTGATTTTATGGAAGATACTCATGTCTGCATCGCTGATTTAGGAAAGAAATTTGGTTGCAATATACTTGAAGGGGAAGCAATATCCTTCTTTGGTGTAAGTTATACTCTGTTTTATTGTATTTCATGTCTAGGACCTGTATGGTACACACCCTTTCTACTTGTGTAGGTGTGTACCAAAGGCATAAAATGGAATACGTTCAGAACAAAAACTTGATCCATGTCACATACGTCTCTATCTTCGAAAAGTTTCTAAAATAGCACTTGACCTGGATTTCTCTCACAGGTTTTCGATGGGCATGGAGGGAAGGCTGCAGCAAATTTTGCACGTGACAATCTGCCTAGGGTCATTGTGGAGGATGCTGATTTCCCTTTGAAACTCGAAACAGTGGTCACAAGGTCATTTATGCAGATAGATGCTGCATTTGAAAAGAAATGCTGTATTCAATCAACCTTGTCTTCTGGCACAACCGCGCTCACTGCTATGATATATGGAAGGTAAGCCTGTTTTCATCTCAATTAGGTTACTTTCTTTACATCTAATGTCAGCACATTAATTTTACTAGGCTGTATGCTGTGGTGGGGAAACCTTTTCTTCCTCCAGCAATTTTGCTACAGTTTGATGTCATTCACAAAGCCCTGAACTTACCTAAACCATTGTGTCAGACCAAATTATAATTTTCTCCAAGCCCCTTTTAGATTGGTTATTAGCTTCACTCATTATTCAGGTGTTCATAGTGTTGTATAATGAACCCATCTTAACAGGTCTCTACTGGTTGCAAATGCTGGGGATTGCCGAGCAGTGCTCTCGCGTCTAGGGGTACCCATAGAATTGTCCAAGGATCACAGACCTGATTGTTTAAAGGAGAAAGAGCGCATAGAGTCACTTGGTGGGTTTGTTGACGGTGAGGGTTATTTGAACGGGGAACTAGGTGTAACTCGTGCTCTTGGCGACTGGCACATCGCAGGGATGAAAAAGAGCAGTGAACAAGGCGGGCCCTTGAGTGCTGAACCAGAACTGAAACTGATAACCTTAACCAAAGAGGACGAGTTCTTGATAATTGGCAGTGACGGGATATGGGAAGTATTTACGAGCGAAAATGGCATTGACTTTGCTAGGAGGAGGCTTCAAGAACACAATGATGTTAAACAATGCTGTAGGGAAATTGTTGAGGAAGCAAAAAACCGGAATGCAAGTGATAATTTGACTGTTGTGATTGTGTGTTTTCAGTCGAATTTGCCACAAAATGTTGTGGTTCCAAGGTCCTGCGGAGTGAGAAGGAGCATATCGTCCCAGGGGTTTCAACATCTTAAATCATGCCTATCAGAGGATTGGATCTTACAATGAACTCTCCCTTAGAAGTAACTACATAGTAGTAGTCGCTCCTCAAAAAAATATAGTAGTAATCAAATGGTTACTCATGAGGTTTAGATGTAAAATATATTTAGCTCGGTATGGAATGAGGTGGTATTTTTGAGTGAGTTTGGTTTTATAATTTATTGTACTGAGGACCAAATGGTCCAATTATAATGTGACTACTTCCATTCGGAAGTCATTCAACAAACATCCGATAGTGGGATTTTTTCTCATTTGACGTTTGCAGGAGCTTCCCCTTGGTACATATCTCAAATTTCGTAAGTGTGTTGTTGTGTACAAATCCTTACGCTGTGAACTTTCAGACTGGAGATGTTGGTAAAAATGGGGGACTATGGGAACAGACAGTTGAATACTAGATGCTGGTCTACTCTCCTAGACCCATAATCTTCATCTTCTTCTAGTTCCAACCATAGTTCTTCTTAATAAAAATGGAAGAATCCACATTGGTCCCCCCAAAGAGGGTGTCTTTTTCCCTACATCTACTCAAATTCCTATCGCTGGAGTAGAATTCCATCCCCAAGTTTGGTTATGGGTCATACATTTTAGATAGGGTGACCGGTGTCACTTTGAGCGGATACCAGATTTCAAGATTTTCAGGCAAACAGACTGGTCAACTGTGAGTATTGTTACCATAAATGGGGACTTAAAAGCATGTAATTTCTTGATGGGCCAATTGCCTAAAGTCTTGTTTTTGCAAAAAAATAGCACTCTCTTAGATAGCTTATTAGCTTAGCCGTATGTATTGCCATGGGAAGATAGGACCTTGAGCTTTTGGGCAGTTTAAGGACACAAGCACAAGATTGTAATTTTTCTTTCAATTTGAAGTAAAAAATATGCAGCATGCAGTTTGCATTTGATGACAGAGAGCTCTGCATTCGGCGATAATCATTGATAAATTATATCCACACGAGTAAAGTATTATTTACCTTCTCATTCTACTGCACCCAGAGTGTCTGCAAGTACCCATCCATGAACCTAATCACCAAAAAGAACCACAAAAAAGAAAATACAGTAGAAGAACAGATCATATTGCTTGGACTATAATAGAAGTAAATAATGATATGTAAAGTTAAACAGGAAGATAAATGAGGAGAAAATGACTGATTTCATTCATAAATTTCTTTTACATGTATACAGTAATGGGTATAGAGAATAAGGGTTAGTAAACATACAGAAACAACACTGCCAGTTCTATGCCATCAGTAGATGTTAGTTCTCGTGCCAAAACCATTTCCTTTCATTGATCTTGCTAGCAATCTCAGCTTTCGCAATGTGAATCAAGAACAAACCCGCAACAAAAATTGCGCCAATAAGCATTACAAACACGCCATTCCATCCCCTGGTAGAAATGTATCCAGTCAGTAAAGGTCCTAGAGCTGCTCCAACTGAACCAGTACCGTCTATAATGGCTGTCACAGTTGCTAAAGCTCGAGAATTTCCTTTTGCTGAGCTTTGTGTACCCAGATCAGCTGCAATAGCTGTTGTAATAAGAGAATATGGGCCGTTCACAAAGAATCCAGATAAAAACATTAAACCAATGTTTGTGTACATAGAAATGCTTCCGTAGACTCGATACAAGATAAGAGCTGGTATTGAAAATAAGAAGAATGTTATGGAAGTAACTGCACGGGCTTCGATTTTGTCAGATATGTATCCTGATGAAATCCCACCAAGTACGCCCCCAACATCAAAGACCGTAGAGAGCACCCCAGCAGCTTTATGTGATAAATGAACACCAGCAACAGCTGCAATAACAATCAAAAAGTAATAGTGAATATTCTTCTTTTCATTGATTTGTTCATTTCAAATGATTATGTGAAAATGATCTATGGATATGTTGCAAATCCCCCGACTGACGTACCTTAATTCTTTTTGCTATAATGTATGCCCATTTGGTTAAACTTAACAGTGTGTGGACTTCCATGGAAAATTTGTCGCAATCATTAATTTCTACTCATTGGAGTTCTGACTTAAATTGATATAAAGCATACTTAATATTTGGCCTAAAAAGTGCATGCCAATAAAGGCATTTTAGTTATTAATAAAATAATTGGCTACGCCATCAAGTCATGGGCAAGGGCACGTAGCTCTCCTCATTGTCATCAAATAATATAGAGGCACACAATATAACATTCTATTAGTGGTTTTCTCCAATCATACCATGTAAATACAGAGTGGGGTGGGCTCTCTCAACCCACCCAGTAAACACTAAACACAAGTGTCCTTTAATATTGATACACTACTACGGACGACAGGCAAATGCCTCATTTATAGAATAACCATATTTTCTAGCTCATAATAATCTATGAAAATCTCTCTTTTTGCACTTCCTCTAGAAATATAAATGGACACAACAGATAGACTTTTCTTTTCTTTTTGGTAAGCGAAAGCATTTTTTATGAAATGGCAACTCAAGATGCTACTAGCGGGAATGGATCCAGGGTGCCTCATAATAAATCCCACATACCTTATATACTAGCTTTCGAGGTATTCGATATAACCACTAGATTGTTTTACACTCTCAACCAAACATTAATTTCACTTATACCACTAAACATTACTTAAAAGAGATCGATTTTAAAGAATATCTATTGCATCTTATCTAGGAGTAAAAAAATTTACATAACAATTAGAAATGCTATTAAAAAACATTGAAACAAGTTACAACAATGTTATGTACCTGTGTGCCTTATGTAGAAGGGCAACCAATACAAGAAAGTATAAGCCACAAGCTTGGAGAAAAAGAGGCAGAATGCATATGGTGCCACACCCGGTAACCTCCACGCCTCAAGGAACCCAATCACCACTATAGTCGATCCATTAACTTCTCCTTGAAGAAGCCCCACTTCATCCTCCTCTTCCTCTACAATTGTTTCCAACTTCACCGATTCCTCCCCTGGAGCATTCATCTCAATCTCCCTCCCAAGCACTTCAAAACCGGCGTCTTCGGGACTCACAATCAAGAACAAAAACACTACCACCCCAACAAAAACAATAAAAACTCCAGGCAAAACAAATGACCAACCCCAACCAAACTCCAACACCGACGACGCCACAATGGACCCAACTATATTCCCTACCGAAGTATTTGAACTCCAAACACCCATTATTAGTCCTCTCTTAGATTTCCCAAACCAATTTCCAACAACAGCAATCACACAAGGCCATCCAATTGACTGAAATAAACCACTCATAATCATAACCCCTAAATAAAACCCTAACTTATGCACATTCAACCAAAACCCTAAACCAAACCCAACACTACAAAACCCACTCCCAATCATTCCAAAAGCTAAAAAAGATCGAATATTTATTCGATCTCCAACATGCCCAGCAAAATACATACCAATTGCATAACTAGAAAGAAAAGCAAGATCAAGCTCACCTAACCTGTGATTCCCTCGTTTCCCATCAAAGGGTGCCCAACCTGCAATGATTTTGCTTGAATTTGACCTAATTGAGTTAATTTCAGGACCTAAAACGCTCTTTACGATGCTTGGGGGTTTACGAGCAGCGTGAAATGAAGCGTAGGCGAAGAATGTGATGAGAAAGACTGTGGTTTGGTAGAATGTGAGGGTTCGTTGGGAGAGATTGAAACCTGGGGGAGATATGGTTAGGGTTTTGAACTCCATTTTCGTTGATTTAGGTGAAACCCCAAATCATTTGGAGTTGAGAGGTTTCGCCATTGTTGAAGTGAGGTAAAAAAGGAGATCTCTTCTCTTGCTTATTGAAGTCAACTATGGTTTTCTATTTGGCGATGTTGAATAACGGCACACCATTGGGCGTGTTGTGGTGAAAGCTGTTCAAAAGTGAATATTGCCTAAATATTTTCAGTGTTTCTGATTAGTGTCTAAGCAAAAGTGCTAAACCCACAGAGGAGCTACCTAGCTAACTTTGGTTTGTAAACTAATTGTCAAGGGTCCCGATTTGTTGTCGATGTTTCGTGTATGTGTTCGAACAGACATAGTGGAGTTTGTAGTTGTTTGAGTAAAGATTACGATATTTTAGGTTTTTACTAGTTGAGTTTATGGATTTGGCTACCAAACAAGGTAATTAAATATAAATGGCTATCTAAAATGGTTTTAAGCATTTTGGTTTTCCATGTTGAGGCTGTAATGGCGTGTTTTTCCTTATGGAAAACTTCGCCAATACTTCAGTAAGGAGGTTGCAATTCTAAGTTATAACACACTAGATTTTACGTGAAAATTCTGTAAACCTGATAAAAACTACGACCTCGAGGAGAGTTTGATGGTGAAATCCAATATGTGCTAGTTCTTGCAATTGCTGAAAGATAGAATAGATGCAAAATAGTAGAAGAAAACAGAGTTCTCAGGTCCTTTTTATTTTTTATTTTTTGGCAAAGCAAGCCGATTTTATATAGGGATCCGCAACCCTGAGTTTCTAACCCCATGAAGTTTCGAACCCACGACCATTCTCGGATATGCTCTGCCTATATTTATAATGGATACAGGCGGTTACAATTAATTGGTCTCCTATCTTAGTGGGTAGTGGGCAAACTTCACGGATCTCTTGTAACGACTCTATTTGACCAAGTGTAACGGCTACTGTATATGATCAAGATCTATAGTTGTAGACTTGATATCTTCTCGACTGATAGCTTTGATTTGGTTTTGTTAGCTTCTACTTGTCGAATCTGGGGAGCATGTTACTACAATATCTTCTCGAATGATTAGATACCTTCGGCTTGACTCTATTGTAGTTTGTCCTTATCGAATCTGGGGAATATGCTACTACAATCGCCCCATTATCGACACAATTACTTATTGTTGTGTTGAGGAGCAAATCTGATTTGGTGAAGTTTCTCGAACTGATGTGTACGAACTGTGTGACAGGTTGAAGGTCGTTTGCCATTTTCAACGTGGGTTGACCAGGTCGGCGCATGGTTCCAATGCTCATTAATGGTAAACTGTGGGGAATGTGACCTTGAGGGTGGTAGGCTATAAATAACATTGTAGAAAGATGGGAAGGTATTTTATTATCTTTTGCAGCATGGTGAAGATGCGGTTTCAGATTTTGTACGAAGAGTTTGTAAGGCGTGCGAACGCCAAGTATTGGGAGTTGAGAGAACAATTTTTTGGCCGGCTATCACTGTCGTCATGGATGCCCCAATCCACTGAGCCATCATATGAAGGAATGACAGAGTTGGAGGCCAAGCATGCTGAATCAGATTTTTTCTTCTGGTGCCAGTATTACTATGTACTGTTGATGGCGGAGAGCGTCAACAGTCTTCGCGAGTTAGTCTACGCGACGGTGGAAGATAAAAATGTAGAAACTAATACAAAGAATAAGAGATTTGAGAAGGATTAACTTTATTATTATTAGATCATTACAATGGAAGAAGACCTTCTCCTTATATAGATACAATTACTTGGACGCTAAGTAAGAATATCCTATATTTAGAGAATTATATATTTAGTATATATCCTATATTAGGTATATTCTATATTCAACATATATTCTATATTCAACATATATTCTATATTCAACACTCTCCCTCAAGATGGAGCATAGATGTCAATCATGCCCAACTTGTCAATCATGTTGTTAAATATTCGTCCACAAACTCCTTTCGTAAGAATATCTGCAAGTTGATCTTCCGACTTCACGAATGGAAAAGATATACACCTTTTGTCAATATTTTCTCTGATAAAGAACCGATCCGCTTCAACATGTTTCATATGGTCATGTTGAATTGGATTGTGTGCAATCATAATTATGGCTTTATTGTCACAGTGTAGATCCATTGCTTTCATGAGTTTAAATCTAAGATCCTTCAATATATTCCGTATCCATAGTAGTTCACATACTCCATGAGCTATACCCCGAAACTCAGATTCTGCACTTGATCTAGCAACAATCTTTTGCTTCTTAGCTCTAAATGTCAGCAAATTCCTACATACAAACGCGAAATAGCCTGAGGTTGACCTCCTGTTTATCATATCTCCTGCCCAATCTGCATCGGTGTATCCCATTACTTCCATATCACCACCTTTCCAGAATAAGAAACCTTTTCCTGGAGATTTCTTCAAGTACCTTAGTATTCGAAAGACCGCCTTCATATGTTCTTCACTTGGATTATGCATGAATTGACTTACGACACTAATGGCATATGCAATATCCAGTTGAGTATGGGAGAGATAAATTAGTCTTCCTACTAAGCGTTGGTACCTTCCTTTGTCACATGGAACTTGGTTGGGAAATATTCCCAAGTGATGATTCACTTTAATCGGTGTATCTACCGGTTTGCAATCAAGTATCCCAGTTTTTGCAAGAAGGTCTAATATATACTTTTGTTGAGACATGAAAATACCTTGACTTGATCTTGCAACTTCAATGCCTAAGAAGTATTTTAACTATTCCAAATCCTTCATCCCAAATTCCCGTGACAAATAGTTCTTCAGTGTCTCAATTTATACTGAGTCATTTCCAGTAACAACCATATCATCAACATAAACAATAAGAACGGTAAGCTTTCCTGACTTCCGTTTTATAAATAAGGTATGATCAGAATTACTTTGTCTATATCCAAATGCCTTCATGCTCTTCAAAAACCGCCCAAACCAAGCTCGTGGCGACTGTTTTAACCCGTACAATGCCTTCTTTAATTTGCATACTTTTTCTCCTTCAGAATTCGTGACTCCAGGTGGTAACTCCATGTATACTTCTTATTCTAAGTCTCCATTGAGAAATGCATTCTTCACGTCAAACTGTTGTAATGGCCAACCTTGATTGGCTGCAAGAGAAATGAGTACACGAATAATATTTATCTTTGCCACTAGTCTAATTTTATACCTATCAATACGTCTCCTCGTAATCCATACCATACGTCTGCGTATACCCTTTAGCAACTAGTCTAGCTTTATACCTATCAATACTTTTATCTGAATTCATCTTTACAGTAAAGATCAAACGACACCCAACAATACGATATCCGTGGGGTTTATCAACAAGTTCCCAAGTAGAATTTTTCTGTAATGCATTCATCTCTTCATTCATGGCTTTCTTCCATCGTGGATCTATTAGTGCTTCCTACAAATTACTAGGAATAGATATAGAGGATAATTGATTCATAGTGCATGTAAACGACTTAGCCAACCTATGGGTGGACACATAATCAAAAATTGGGTATTTGGCTTTAGAATTGATATTTGGTTCATAAGTAGATTTTGGAATACCTTTAGTAGGCTTTTCTGAACGTCTAGGTTGAATATTATTAACAATGTTAGGATTAGGTAATACCTGATGTTCGACATTCTGCGGCAGTGCTTCGGTAGATGGTGTTAGAATGTTGGAGTCACGGGTAACTTCAACTACTTCAGCTTGATCTCCCATTGTCGTCTGATCCTCTCCATTCATATGAAGTTTATCTTCAATACCCTGATCTCCCCCTGTCATCTGCTCTACTTTACTTTCCTTTTTATCATCAGTTAGGTTACTATGCCTGTTCAAATAACTCGTCAAATCCTCTAGTTCCTGAAACATATCCCCAATAATAAGAAATTTTTCTTCACCATCATTATGTTTCTCCCCCTGAAGGGAAGATTCCACAAAATATGCCTCCAATTCTCGAAACGAAGCATCCAAAAAGATATACACCTTCCCCTCCACAGGATCATAACAACGATAACCCTTTTTAAAATCAGCATATCCAAGAAACACACACTTTCGAGCACAATGATCCAATTTTCTTCGCTTATGTTTAGGTATATGAGCAAAGACAACACATCCAAAAACACGTGGTTCTAGGTTTGGCATTGCAGGGATGGTGATAAGATCATAAAGTTTTTAGAAGGGGGTCTGAAATTCAATGACCCTAGATGGTGTACGGTTTATTAAGTAAGCAGCAGATTTTAACGCTTTTCCCCAATAATTCAATGGCATATTTATTCCAAAAAGAGATGCACAAACAACTTCTAACAGTTGTCTATTCATTCGTTCAGCTAACCCATTTTGCTGTGGGGTATAAACATTAGAGGTTTGATGTCGAATGTCGTTATTTGTCAAGAACTCCGACATGTCATTACTAGTAAATTCTCCTCTATTATCAGATTGATACACTTGTATCCTCCTTTGGATTTGGGTCAAAACTATCTGATAATTTTTGTAAATATTTTAAAGACTTCACTTTTATGGGTAATTAGGGATACCCACATCATACGAGTACACTCATCAATAAAAGTCTCAAAATAACGAGCTTCAGACAATGAAAGAATACGTGCAGGACCCCATACATCAGAGTGAATAATAATAATACGATGACTCTTAGCGAGTTCACAAATATCACACTTAAACTCTGAAATACTATAATTCGAAAATAACGACGAATTTAATTTCTGAAGATACCCGAAAGAGAGATAACCAACTCGCCGATGTCATAACCACACATTAGCTTTTGCTTTTTCAATTCCTCTAACTTTATTCACCTGATGAATTACCTGTTCTCCACTATTAGTCAGGTCTAAATAGTAGAGATTGCATTTTCTAACACTACTACCAAGAACTTGCCGAGTCACTATGTCTTGAAAAATACAGAATTGAGGCCAAAATGTCACAGTACATGTAAGTGCAGCAGTGATCCTACTGACATACAAGATATTGTACTCTAGAGCAAGAACAATAAGGACAAAGTTTAATGTCAGGGATTCAGATATGTCAGTGGAACCTTCTCCAATTACAGTATGAAGTTGACCTTCGAGAACATGACAGTTGAATTAAATATTTTTAATGCGTCGCATTCCCCTTATAATTCTGAACCACTCAAGTACAATATGATCAAGAGTCTTGTGAGTAACACTTTTGAGAGGTCAAGTATCTCAGATCTTTTAGGGGAATTTTTAACCTACTTTGATGAAGATTGTGAGGACGATTCATATATCCATGAGGTGAAAGCCTTACTAGAATTGGCTTTAGAAATTTCAGAGCCAGAAGGTGAGTATGAAATCTTAGATGTTAAGGAACCCATTCTGGAGGCTCAAGTAACCTCCCAAAAGATCAATCTTAAACCTCTTCCCTCTAACCTTAATTATGTTTTTCTAGGTCTAGACGAAACTATGCCCGCCATTATTGTCGCTGACCTAGAACCCCTTTAGGAAGAGAAGTTGATTCGTGTTCTTAAGGGAAATATGAAAGCAATTGGCTGGAGTATAGAGGACATTAAAGGAATTAGTCCCTCAGTTTGCATACATAAAATCAAATTGGAAGATAATGCCAAAAAGCCCAGGGAAGGACAACAAAGATTGAACCCGACAATGGCCGAAGTAGTTCGAAAATAGATTTTAAAACTCCTTGATGTCGGGATCATCTATCCCATTTATGATAGTCCTTGGGTAATCCCGATCCATGTTCTCCCAAAAAAGTCAGGAATCACCGTTATAAAGAATGAGAATATCGACCTTCTATCCACTAGAATGACCATTGGATGGAGGGTCTGTATAGACTATAAGAAGCTTCATTCGGCTACTAGGAAACATCACTTCCCCTTACCTTTTATTGACCAGATGCTCGAGCGGCTTGCTGGGCACAAATTTTATTGTTTCTTAGATGGTTACTCTGGGTACAGCCAAATACCCATCGTACCGGAGAACCAGGAGGAAATGACTTTTACATGTCCTTTCGACACTTTTGCCTACCGTCGCATGCCTTTTGGCTTATGAAATGCTCTTACAACTTTTCAGCGTTACATGTTAAGCATTTTTTATGACATGGTAGAGCGATTCCTTGAAGTTTTCATGGAAGACTTCTCATTATTTGGAAATTCATTTGACCAGTGCCTCCATCATCTTTCCCTAGTATTACTCGGATGCCAAGAGAGGAACCTTATTTTAAATTGGGAGAGATGTCACTTTATGGTGAAAAAGAGGATAGTTCTGGGGCATATCATATCTAAAGAAAGAATAGAAGTTGACCAGGCCAAAATAGATGTCATTTCTAACCTCCCCCCACCACAAAATGTCAAGGACGTCCGTTCCTTTCTAGGACATGCAGGTATCTATCGTCATTTTATTCAAGATTTTAGTAAGATTGCTCGTCCTTTAAGTAGCCTTTTGGCCAAAGATGTGGCCTATGAGTTTGATGCACCTTGCCTTATTGCTTTTGATATACTTAAGACTCATCTAACAACATCACCCATTATTAGACCATCTATATGGAGTAAACCATTCGAGTTAATGTGTGATGCCTCTGATTATTTTGTAGGTGCTGTTTTGGGACAGCGGATTGACAAACGTCCTCATGTCTTCCACTATGCTAGTAAAACGTTAAATGATGCCCAATTGAATTACATTACCAACGAGAAAGAACTCCTGACCATTGTTTATGCGCTAAAAATTTTTAGACCTTATCTTATAGGATATAAAATGATTGTTTACACAGATCATACCGCGCTTCGACTTTTGTTAAAAAAGATGCAAAGGCATGGCTAATCTGGTAGTGTAGGGACTTAACCCTCGACCTCATTCGTAATTGAGCTCACTCAGTTTGATCCACCTCCATATCAGGCTTACGCAAATTTAGCATTTACCTCTCTAGTCAGCATTTTAAACAACCCCACAAACTACACAAGAACGTGGGTCGAACTAAATTCAAAAAATTTTATTTTGTCAAAAGCACTCGTCTCCTATGAACTTGTCAGCTATTCAGTCAACTGCCACTAACTGCATTATACGGAAGACGTGTTCCAGCACGACAAAAAGCTGTGGGAAAAGCCTATAAAAAGAAGAAGTTCTAAAAGGGACAGGGACTAGAAAAATTACTCAAACTTCTTATTTACAAGATCAAATGCATTTTTATATTTTAGAGATCACTTGTAATAAAAGATCGACTACAAGTAATAAAAATACTTTTTCAAAAATCCTCCCTATGAGGTCGTGGTTTTTTACCTATTCAAAGGTTTTCTACGCTAAAAACACCTGCTTCGGTTTCTTACTTTATATTAGCGTATTGTTGTAGGATCATTGGTGTGATAGCTAATTCTTAATCATATCGAGCTACAAAATTTGGCCATTTCATTTGGCGTCGTTTATGGGAAAGATTGCATTTCCACGATACCCTAAGGCAGTCTTTCATTACAATTTTCGACTATGGTTTCTTCCTGACGACAAGCCGCAGGAACTCAACTCGAAATTTCTGTAGATCCAGGACAAATCGCCGAGTTACGGGCGAATCTCCACACAGAGGCAGAGAAACGCGCCGAGCTCGAACTTCGAAAGATCGTGAGCTCCGAGAGAAAGAGCTCGATGCATAACGATAAGCTCGTTTGACAACGCTCAAATGACACGAAGATCAGATGATGATGATGCAGACTGTATTTGAGACTCTACAAAATACTCAGCAGGCCCTTCCTGTCAGAGGTTACAATCAACTTCAAGAAACCTCCCACATTTTGGCAAGGGAAAGGTTGGAACCTAGGGGGGTCACCAGTAAAGCAATCTACAGAAATTTACCGTACGGGCCGTAACCCTCCATCCATTTGGGCGGGGAAGTCCAATAGGAAATCAGTTGGGGTCACCAGATTCCCATTTATCAGGAGGAAGACCAGCGACCTCTCCGTCAGATTCCAGTACGAGACCATCTGAGTGAAGGTACGGGGACTCATCATCCCCTGCCAGCACATCCAATAGTTCAACCAGCACGTCATTACATCACAAAAGAACATATGCCCACAACAAAGACAAAGAGGAGAACTTGTATTCTCTAATCGGTCTTAAGCAGTCACAAGGAGAGAAGCTCAAAAATTTTCAAAGAAATTCCTGGAGCTTGCAAGAAAGGTAGATAACCTCGACCAAAAGACAGCTGTGACCGCATTGACCAATGCTCTCCGGCTCAATTGCAAAGCCAAGGAATACCTATTCCTTAACAAACCTACGACGTTGAAGGAGATGATCACAAAGGTCAACGGTTATGTCGATTTAGAGATGATGATGTCTGAGCGACAAAAGTCTACTAAGCCCATTCTCTCCACCAAGTCTCCACCTGCAAAATGGACCAGTGAGCCTAAGGAAGAGCATGGGGATCATAAACACACCAAGGGAAATACTGAGTACCCTCGGAGAGGCGGTCCGCAAAATAAACCTGCACTCCTAAAGATGAACGTCCGAGTCTCCGCACATTTTCTACTAATGTTAAAAGATCCGCTCTACCATGTTTCTCGACCACTGGAGCCCATTGAGGGTCGGCCGTTTTTCCTGCACCATAGGTAAATCATCATTCTACTAACAATTGCTATATCATACAGCGGATGCTCAAACTCATTTTTAAGGAAGGACGGATGCTCGAATACATCCTTGACCTGAAGTCATACCAGGATGGAAACCATAAGAAACAACTGGAAGTTGTTTAGGTCAACGACAAGGCTGAGGAGAAGCATCTCTACTACATGCACCTTATCAACATGATCAAAATCAACCAGAACAATAATTCTAACCGATCAAAGCGTAGAAGGCTCTCTGAATGCTGTGATCTTACACCTCAAGACAAAGAAGCTAAACTTCTTCACGAGTCAAGCAATTGCAGGCTAGGAATCTCTTTTGAGGATTGCGATACTAGTCATGTCAAATTTCCACATCATGATGCGTTAGTCATAATGCTCAAGATGTAGCAGTTTGTCTTGCACATAATGATGAACGATACTGGAAGTGGTATTGAAATTCTTTTTCAAAGCACGATCGACACGATGGGGTTCGCTGACCAAGTCATTCAGAGCAACACCGACATCAGCGGGTTCAACGGCTCCCGAGAAGAACGAGTAGGCAAGATTATCTTACCTATTACCGCAGGACCAGCCACTATCGACGTCGTTTTCTACGTCATCAATACCAAGTCTCGCTATCTTGGGATTATGGGCCGCTGCTAGATACACAACATGGAAGCAATCGCTTCCACTTATCATCAAGCACTCCATTTCAAGTACGAAAACGGTATTTACGAGGTCAGAGGTAGTCAGAAACTTTCTCGAGCTTGTAAAAATACTATCTCTGCCATCCTAGATACGTCGAATAAATTGGCCGCATAGCAATTACAGAAAATTAATCACCTTGACGACCAACAATTACCTGCGGAGGAGCCCACAAAATATGTCAACATTGATGGCCCTAGCAGAGGTACGTTCATCGGGACTAAGCTGGTTCAACACGAGAAAAACACTCTCATCCAGTTCTTGCAACGCAATCAAGAAATGCTCGGAGTCGATCCTGCTATGGCTTGCCACAAGCTCGCCCTCAACGTCAACGCCCAAGCGGTCAAACAGAAGCAGCGACGACTCTCGCCACGTCTTCCAGATGAAGTTAACACCGAGATCGAGAAATTGATCAAAGTGGGATTCATTCGAGAAGCCAAGTATTCGGATTGGATATCCAGCATTGTCGCTATCCCAAAGAAGAATAGAAAAGTTTACGTTTGCGTAGATTTCATAGGTCTAAATAAACACACCCTAAATGACAGTTTCCCACTTCCCAACATTCATCAGATCCTCAACACCACTGCAGGCCATGATCTTCTATCTATGATGGACGCTGCTTCAGGATATAACCAAATACTACTCCTTGAAGAAGATCAAGAGAAGATAAAATTCATCACCGAAAGTGGCCTTTACTGTTACAAAGTCATGCCCTTCGGGCTTAAGAACGCAGTGGCCACCTACCGACGATTGATGACTGCTATGTTCAAAGTACACCTGGGAAAGATCATTGATGTTAACATCGATGATCTCTTGTGTAAAAGCATACGGTCAGACAATCACCTCTCAGATCTCAGCACAATATTCAACATCCTTCGGTCTTACAAAATGCGTCTCAACCCAGATAAATGTCAATTCGGGGTACATTCTGGCCGCTTCTTAGGCCACCTCATCAACATGAAAGGGATTGAGGATGATCTAGATTAAATCTGCGCCCTCCTCGACATGCCTTCTCCAAAAACAATGAAAGGCGTTCAAAAACTCGCCGACAAGATTGCCGTAATCAACCGTTTCGTCTCCAAATCCTCAGACCGCTGCCGTTGGCTATTCCTGTTACTCCGAGGATGAACCAAATGAGGAAAGGTTCAGTCAACCACAGAAGTCACATGGACACCAGAATGCAAATCAACTTTTTAGGATCTCAAAGTCTATTTGGGGAGGTCTCCCATAATGAGCACCCCGATAGGTAATGTGGAACTGATAATCTACCTAGCAGTCACATACACTTCTCTCAGGTCGGTTCTCAATTGCCTGGAAGGTAAAATTAAGAAACTAGTTTTCTTCATCAGTAAAACGCTAGCACCAGCAAAAACAAGGTACTCAAAAATTGAGAAACTTCTTCTCACTCTTGTTTACACTTCGCAGAAACTCAAGCATTACTTCCAAGCGCATTTAGTCAAAGTGATGACAAACTACCCACTTTGGGAAGGCCTATCCAAAAAAGAGAAGTCACGAAGAGTCCAACAATGGTCAGTCAGTTTGGGGGAACCTGATATAAAGTTCGAACAACATCATTCTGAGAAAGGTCAGGCTGTTGCCGATTTTCTTGTGGATTTTCCAGTGGAAGATCCCGAGTGGGAGGAGCACGACACTGACCTTTCTGAAAGTATGCCAGAAGATCCAACTCCCAAACCATTCGATGAACGAGCTGACTGGATCACTATGTCAGGGTAGAGATTTTTCACTGACGGATCAGCAGGATCCGCAGGGCTAGGAATCGGGATCGTTTTGATTACCCCTTCAAATAACAGAATTGAGAAATCAATCCACTTGGATTTTGAGGCCTCAATAATGTCACCGAGTATGAAGCCCTCATTCACAGACTCGACCTCGCGCTTGAACTCGATGTCCCTGAACTTTCGGTTTACACAGATTTATTGCTCATCGTTCATCATTATTCCCAACAGTGCAAAAAGAATGGCAAGATGATTGAATACGCAATCTTCGTCGCAGATAGGATGAGTAAGTTCGCGAAAGAAACCCTTAACTATCTTCTGCGAGGCGAAAATTGACACGCCGATTCCTTGGCATATCTGGTCGGGTTCTTGGGTACAGAAGCTCGATATTTCCAAATCGAAATCATTTCAACCACCAGCATTGATCGCATAACCGTATGCACGATCAACACTGGGGGCGATAAATGGGGAAACGACGATTGGCGAAAGCCTTTCTTAGATTACCTCGGCATCGATAACAAATGCAACGTACCACTTCCAACAGATCCGATGGAACGCAGACACCTGATCAACAACTTGAAGCGTTAGATTACTCAAAATGGCATGCTTTACCGCCTATCCGTTACAGGGCCTTACCTCAAGTGCCTCTCAAAGTCAAAAGCAGACGAGCTTCTCCGCGAACTAAATGATGGAACTTGCGGCTCACACGCCGCAGGTAGATCTTTAGCAAACCAAGTTATAACTCAAGGAGTATTCTGGCTCGGCATGTGCAAGCAAGCAGTGGAGTATTCCCGTAAATGGGATACCTGCCAAAGAAATGGAAATAAGATACGCACCCCTGCGCTCGAGCTCCATGCAAACAAGGTTTTCTGGCCATTCAAAAGATGGGCACTCATCATCAGCGAATTCCCTAACTCTTCAGGTAATCACCGTCACCTACTCGTAGCTACCGATTACTTTGCAAAATGGGCAGAAGCAATTCCACTATCTCGAACTAGAGAAGAAAATGTCATCTCTTTCATCTGGAACCACATAATCACTCGATTCGGGTGCCCCTATCTAATTTGTATCGATAACGGGTCCTAGTTCATGGGAGATAAGGTTGTCACCTTCCTAAATCACCACGATATCATCCATTCACCATCCAATCCTTACTATCCTCAGGGTAATGGCCAAGCAAAAATCACCAATAAACCATCGTGGATGGACTCAAGAAACGGCTTCACTCCAAAAAAAAAAGAAATTGGGTCCGCAAAATACCTTACATCCTGTGGGCTTATCGAACTACTCCTCGACAATCAACGGGGTGTACCTCATTCCTCCTTGCTTATGGCACTGAGGTAGTCATTCCTTCTGAATCTTATCATCCAGTTCAGGATCACGCGCTAATTGACGAGGAAATGAGTTCGAATTGGCTTGCAACCTTAATATGATAAACGAAACCAGAGAATGCGCTATCGCTAACCTAGGTCGATACCATCATATGCTTGCCAGGTCCTACAATAACCGAGTCAGGAGCCGCACCTTCCAAATCAAAGATCTCATCCTACGAGAAATTCCTTAACATCACAAGGAACCTCACGCTGGAAAATTAGCCAACAATTGGGAGGGTCCATTCATTATCTCAGGTCTCTTCGGCCTGGGATCATACTATCTCATGACAAAAAAAGGAGTCCCCATTTCAAATCTTTGGAATACTAGATGACTGAAACGATACTATCGTTAGTTGTCTTACTACTCCATTTCATGTTTCGCTGTTTATTATCAATTCTAAAAGTGAGATTCTTATCTCCATCCAATGTAAATTCTTAACTAATCAATGAAAGTTTTCTTTTGCATAATATCAATCTCTTCATGAAATAGTCATTCACATTCCACAGATTCAAGCATAGATAATGCTAGCTTACAATCCACATTCCATAAGTTTGATCGAGAAACATCGTTGGCTTCTGCCACTACATATCTGCGAGGGTGGCAAGTGTGAAATATTGTTCCACTTCAAAGAGCTAAGCAAGAGATAAGACATAGGTAATACTAGTCTTCATCTTTTGCAACTTGTTTAGTCCACACCAGTAGGCTAGATCGAGCATACAACTTGGTTCAGCTGAATCTATACATATCTACGAGGGTGGAAAGTGTGAAACTTGTTCCACTTCAAAGAGCCAAGCAAGAGATAAAACATAGGTAATACTAGTCTTCATCTTTTGCAACTTGTTTGGTCCACACAAATAGGTTGGATCGAGCATACAACTTGGTTCAGCTGAATCTATACATATCTACGAGGGTAGCAAGTGTGAAAACTTATTCCACTTCAAAGAGCCAAGCAAGAGATAAGACATAGGTAATACTAGTCTTCATCTTTTACAACTTGTTTGGTCCACATCAGTAGGCTAGATCGAGGATAGCACTTGGTTCTGCTGAATCTCAGCAACACAACCAGGCATAAGATAAGGCAAAGGTCATACTAGATTTCATCTCTTTCAATATGTCTGCGACATTTCTATAAGCCTAGGCAAGGATAAAACTTGATCTAGCAACCCCTCTACATTTCTGCGATTAGAACGAATGTAAAAAATTATTTTATATCAAGGATCCCACCAGACACAAGATAAATCAATGGTCATACTAGCTTTTATCTATAACAATGTGTCTGCAACAATTTTACTTATTTTCAGGTCAAAATCATATTACAAAAGATTCTTTTCTGCCGATGGAGTGTCAGCAATACACTTTCCCACATAATCAAGAGGTCCATCTTTCAGTTTGCAGGCCATAGCAGCTCTACCTCTTTCTGCTAAGTTAACAGTTCGAGGGCCCAGTTGGGTCTCCATGGTGCCCAGACAGTTACCTCGATCTATCTCAGCACCATAGGAGAATCCCTTATTAGATAGAGTATTAAGCAAGGTATCTCATTCTGACTCAAGCCTTTTAACTTCCTCTACAAAATATGCAGCAATCACACTTAATAGGGTAAATCGAGATACATCAGGTGCTACCGCTTTTACAAATCTAGCCTTTAACCTCTCGTGAAGCACCTTTACATTAGCATAAGTATCCTTCCATGCGTTTCTATCCGCATCAATCCTATCATGGTAAATGGCATCTTCTTTCAATTTAGCAATATACTGCGTCGACTCAGCCAGGTTCATGGCTTATAATTCTTCTACCTGGGCACGAAGTACCCCAAGCTCAGCATTCAAATCCTCTATCGCAGGCAAACCCTTCAATAATTTATCCTTTCTCTTCACTAACAAATCCTTATCTCTTATCTCCCCCTCCAGAACGTTCTCCCTAATAAGAGTAGCGTCCAGCTTATGCTGACATTCCCTCAAATCCGCATTTCCTCTCTCAACATGCCCATGAATTCGAGATACATCACTTTCTAGCTCTCTAATACGACCTGAGAGACTATGGACATCCCCTTAAACTAGAGGAACCTTAATCACAGTTCTACTTTCCCTAGAACGCTCTCTAGTCTCAACTTTCTTGGCACTAGCAATGGCTTGATCCCTTTCGGCTTTAAGTCGAGCGACTCTCTCATTTAAGCCATCACACCTGCGCTGCATTTCTCGGAATTCTATATTCTTTGTGGGGAGGGCTGTTTGCAAATGTTTAGCCTCGGCCTCCGACGTCGATAAATTTTCTCGAGCTGCCCTCAACTCGTTATCTTTTCCAATGATTTTTTGTCTCATTCGCTCCAGTTTGATCCTGTAGCTATTGAGATCAGATTGACATAATTCCTCAGTTCGTTCCAACACCTGAATACGGTATTGAGCCATATCCGCCTACTTGCCCTTCACAGCCAACTCATCACACTGACGTTGAAGATTCTCAGTACGCTCTGTTGCCTCAGATAAATCTTTTAATCCCTTCTTAATCTAAGAATCTCTCTCCTCGACCTGATTCAACTTCTCAAGTCTGAAGTGTGCTTTTATGTATTGATCCACCCAGTTCTCATTCGCCTCCTTCATCCTATCGAACTGCTCCCCAAATTCCCGATTGCACATAAGTGCATGATCCTCATGTATGCGAGATGCATCCAATTCGACCTGAGACATATAACGATGATTTAGTACAGTTTGATTCAGAAAGTATCATTTCTACATATACATACAACATTTTAAGAGACTACGCGGTTTCTAGGCATCTGTTTCCAAATACTTTTAGATTAAAAGTTTAGACTCTATTCTCAGATGAACACTTCACGCATATTCTTTTGACATACAAGGTACACACTTTCGATATCCTACTCAGTATTAATAATGATGAATTTTTTCTATGCATTTCTATCCTATTTACTTAACTTAGCGCTGGTATAACATAAAGATTGAGCAACCTATTTCAATCTAACCTGTAACTCCGCTTGCGCAAACAATAGGCCTTTTGAGGTATCTCTTTCCCTAGCAAGTTCAAATTCAGGGTCATTTATCCTGAGACTCATCTCCTTAACTACCTACACAAATTTTATTAACAAAGTCAACATACACAAGTTCCTTTCCCGCACCGAAATTTACAACTTAGAAATATTCAGACAAAACGCATGTCTACCTACCTTGTCACTCCCACCTTCCAGGAGCTCAACATCGTCCCTTTGGTTATCAAACATCATTTGGGGGGTGACATCATCCTGGCCGTCCTTGACCCCCAGTACTTCTGTTTCCTCCTCTTCTTCCTCAACATAGGTGTCAGCCTTAATGGCATCCACCTCCTCCTGAGAGTAGGCCTTTAACATCAAGTGACGACCTAGTCAGACACGTTCCTCAGCCATCTTGTCTAAATTAGCCTTTACGTTGACCTGTAACTGGCTGATCGCCACGACATGAGCAGCCTTTAGCTTCTTGACTTTATTCAGGGCATCAGTCATGGCTCGAGCCAGGTTTTTCTCCAGCTCACTCTTCACCTTCTTCAGCTCGGATTCCTGTTCTTCTATACAGGGCCAAATCCCCTTGACAAGACGAGCAAACTGCAAGAATTATTTCAACTTCAGTTACTAGATCGAAGTGTATTAAACATTTCTACCTGATAATATAGACTTACCATCTGGCTCGTATCTTCCTTTCCTTGTAGAATCCCTAACTTAGCCCTTTCCTCGACCTCTTTGAGGTCGTCAACTGAAGCAGATCGCCCCTCAGCGACCTTCTCTCCTAAGCCCCCCAAAGGTTAAATCATCCTCCTCATCCCTTGCGCGACCTCACCACATACAGTAGTACTTGAGGCCGGCAAAACCTTTTTTATCTGTCTCTTCGGAAACTTGTGGGCTATCTTGCCCATTGAAAGGTTCGGTTGAGCTGAACCGCCCGACCCAAGAGTATTAGTTCGAACCTGCTCTCCACTTGTTTGCCCTGTTCCTTCGTCGACACCCGTCATTGACCTAATAGACTGAGCCTTTGCAACCTTTTTAGACTTACTTTCAACTCTCTTCTTTCTACTCAGGCTGAGTTCCCCAAAGACCAGTTTGAGTTTAGTCTCCTCCTTCGTGACCTCGTCCAGCAAAGACTTATTCCTTTCCACTGTAGACTTCACACCTGTAATAAACACATTTTTCTATCAACTACACTTGTTAGAGAAACATCACAATAATTCTATCTATGCATGTTTTTACTTACTTTGCTTTACAGATCTAAATCGAAGGTCCAAAAGTTCCTTGTCATCTCTTTAAAGGCAATTACCTTTCACCCATATGATGTTGTCATTCCAAGTTTGACCTACTGAATTCAAATCAAAAAATCGACGCCGAGTAACGCTCGTACAGAAATACGACCCCCCACTAACCTTAAAATTCTTTATCCCATAAAACTGCAAAACGTCCTCAGGGGTTATCCTCCTTACTTTTTTCTCCCCTTCCCACCTATCATTCAGATGGTTACATATAGTTATGACCTCCCACATATTCCCATTCATTTGAGCAGGACATGCCCCAATTGCATTCATTACGCCCTTTACCAAATTGGTATGGAGAGGCTCAACCCATACTCTAATTGAGATAAGTAACACAGAAAACCTTCTGAAAGGTCACTCCGAACATCCCTATCAAAATACTCTAACGGGATCGATTTATCTATACCCCTATCTCACTTTTCTGCTTCAGAATCTACCAAGAGATAAAAATACTCTTTCTCTTCTACTACCGTGCAACCCCTAAATTGCATGTCGGCAAACTCTACACATTTACCCTACTTCCTTCTTATAGCCCCTTTGGCTTTATATAATTTTCTAAAAGTATCAGAACCGGGAGGGTAAGACACCAACTGACCAGGGAAGCCCGAGAATTGTTCCAATCCTCCTTCCCCACCGTTATCAGTCTCATTCGTCCTACCAGAGGTCGAAACCTTATCAACAGACGACCTACCCATCTTAAAAACAGATTCTACAAGACTATTTTGACCTACACGGGTGCCTCTCATGATCGACTTACATACATATTAAGGCATTTATCATTCTTCCACCTATATATACGTATATATATATGTATTCAGCATATATCTCTGACGGTCATTCACGTATAAGACATATCTTTACACTATATAATATCAAAGTATATTGTATATATCTCTGCTAACCTTCAAAATCTGGATGCGAATTGGCAGAAGTGTCAAGCTTTTCCCTCACTACGGTGCTGTATTCTTACCTATGAGATCCCGAACCTTTTGCCCTCTTTAACCGATTATCGTCTTCAGATAACTCTTGATTGATTCCTCTGATTTTTCGCCTTTCTCTCTGAGTGCTCTCCAAGTTTTTTGTGATAAAGTGATTGTTTAGAGACGAAGAAGAACAAATTATCCTTTTTCTCTTATGCGGCTAGCATTTATTGCTCCTTGCACGAACTGTCCTCAATTCCAGAACCGAGGCATCCTTTTCACTCTCCATGTCAGACGCCTTGTACCTTTTCGATAAAACCACTTTTCCATCATTACAACTCCCCTCATTTTTTAACATATTTTTTCCCCTCTTTCCATATCCTTTCTTGACCTCCTCTCACTTATAATGACTCGCACTGTAGGATGTCAGAGCTCTATTTCTTTTTTCTATAAAACAAAACTAGAAGCTTCTTCATTCACGTATTTTTGTTTCACAACCCTTGTTTATCATACTTATAGTGATTGACATCATTTACAAAATTGTACAAATATTTAAATTAGTCTAAAATGTTTGCTGAGCAGTCTTAAAACAGATTCGCCCTTATTAAGGATCCTATTGACTTATATAATTTTTGTTACATTCCAGCATTTAATCTTATTCATAAGAAAGCATGCTGCACAACATATCACAACCTTGGCAATAATATCAATAACATCATTCACCAATCCTTATATCTTCAAAATTGATCTCCACTTCAGCGATCAAACCCATCACCCTTATTCGTTCTGCCGAATCCCTCATGAATACACGAAAGAATGACTCATAAAAGTAACAGGCATACTCAAGTTCTCTACTCCTGATATCTAACCCTTCGAGCTGACACACCCTCATCGGTAGCTCTGCATCATAACCGAGGGAGCCAAAAATTCTCTCCCGCACCTCAGTAGTTTTTATGGCTAATCGACCTTCTGTGGCATGACGAATCCTCTGTGATCGAGTCCTCACCATCCTAACCTTCCCCCGAGCTTTTGAATGTCATCCTATCAGTAGTTATAAGATTCCTCAATCACTTCATCCTTTTATTTAATTTTTACCTAGTATCGCGTAACAGAAACCCAAGATCTTAGACTGACTTATTATAACTTATCCCCTCATTAACACACTCACTGGTTACTACAATCGACCTTATGAGTAGTAACTCTATCGACCTTAAACAGCTCGAATTAACATATTTTCTACAATTTCTATCCATTTCCTGGTAAAATATAGATCTTTATATCAACAAATATTTATCTCGGTTTGAATATTGTTTTAACACTTATCAAACAGTTATTCAACTAGCACATTTCGGGTCGATCAAGAAATTTCTCTATACATAGAATTTATGAGAATCAACTTTTACTCATATTACATATAGTACATACGATTTACAGATAACAAGTTTTCATGCAGGAATACACCAGAATGTTATCCGTCCAGCACCGAACTTCAGGTACTTTATAGATAATAAGTTTTCCCTGTTTGTTCAAAGCTACAAGTCACCCAGACACGTCGGGACATCATGCTTTCCAATTCTTCTTACTTCAGTGATTTTTTGCCTTGACGCAAAGAAAATAGTGGAACCAACAAAAAGTCCTCACATGGCTTGGTTGAAGCATAGTCGAACACCAAACAAAAACTATGTAAGCAGTAAACTCAGTGTGGCACCCATAAAACAAGATGGAAGGTCTTCAGAGCACAAAACCTCGATGCAAATACCTCAGCAGAATCTTCCTACCCGTTTTCATCCTCCACTGCCGCCGCCGCCTCTTCTATAGCCACCACCACCGCAGAGTTGGTAGATATGAAAATGGCCCAACCTTAGAATCCCTGGTACCGCAGAAAATCAGCGTATCTACCTCACAGATATGCCTTTCCCTGCATATGAACCCTTAACCCTGTCTTCTACAGGAGTGCGGAGACAGGCCCTACGTTCCTCGCCTGCCAAGACAAAGACATGAAATTTCCACTTATAGTAGAAATCTTCCTCAGCTTTAACCGCTTCCTCTCCCGAAAAACCTCGATACGTCGGAGGAACAAGAGCTGGGATCACCATTTCCAAGGACTAGTCACCAAAGTACTTCAACTTTAATCGTTGCGCTTCAGACGCTATTTTCTCTTCAAGAACCATACTCTACATTTTCACCATTTCAGAAAGAGTAAAGCATGCTAGAATTGACCCAAACAAGGTGATCAAGATACTCTTTATATAACCCTTACTTTATTGTGTAGGTACATTTTTCCAAGCGTCATCATTTATTACAAACGCGACTATTCAAATGCAAACCATCACATACATCTGCATCATCATTACCCAATATTACGTAACTTTCACCAGTCAAAATGCCATCATTGCTCCATTTTGAATTATAATTAGGAACCACCATTTGCTGTATATATAGAGGTTTGGGTTGAAGGTGTAATGGATGATAATATGCTAGAGTCATTTATCATGTGATCTGATGTACCAATATCAATTAGCCAAGTACTATTCAAAGAATTTACAACTAAAACACTACCTTTAGTTTTCATACCTGACTGGGCAATATGAGAATTAGGGTTTGAGTTTGATGATACCATTGTTGTATCATCATTGGAACCCATTGGTCGAACTGCTACAGTGATTTTCCTGTTTCTGCTGCAGTAACTTCGAACTGCTACAGTATTTTATGGTAACTGCTACAGTACTTCGAACTGCTAGCTGCAGTAACTTCGGACTACTACAGTACCTCGAACTGTTACAGCTGCAGTAACTTCGAACTTCGTAACATAATTAAGCTTCGTGACAACAATTCGCAGCGGAATTCAATTTAATTCAATTCGAAAGAACCATGTTCAATTATCGAACCCGCTCTGATGCCATGTAGAAACTAATACAAAGAATACGAGATTCGCGAAAGACTAACTTTATTATTATTAGATCATTACAATGGAAGAAGACATTCTCCTTATATAGATACAATTACTTGGGCGCTAAGTAAAAATATCTTATATTTAAAGAATTTTAAATTTAGTATATATATATATATATATATATATATATATATATATATATATCCTATATTAGGTATATTCTATATTCAACATATATTATATATTCAACAGAAGATGCTCTAGCGGGCAGGGCTAGCTGTGAGGGATATTCTGGGAGTTGTCGTATTTGTAATCCGCGTGGTGTGTAAGGCGGTGGGGGTTACGGAGGAAGAGACGGTGGTGGTGGTTTCAGGCGGGTATCAGGCGGGTGTCATGTTTTTTTTGTTAAGCATGGTCCTCCTTCCCCCTCATATCCATTTTTATAGAAGTTACTATTTTACTGAGTTTTTGAAATAATTATAACAATTGGGTCTAAAATCGATCCAATTTTAATAAATTGTACCACAGTTATCAACTTTGGTGTTAAAAGTTGATCTTGACTGCCATGAGTGCCACAACAAGATTAGAAGATTTATATGCAAATTTCATTACCGTAAGTATCCTTTAAATTTCCCGTATAATTTTTGTTCTTATTTCTTTGCGGTGATGAACTTACTTAGTGGTTTGTTATGTGATTTTTTGGGGATCAAGAGATAAATAGCCATTCATATGACTTTAAGGAGAACACGGTGGCAATTACCGGTCCTTTTGATTCAAATAGGTTTGAGAAGAAGCTATGTTGCTATGCGGGAAAGGCGATAAAGATTATCGAGATCAAAGAACCCGAGAAGTCGAAACCACCGCCATCAAATCCAGAACCGGCTAAACCTAGTCTGCCACCAGAGGAAGATAAGGATCCTAAGCCAGATCCACCAAAGGCACCGAAACCGGCTCCTGTACCTAATATATTTGTGCCAATTTATGTACAGGGCTTCCCAACCCCATACCTAACTCCGTACCCGGTACCAATGTGGCAATGTAGACATGTTATGAAGGTTATGCAAAGCCTTCATCATATAATTTTTACAGAAGGCAACATTGTCATTGTGGTTGTGAAGATCGTTATATGCGTAATAGTTGATGCGAATACATCAACGAAGATAACCCAATGACATGCACCATCATGTAACTCGAAAATTGTATTTTGTGTGTGTGTGCATTTACTGCAACATATTTTGGTATAAAATGCCCTTTATATCTGTCTTAACAAAGGGAAATGCATGTTCCATCTAATTGCAAAATTTAAATTGTTATAAAGGAGATAATTTTTTGGCTGCACTTATTCTTCTTATTTTCCGCTGATCTTCATACAAGACGAACTTCACTTGTTTGGTTTATGACGTAAAAATTATATGCTGCAATGCGAAAAGCGAAATGCAGCAACCTACATTTTTTAATTTTTTTTGCACTAGAGGTATCCGGCAAGCCATTGGCTAGACCGTCAATTCCCGACTAGATCCTCTAGGGTTGTGCAGTGGCTCAGAAATTGCCAGATCAGTCACGTTGGCGCAAGGCCAGCCGGGTTTAATACCAACATGAACGATAGACAGGCAGTCAACTGAGTCTTGGTTACTCACTTGGTAGGGCTAGTGCTTGAAAAATGAGAATCTGGGACCAATTCCCATCACAAGCAACTTATCTTAAAAAAAGAAAAAGGAAAGGAAAAAAGAAAAGAAAAAGGTGCAGTATGTATTCGACGACGACATTGTGTAGTAATTATGTTTATCAAGACCAAATGATGCGAAAAGGTCACGTTATCTTAAATAAGCTGCATCTGAAAGGTTTTGGTTTGTCTCATTTCGTGTATGTGAAGGTCCGTGGTTATCTCAGTCGAAGACAGTGACAGAATGAAGACCTTCGTACAAGTCTTCTATCAACCAACGACCGAAAAGGTAAGTTGGTTAAGTAGAACTCTGATAAAGGGAGCCAAAAGTGTTTTTCTAAATTTTTTGGAAATCTCGTTCGAATGACCTTGGGTCTCGTTCGAACAAGTGTTACGAGTTCAATACAAAACGCATATTTTTGAAGGGTTACTGAGAATTTCGTTCAAACGACCTTAGGCCTCGTTCGAACAAGTTTCGAGAAAAACTGAAACACTATTTAAGTGAACATTGCTTCTCTTTTCTCTTTTTTTGGTAAAAAGTTATTTTTGAAAGAACCCAATATCCTTTATTAGAGAAACAATTTAACATCAATCAAAACCTAAACACATTGAGGTTGATGTTGAGTTAGTGTATCATACTTCCCACAAATTGTTCTAGAGTGATTCAAGAAGGGTGATACTTGGTGTGAGATTAAGGAGCGTTGTTGCGAGAACGAAGGGGATAGAGTGTGAAGCTTAGATCAGAAGAGAGCTAATCACGAGACGAGGTTATCAAGTCTGTAAGTGTAATTCAGATTAAATTTTTTTTGATTAGTGAATTTTTGGTTGTTGTGTTCATCGACAACGACCTGTGGTTTTTCTCTTGAGTAAGGAGTTTTCACAGGGTAAACAATTACTTGTGTCATTTAATTGTTTGTCTTTACCATTGATTGTTTCTGTTTAATCCTAGATCATTGATTGATAAAAATAGGTCTGACCTATTTATTAAAATATATTAAATACCAAACATATAGAATTTCAATTGGCATCAGAGAAGAATCGCTTGTAGGCTTTATATCCTGAGTGGTGATCATGTCTTAAGTGCTTGATTAATTTAATGAATTCCAAAAACTAAGGAGGTCCTATAAATCTCCTACCACTTTTTGATGACATAAACTTTTCCTACTGGAAGGTTCGAATGATTGCCTTCTTGGAATCCATGGGAAAAGATGTCTGGATTGCTATTGAAGATGGATGGGTTCCCTCGACTATTATGCGGGGTGAACCAGCAAAAACTGCAGAAATTCATATACTTAGAAATTAATGGACTAAGGAGGAAAAATAAACATCTGGGTATAACTTTAAAGGTCTTAATGCTATCTTTAATGCATTGAGCCAAAGTGAGTATAGGCACATCTCCGCGTGTACCACTTCGAAAGAAGCTTGGGACATCTTAATGTGCACTCACGAAGGTGATGATACGGTTAAAGAAAGTAAACTGCAAATGCTCACCTCTCAATTTAAAAATATCCGGATGAGTAAGGATAAACCGTTCAGTGAGTTTTATGCCAGACTGAGTGATATTGTCAACAATAGTTCCTCTTTAGGAGTTGGATAAACTGATGGTCAAATAGTTCGTAAAAATTTAAGATCTCTTCCTAAGAGTTTTAGGTCTTGACGTGATGCTATAGAGGAAGCGTAAAATCTTAAAATCATGAAACCTGACACACTTGCTGGAAAATTATAAACTTCTAAAATTGAAATGGAAATGGAAAACCCTAAGAAGAATAGAGTGTGGCTTTTAAGTCGTCTTCCAACTCTTTGTCTTCTCGGGGAACCGGAGAAGTTGACAACTATTGTATCTTTGACGATGATGAGGAACTTGACTCTGATTCACATATTGCTCTTATAAGCCAACAATTTAGAAAACTTTTGAAAAAAAAGCAATTTGAAAAATAATGGCAAAATATAAATTATAAGCCACGTCCTTATGTCCGTGTTAAGTTTTATGGCAAACAGACTAATTCTGAATAAGACCTAAATAAAGTTGAATGTTATAGGTATCACAAGTATGGTCACTATACTCACAGCTGTCCTACTAAGAGTTCTAATAACAGCCACAAGGCTATGAACAATACTATTATATGGGATGATAGTGATGATGACCATAATGAACATGATAATCCCTTTTAAGAAGGAGGAAATGGTCTGAGAGCTCATATTGTTATTATTAACTCAAGTTGTGATCGCTATGATATTTTTGCACTTGAAACTGACGGAGAAGATCACAATGACTATGAAAGTGATCATAATTGTAAAGAGTCTAATTTTGAAGAGTTGTATTCTCAACTTGTTTCTCAGCTTGAGAAACTTAAGAATGAGAAACAATCTCTTAGTACCCAACTTAAGACTTGTGAACAAGAAAAACACACTGCTGTGGAGAATATAAAATTGGTGAAAACTGAAATTGAGAAACTTAAACTTGATTTAACCTCTACGCAGCAAAAACTTGAAGTTTTCTATCATGGAGCAAAAAATATTGATAAAATACTAAGTATGAGCAAAAATGGTACTGACAAAGAGGGTTAGGATTTGATGAGCAAAATGTCAAGTCCACCTCATCTCAAGTCACTAAGTTTGTTAAAGCTAATTCACTTCCATATTTGCCCACACCTAGTGTAATTAATGCTCTTCATAGGCAGACTAAGCAGCCTTTTGTCTTTCATGTATTTTATTGTCAGGCTTGTGGTCGAAATGGTCATCTTGCTCCCTATTGTAGATATGTTCCTGTATTCCATAGTAGAAATGATTCTTCACTTGGAAAGAGGGAAACCCTATCGATCATATGCCCAATCGTTTGCTAATTCCTCTTTTGTCCAAAAGTTTTTTAATGGTTTCAGGAATTTGACTCAAGCGACAGAAGAATAAAAAAAAGTAAGATCCATTTAGGTTCAGAAAAAGGATCTTCTACCACAATTACAGTGTAATGTTGCAGTAATGGCTCTAAATGCTTTCAACTCTACCCAATGGTATATAGATAGTGAATGCTCTCGTCACATGACAGGGGATGCTACTCGTCTGAACAATGTCACAAATATTCAAGGAGGTGATGTTACTTTTGGAGGAGGGATGAGTGGAAAGATTATGGGAAAAGGTAGTGTGAAAGGAATTGGGTGCCCAACAGTCGATAATGTACTCTATGTTAAGGGACTTACTGCAAACCTTCTGTGTGTGAGTCAATGTGATAAAGACAACACATTAACATTTGACAAGAAGTTATGCCGTGTCTTTGATAATACTGGGAAATAAATTGTGACTGCCGCCAGAACTTTTGACAACTGCAATGCTATATCACAAGATTTTATTTCATGTAAAGTTGCTAAGATGAGCGATGTAGAACTGTGGCACCAACGGTTAGGGCATGTGAACTTCAACGATCTTGCCAAGATTATAAGTAAGGAAATAGTTCGAGGGGTTCCGAGACTAAGTAGGTTAATAGATGCAGTATGTGAACCATGTAAAATTGGAAAGTAAACCAAGAGTCCGCACAAAAGTCTACCATCATTGCCACTACACGAGTTCTGGAGCTAATTCAAATAGACTTAATGAGTCTTATGAGAGTGAGTACTTTGGGTGGAAAGAAGTATATCTTGGTTATGGTTGATGATTTTTCAAGGTTCACCTGGATCACACTATTAAAATAGAAGTTTGACACGTTTGAAGAATTTCATACTATAGCCCTTCGAATACAGAATGAGAAAGATTGTCCCATTGAAAAAAATTCGAAGTGATCGTGGAGGAGAGTTCAAAGATAGTGATGTGATTGAGTACTGTCGAGCTAATGGGATCAAACATGAATTTTTAGCACCAATCACACCACAACAAAATTGAGTTGCAGAATGAAAGAACCGAGTTTTACAAGAGATGGGGCGGGCATTACTCCATGGAAAGAATGTTCCTAATCATTTTTGGGGAGAAGCCATTCATACCTTGTGTCATTTTATCAACAGAGTTTATCTGCATCCTCTTATACTTAACACGCTGTATGAACTCTGGTTTGGAAAATAACCAAACTTGAAATACTTTCGTGTATTTGGAAGTAAAGGTTATATCACATGTGATCGGGATAATGTTGGAAAATTTGACGCTCGAAGCGATGAAGGTATTTTACTGGGATATGCAACAAACAGTAGGGCTTATCGTGTTTACAACTTGAAGAACAAGATGGTAATGGAGTTAATTAATGTGATAGTTGATGACTCGACAGTTCTTGGACAAATTGATGATGGAGATAATAATATTCAAGAAGAAACTACACCAACCTTTTCTATTGTAGCTCAAGATATTATGCTACCCACAAAAACTGTAGGTACGTCTCACGCTGAAGCTTCTAAAACACCTCCTAGTGAAATCTTAACACCACATACTACTTTCTGTACTAATCCTCCTTAAAATTGTGGTGCTTCTGGATACCTTTATGATTATGAATGTCCTACGCTTCATGAGTTTGCTAGGTGTCAGACAGTGGAAAGTGTGTGTTATGTGTCTATCATTGAACCAACCAACGTGAAAGATGCGTTATCTGATAAATATTGGATTAATGCCATTCAAGATGAGATAAATGAATTCAAGCGACAAGATGTGTTGGATTTAGTATCACACTGACAAATACTATTATTATTGGCACTAAGTGGATTTACAAGAACAAGTTTGATGAGAATGGTGATGCCATAAAAAATAAGGCAAGGTTGGTAGCCCAGGGATACAATCAAATAAAAGGGGTGAATGTAGAAGAAATTTTTGCTCCCACAACTAGACTTGTATTCAGATGCTTTTGGCTTTCACCTGTCATAAAAAGTTTAAGCTTTATCAGATGGATGTAAAAAGTATGTTTTTGAATGGGTTACTTGAGGAAGAAGTGCATGTAGCTCAACCCAAGGGGTTTGAAGATCCATATCATCCAGGGTATGTTTATCATTTGAAGAAAACTCTTTATGGACTAAACAAGCTCCTCCAGCATGGTATGACAGATTCTCAAACTTTTTACTTGGAAAGGGGTTCATTCGAGGGGGAGTTGATAAGACATTGTTTATTCAGCGGGAAGGAGATGAAATACTTATTGCTCAGGTATATGTGGATGATATTGTATTTGGATCTATGTTTGATGCACGTGTCAAGACATTCAAAGAATTAAAGGGAAGAGATTTCGAGATGAGCCTGGTTGGGGAATTAACCTACTTCTTAGGTCTCCAAATCGAGCAACGGGAGGATGGCATTTTTGTATCTAAATATGCTATGGATCTTGTAAAAAAGCTTGGTTTTGATTCCGCAAAACATGCAAGGACACCAATGAGCACTACCACCAAATTGAGTAAGGATTGTGCAGGTACTGATGGGAACAAGAAGACTTATAAGAGCATGATAGGAAGCTTGTTGTATCTTGCAACTAGTCGTCCAATAATTGGTTTAAGTGTTTGCATATGTGCTCGTTATCTGGTAAGCCCTAAGGAGTCTAATTTACATGCTGTTAAACGAATTATTCGTTATATTTTTAGACTTTTGAGTTTGGATTTTGGTATACTCGAGACACTACGTCTAAAATGATTGAATACTTAGATGCTTATTGGGCCGAAAATTCTGATGAAAGGAAAATTACTTATGGGGGATGTTATTACATTGGGAACAATCTTGTTGCATGGCAAAGTAAGAAATCGAATTACATTTCGCAATCTACTACAAAGGCAGAGTATATTGCTGTGGGAAGTTGTAATACCCAGCTAGTCTGGATGAAACAAATGTTACATGATTGCGGGTTGAATAAGAGAGTAATGTCACTTTATTGTGATAATGCAAGTGCAATAAACATTTCCAAGAACATTGAACAAAATTCAAGGACCAATCATATTGACATCAAATTTCTTTTCATTTGAGACCTTGTTGAGCAAAAGATTGTAATTGTAGAGTATGTTGGTACGGAGAACCAGCTTGCTGATCTTTTCACCAAACCTTTGGATGTTCTTCAGTTTGAAACTCTCCGATATGCTATTGGTGTCTGTTCCATTGAATAAATCTCTCAGGTCATCCTGACTGTTTGTGTCACTATTTTGTGGACATCGTCAAGTATGTATCGTTTCTCTTGTTTATATTGGTTATTTCCCCTTATTTTTGTAATACAGTTTATCTTAGTTATGCATGTGCATATTCGGGATTTATTTATTTGTTATATATTCATCTAATGCTTGAGCTACTTGGTATCACTTATTCATTATTAGTTCTAACTATTCCTGACTCTAGTCGTAAGTAGAAACCTTGAGGATAAATGTAGAGACTTCGTTACCTAATATTATGTGAGGATTTAACCTTTTGTGCAAGCTTTGAGTGTTATTAAATGAATTCTTTCCCGCAAAATCTCTATTTGTTTATGATCTCATTATTTTATACATTATTCAATTGTTGGTAGTGACATCTAGTTCAAGCTAGTCTAATAGAACATTCCCTATACTTGATTCGAGACGAAAAATGTACTATATAAGACTAAAGATATGATAATAGATTTTTTATTGTTGCACCTTTTTTGGCCTTCGCCTTTGCTTACCAAATTTTTTATCCTTTTGCAGCCCTTTTGTGCCTTAAAATATGCCATTCGTTTTATATTAAACTCCTTTTTGCCCATTTGTTCTAAGACTTTTCAGTAAAATAAAAGTGAAGGAAAGATTAAAACCATGTGGTTTAAGTAGGGAAAGATGAATAGAAAAATAGAGTATCCCCAATGTTTTTGCTAGTATATCAATAATAGTATTGCCAAAAAAAAAAAAAGAAGAAGAAGGAAAAAGTATTCTATTCAATGTGTGCTCAATAAAGAGAAAAAATGACGGGAGGTAAACTCAATTTGAAGAAAGATGGGAAAAAAGTATAATCTGTAGTCTGAGAATGCCAGTAAAACACCTACTTTGTCATGTTCCTTCCCTTGCCTATATTATAACCTTTTTAAGTCATGTTTGATCTTGACTTTAGCATAGTCAGTTTAGTAGAGATGAGAAATAGGGATTCTATATTAGTTAACTTGACACCATCTAAAACAATTGATTTTCCTCCATGAGATCTTTCAGTAAAATAACGCTATTTTTTTGGATTGTGAATTTTTAACTTTAGTTTGTTCATATTCATATTTCCTCAGAGTGATATATAGTAAAGTCTCAGTGACTTTGAGTGGCCAACCATGAGAGGCCTAAGTTGAATTATATTTCCAAAATAGTAATCTTTATATGTCTAAATGTCAGGACTTTGATTGGACTACACACACATACACCAAGATCTTTTACATTATTTCGTTTATAGATCAATACTATTTTTTGATTTGTCATGTATCTACTATGTCTATAGATTTGACTCTGCATATTTTAAGGGGGAGTCTTTAGTTTATCTCGTTAAGTCCTGTGTCTTATCTTATGTTTCCTATGGATTATGTTTCCTGTCGATGTTTGTTGAATACTTGGTTATTTTGGTTAACTTTGGTGCATTTACTTATTTTCATTCTTTTGTTTGGGTGAGGTTTCTTTTAGTTCGAACGTTTAAAGGCAAAACTTGATGTTTCGTTCGAACGACTTTTTGATTATTTTTTCTCTCAAAGTTCCTTTATCTATTTTTCACTGTCTTTATTTTTTTTACACTCGGTCTCTCACACTATTGTCTCCACCTCTACTATGATTTCTCTCTATCTCTATTGATCATTTGTATTCGATTGAGAAAATGCTCGAGTTTGTTGCTCATTGCACTTGATTTCCCTTATGTTTGGGGTTTGATTATCAAAGTTTTTGCAAACAATTTGGGGGAGTTTCGTTCAAGATTTCCTAAAAATGCACGTTGGAGTTAAGTAAGTTCTTCTCATACCTATTATTTGGTGCTTGTAATTGGATTATTGGGTTCTGTATGCTTCGTTCCTCGTAAAATTGGTGAGTTTGGAATTGTGATTATGCGAAGTTGATTGAATATTTGCTGGTTTGGTCAGTGTGATTGGTTTTGTGGAATTACTGGGTTTCATTGTTGGAGAATTGGTGGATTGGATTTTGGGTTGTTTATTGTAGGCTTTTGGGTTGGATTGTACACTGTTAAAATATTGGAGATTGGGGTTGGTTGTTGGAGTATTATTGGTGGAAGTATTTTCTTGTTTCTTGCAGGTGTTGGGTTTGAATGTGGGTGATCCCTTGTTGGATTTGTTGGTTTGGGATTATTGCTTGGGTGTTTCTCTGCAGATAGATTTTTTGTTTGCAAGTGTTGGGTTGGAATGTGGGTGATTCATTGTTGAATTTGTTGGTTTGTGATTGTTGCTTGGGTGTTTCTCTACAGACAAATTTTTTGTAGGTGTGCGATATGACACCTAAGTTACAGACAGGAACACAAAGGTAATGCTCTAATTTAACATTTATTCTCAATGGTCAGAGAGTCGGGGATAACCAGGTGCATTGGAGCATAAAAAAGGTTTTAAGGATCACTCGATTGTAAAGGAACACATAGTAGATATCCAAAGTGTCTCTGCAGTTAGTGAGGGCTTTGCGAGTATATTTGCAAAGTTTGAAGCGAAAGGTTGGACCAAGATTCTTACTCCCACGGTGAAGGTATATCCTCGTATTGTTCGACAGTTTTATGCTTCTCTAAAAGTGGAGTCCACCAGTTCACTTCATGATCAATTTTTTTTAGTCACCATTGACGGGGAAGAGTTTTTCGTAACTCGGGGTAGACTTTATTCTATATTGGGTCTTTCTCCGTTCATTCACGTTCTGAGGTGTGTTTGGCCAGTGACGCCTTATCCATGGTCCGCCTATTCTCCTGAGGGTGAGTTTACTGAGGATTTGATTCCTATTCTTCCTGAGCTGAATGAGATGGTTATTGACATCACTTCTCATCATAATCTCTATACTAGATCGGGAACTGTGACTCGTAAGATGTTAGATGATGAGTCTCCTCTAGTACATCGCATTGCTATTTTTAATATCCTCCCAAGATCCCAGAAGAGTGAACTTTCTGAGCGGATAAAGGTATTTTTCTATGCCATCAAGAATAATGTGGAAATCGATCTCCCAAACATTATCATTGTAGAGATGATTGATACCAACACCAAAAAGGCGACTCGTAGTTCATTATCTTTTGCTAGCCTTGTGATGGATATTCTGCTAGAGGTTGGGTATAAGGTATTTCCTGATGAGCTTGAGGATACCAAAGTGGAAAGATTGAATGCTAGTAACTGTCATAGGAGTGCATCTCATTTACCTTCTGCACTACCATCTGAGCCCGCTCCTCCAGGTGAGCACATAGGTTCTTCTAGCTTAGCTGCACAAACCCAGGGGGTGTTTACTCTTCAGGATGTTGGGAGCATGTTTCAAATTTTGACAGTAGGTATGGGGGTGATGCAGACTAGGTTGGGGGATGTTGATACACGGCTGGGATCTACTGATACACGGTTGGGTGGAATGGAGACAGAGGTTGTGTATATTCGTCAGCTACAAGAGGAGTCTGTGTATGATTATGCTTCTGGTTCTGAGGTTACTTGACAGCACAAGATGTCTCTTTTATGTTCTCTATTTTGTTTTTAGCCTCTGGTTTGTCTATGTGAGATTAGTTTTGTTATGAGAGCACATAGGATAGTAGTCTATGTACTAACATTGGAAGTATGTTTAATACTATCTTTTGTTTCATTAATTGCCCAATGGTTCAAATATCTTTTTATTTTAGATAGTAGTTTGCGATTGTCAGTTGTTTCTTTCGTGACAAAAAGGAGGAGAAATATGTATCTCTGATAGGAAAGCAAAATGAATGGATATATGCTAATGCTTTTCTGGCTTGATTCTTTTATAATTTATTTCCTGATTATCTGGTTTTCTGTTCATAAATATTAAGTTCTTTTTTCTATATATATTATAAACGAGTTTGCTGAGTGTGTAGATATTAAGTAACAAGCTTTCTGAAGAGTGTTGAGATGTAAGAAGATATCGTCTGTAGAAGAGGTCTAGAGATTGAACATATTCATGAAAGGGGTGGAGTCATTCTAAGGTCTAGACTGTCTCTGTAGTTAGGAAGTACTAAATAGTAATGTGTAGGTCTTAGTTTTTATTTGTCACGAAATAAACCAAATGGGGAGATTGAAAGGTTTTGGTTTGTCACATTTCGTGTATGTGAAGGTCTGTAGTTATCTCAGGCGAAGACAGTGACAGAATGAAAACCTTCATACAACTCTTCTATTAACCAACGACCAAGAAGGTAAGTTGGTTAAGTAAAACTCCGATAAAGGGATCCAATCAAATTTTTCTAAATTTTTTAAACTTTTTGGAAATCTCGTTCGAACGACCTTGGGCCTCGCTCGAACGAATTCTGGGCATTTCGTTCGAACGGCCTTAGGTCTCGTTCGAACGAGTGCTACGAGTTCAATACAAAATGCATATTTTTGAAGGGTTACTGGGAATTTTGTTCGAACGAGTCTCGAGAAAAGCTGAAACACTATTTAAATGAACATTGCTTCTCTTTTCTCTTTCTTTGGTAAAAAGTTATTTTTGAAAGAGCTCAATATCCTTTATTAGAGAGACAATTTGACATCAATCAAAACCTAAAATCATTGAGGTTGATGTTGAGTTAGTGTATCCTACTTTCCACAAATTGTTCTAGAGTGATTCAAGAAGGGTAATACTTGGTGTGAGATCAAAAAGCGTCATTGCGAGAACGAAGGAGATAGGACATGAAGCTTAGATCAGAAGAAAGATAATCACGAGATTAGGTTATCAAGTTTGTAAGTGTAATTCAGATTAAACTCTTTTTGATTAGTAGATTTTTGGTTGTCGTGTTCATCGACAGCGACCTGTGGTTTATCTCCTGAGTAAGGAGTTTCCACAGGGTGAACAATTGCTTGTGACGTTTAATTGTTTATCTTTATCATTGATTGTTTCTGTTTAATCCTAGATCATTAATTGATAAAAATAGGTCTAACCTATTTCTCAAAATATATTAAATACCAAGGACATAGAATTTCAGCATTCGCCAAATTTAGGCATCATGTAATGCAAATGCCCCTCTACATCAAAACCCTTGCAAATGTTAGAACCGTAATTCACTCTCAATTCTCGACTAGATCCCCTGGGGTCGTACAGTGGTTCGCAAACTGCCAGACCGGTCTCGTTGGCACAAGACCAGTGGGGCTTTATACCAACATGAACGACACATGTAACCAACTGAGTCTTGGTCACTCCGTTGGTAGGGCTAGTGCTTGGAAAACCAATAGTCTTTAGGCCAATTCCCATCACAAGTAACTTACCTTTAAAGAAAAAAAGAAAAAAAAGAAAAAGAAAATATCTAAATGCCATGCATATTCTCACGACGTGGTCGGATTGTAGTATGTTTATATATATTATTCTCTAGTATTTTTCACAGTTGTGGTTACTTAAAATATCAGGTGGGAATACATTGAATTTGCGCTTTTGAGCAAGAATTTTTCCTCTGTGGTTTAAAGTTAAATTCATGATTACATATTATTGGATCAACATACATAAAGTTAGACTTAAAACAAAAAGAAATTAAGGGCCTACTACATGGTGTGAAAGACAAAATAGAAAATGTCACAACTTTTGTCCATTCGCAACTCTACTTCATCATCTCCCACTTGTCCTAAGTTGCCAAATAGCTTGACATTTTTTGTTCAATTGTCAGACGATTAAGAGAACCTCCAACAACAAGGTATGTGATTCCGATTTGGCATACCGGTATATATGAATCCCATACTGTTTTCATCCAATAAAGAGTTACGGTTTTTCAGCCCGTTCAGCTCCATCCTAAGAACGCCAAATCATTTGGTTAGACGCCTAAAAAAAATGTCGAATTTAATGTCATATTAGGGAACGAAGTTGTGATGGAATAGAGAGAGAGAGAAAGATGTCACGTATATTAAGAAGTTGGTGTATACTCAACAGTTCAGCGCCTAGGCAATATGCGGATACTCCTTGCGAAGTTCAGGTTTCGCATACTTTGGAGTTTTTTTTAAGGGGGTGTGTGAGTGAGTGTGTGTGTGTTTGTTGGGAATGTAAAGTTCTTATGGACATAAACAAGGAAGATATATAAGCTCAAGCTCATACAGGTTCCTGTAATGAAAGCGTACAATTACAAGTCCCTATACAACCAAAGAAAGCTAAACAGAGCACTTAAATCCATGACAAAATAAGCGGGCAAAAATATTTAGAGTTTTTTAGACTTATATCCTTTGATATATATCGATATTTGACTTATATCCCTCCATTTAGTAGAAAAACAGTTATAGTCCTTTTTTTTTTTTTTTTTTTAATTTGACTCTGGTCAACTCACGTTGACTCACATGTTTAACAATAAGATGTAAATACCAACTTACCCTTTAAACTCACGTACTATGCAGCTAATCTCTTCTCTTCTCTTCTTTTCCTCAGCTCGTCTGAAAACAACAGCTCCTCTTTAAAATTTGAAAACAACAAAACTCTTAAATTTAAAGAATAATGGTGAAGAAGAAGAACTCGAAGAAGAAATCGAAAATAAAATTGAGAGATGAGGTTGGTGATGATGATTCCAACCCCATCACCGTCCCTGATAATACAGTAGATGATTACCCTCCACCTGATTTGGAAGAAACAAGAATGAGACTCTCTATTCCCAAACCAAGGTATGAATTTATACTTACAATGTTCAATTGGGATGTTTTTTTAGGGTTTATTAGAAATTAGGTTTTTTTAGGATTTGTAATTAAATTGGGGGTTTCAAAATTTAGGGTATTTGCTACTCAATTGGGGTTTTTGGTATGATATTAGTACTAATTATAGTCCTATACAATGTACAATTTATACTGTACAATGCATATATATGTTCAATGTTCAATTGCTGTGTTACAGGCATATATACGATTTGAGGGATGTTTTTATTAGCTATAGGGGAAAGTGGGGTAAAATGAGTCCTACTGGTTGGGTTGAAAATGATTATAAAGGGGGGAAGAGTTTTAAGTTTTGGATATTATGTGAGGAGGGGATAAGTTATGGAGAATTTGTAAGAGATATTGCAGACAAGGTGAATGTCCATCATGGGGTGGGGAATTATATTCCAGAGGGGAATGTTATAGAGCTTATGTATTTGTACAATGGGCTGCCTTTTATTGTCAGAAGTACAGATGATTTGAGGGAAATGTGGGTACAGGGTGATGAAAGTTATCTAATGAGAACACATGTTTATATTAAGCCAACAGATGTAGTAAGAAATATAGTTGATGAAGCTGGGGAGTATGTTCTTCTTGAGGAAGATGAGATAGATTATATCATATCCCCAAGACAGACAAAAAAGAAGAATACCACCCCAGTTAAGGCTGCCCCAGTTAAGAAGGATACTAAGAGAAAAGGGAAAAGTAGTGGCTGCCAATAACCAGCCAAGAGGCAGAAGAATGTTGAGCTCTCAGACTCAGAAGAATTAGATACTTCACCTAAAGTTTATCAGAGTGACAAAGAGATTGACCCGGAGGAAATGGCTGATTATGGGATAAAAACTCCAGTGAATATGGTGGCAGAAAGTGAAAGTGAATGTGATGATATAGATGAAGAACAAGAGAGATGGGTTAGGTATGCCCAAGTTGGGATTGATTGTTTGGGGGCTGAGGATGGTTATTATAATGCCCACTCATCTAATGATGAAGATTATGTTTCTACTGCTGAAGAGCTTGAAAGAGATGATGATTTTGAAGGTGTTGATGTAGAATTGGATGATATCTATAGTAAAGAGGAGGATGGCAGAGTGAAAACACCATTAGAAGTTGATTTCAAACAACTTGAGGTAGGGATGCAATGGGCAACTGTATATGAAGCTAGAGAATATATGAGATGGTTTAGAATTGTAAACCACTTTACATATATATCCATCAAGAATGAACTTTCTAGATTGAGTTTTAAGTGTTCAGAGGAAAACTGTGAGTGGTTGGTATTTATATCAAGAAACAATGATGGGCACACTATGGTTTTAAGACATGGTAACTTTTAGCATTCTTGTGAAGGAAGGCTAGGGGCAGAAAATACCTTGTGTAATGTACCATGGGTTGCTAGAGAAGTTGAAGCATTGGTTAGAGATGTTAGGGCAATGACTCCCAAGGCATTTAAGACCAGAATGAAGACAAAGTTTGGTGTTGAGATTAGTTACTGGACTGCTTGGAATGCAAGACAAATCTGCATGGAGAGTATAGTAGGGCCTTATGATCAGGGTTACAATGAGTTGCCTTTATTGTGTGTGGAGATTTTGAAATCCGATCATGGGAGCATAGCTAGAACCTGAAGACAAGATGACACACAACAATGGACTGGAACTCTTGTGGCTTTCAGGGTATCTTTGAATGGCTTTGTTAAGGGGTGTAGACCTATATTGGGGCTTGATGGTTATTTTTTTAAAAGGAAGTATGGAGGGGTTTGCCTATTTGTACTTAGTCTTGATGCCAACAATGGCTTGTTCCCAATTGGAGTGTACATGTGCAGAACTGAATGTAAAGACAGTTGGATTGATTTTCTTTCCATGGTAGAACCTTACTTATCTGTACACCCAGGAAAATTGACCTTTATCCCTGATAGGCAGAATAGGCTTATTGATTCAGTGGCAGAGATTTTTCCACATGCAAATCATAGGTTTTATTTCAAACACATGTTTAAAAACATGAAAAATACTACAAGGGAGCACACTTAGAAAGACTATCATGGGGAGCTGCAAGAGCTTTTAGGCAGACTAAAAAACAAGAATTTCTAAATCAGCTTGGCATTGATATCCCTGGGGCAAAGGACTACTTGGAGAAAGAACCATATGAGCATTGGTGTAGATCTTATTTTGATTGTACTTCAAAATGTGAACATATAACCAATAATTTTAGTGAGTCCTTCAATTGGTGGATCATGAAGATCAGAGATAAATCACTAACCAAAGCATTTGAGAGACTAAGTTTGATGCTTATGAAACTAATGTTTGATAGAAGAACCAAAGAAGAGTCATGGGATCAAGGTGGTTTGGTACCAAGAGCAGTTAAACATCTTGAGTATTTAATGGCACATTATGGGGAATATGAGATGGAAGGAGGTGATAAGAATGAATGGGTTTCAATATCTAGTACTGGGGCAAGGTGGGTACTAAACCTGGAAGAGAGAACTTGCCAATGCATTGAGTGGCAATTGACAGGAATGCCTTGTATCCATGCTGCAAGTGTATTAATCCCAAGAGGTAAGCATTGAAAAGGTAAAAAATATATTTGCCTAATTTATTTATTACTTTTTTTCATTTGATTTCACTGTCTCATGCATTTTTATTTAATTTCCTTGCAGTTATTTTTCACCATATCACTTTGTTGCTTCATATGTGGCTACATATAGTTATATTATACATCCAGTATCTGATGAAACATACTGGGGCTCTGTAAATTAAAATTCATTGGTATTACACATCCACATATAGTGGCATTATACATCCACATATAGTATGAAACACACTGGTATTATGCATCCACATATAGTGATATTATACATCCAAACACACTGGTATTATACATCCAGTGGTATTATACTTTCACTGTCTAGGTATGAAACACACTGGTATTATACTTTCACTGCCTAAGTTACAGTCTCTTAATGTTCTTTTAATGTATACCCACACACTGTTCTTTTTGTTGCTTCTAATTGTATTATGTTAATTTGTTATTGTTATGTAGAGCCACCTTATGTGGTTGATCCTCCACCATTGCAGAGAGGGAGGGGAAGACCTAGAAAGGAGAGAATCAGGGATGATAAAGTGAATAAAGTACAAAGAAATGTAGGAAATGTGCTACTTTTGGCCACAATAAAAAAACCTGCAAATGTGTGCCTATCCAAATTCAAAGTGCACCTGCACCTAAAACAAGGGGAAGACCATCAAAAAGGACAACCAAAGCATACTTCAGTCAGTCACAGCAATCAGATGTTACTCAAGTACAAACAACACCCATAATTGGAGGAGTACAAAGCAGTGGGAGAGCATCTAATACTGGCAGAGGGAGGGGAAGAAGTGCATCAACACCCATAGTTGGAGGAGTACAAACAACACCCATAGCTAGAGGAAGAGGTAGCAGTGGGAGGGCATCAAATGCTGGCAGAGGGAGGGGAAGAAATGCATCAACACCCATAGCTAGAGGAGTACAAACAACACCTATAGCTGGAGGAAAGGGTAGCAGTGGGAGGGCATCCAATGCTGGCAGAGGGAGGGGAAGAAGTGCATTAATACCCATAGTTGGACAAGTACAAACAAGAAGTAGGAGGGCATTAATGCTAGAGGAGTACAAACAAGAAGTGGGAAGTCATCCAATACTGGCAGAGGTTGGGGAAGTAGTGAAGGTGCTGCAAGTTCATCCAATGCTGGCAGAGAGAGGGGAAGAGCTATGCAAACAAATCACCAAAGGTTTGTAGATGAATGGTTGAGTAACTCAGTCCCTGTAAAAGCTCCACAATCACAAGAGAGGCCACCACTAGTGATACCACCCATACCTCTAAGGAAAAATGCTCCAACAAAACCTTATAAGAAAGCCTTTAAGCCACCTAGGCAAAACTGGAGGCTTTGAAATAATGGGATCTGTTGAAACAATGTTTGTGCTACAGTTTGTAAATGTGAAACAATGCATTGGCAGTTCTCGTGAAATAATGTGAAACAATGTTTGTGTTACAGTTCTTGTGTTGCAGTTTGTTATTAACAATATGTAATGGTTTGACTGTCTTATATTATTCCTATATGTGACGGCTTTGTTGATGTCTATTAATTATATGTGATGTTGTATGTACTGTGAAATTGCCTGTTATTCTTATATGTAATGCTATATCTAAAATTGTATGTAAAACTGTCTTTGTATGTAATTGTGAACTAGATATTTGATGCTGTATCTGAAACTGTATGTGAAACTGTAATTGTGAAACTGTCTCTATATGTGAAACTGTCTTTTTATGTAAAACTGTAATGTTATAAGAGATATGTGATGCTGTATCTGAAATGCTGTAAGTGATATTCTTGTATTTAAAATGTTGTATCTGAAACTATCTTTATATGTGATGCTCTCTGAAATGTTGTATCTGGAATGATGGAATACTGGAATGCTTATGACATAAAAAGAAGACAGAATGAGGTATACTACATAAGAAGGCATGCATTCTTGTTTTCGAATCATTACATTCATGCTTTCAAACACATCTCTTTTACATAGTTGTTTTTATTTTAAACTTCTTAATGAATTCCTCTAGCCCCATCTCCACAGTGACCTTCACATTAAGCTTTTCATTCTTGGCTTCCTTGAAATCCTCTAAAGTAGCCTTCAACCACTGGAAGTTGCCACAAGTAAAACATTTCAAATACTTTTGCCCATAACTATGATCTTGCCTAGAAGTTTTGAGCATCCTTGTCCCAACACAACCTTGTACTTTACATTTGGATTCTTTCCAAGGGCAATCTCTAATCCAATGAGATGATCCACCACACCCAAAACACCCACTTCCAGAGGAGGTCCCAGTAGAACTTCCAGATTGAACATTTGCATCAGATAACCACTGAAATTCAGTGCATTTTGAGTGTTGACACTTGAGATATTTTTTGTTGTAGTTCTTTGTTGTGTATGAAGTCATAAGCTTCCTAATGCCATCACAATGAGGAAACCTACATTTGGTGTATAGCCAAGGGCAACAGTCAGGGGAGTGGCTTTTAACGTAACACATTACACACTGCAATTTGGAAATAAGATAAATATATTAGACTTAAGTCCCTCTGTTTGTAAACAAGATAGGCTTAGTCCTTTCACTCAGAAATTTGATTCATGGACTAAAAGCTTTATTTTTGTAATTAATACAGTAACAAAGCTTGTAGTAGTGGTAAATTACCTTTATTTGTGTTTCAAAACCACCTCCCATGGCTAAATTACATTTGATTTTTAAAGTTGCAGAACCACCTCAGAGATTAGAGATGAAGAAGAAAACCTTGTTGAAACTGAGATTAGAGAGGAATTAAATTGATTAATGGAGAGAGGGAAGCTCAGATTGGAGAGAAGGAGAGAGAGAAGACTGGTTTTGGCTGCAACGACGACCAACGGTCGACTCTTGTGCATCGCCCGATAGCTGCAGGTAAGTATCTCGAGGTGTGGTTTTTTTTTAAATTGTAAAAGGGCAAACTTGTCATTAATATTTGTTGAATCAGTCAACGTAAGTCAAGGTGAGTTGACTAGAGTCAAATTGAAAAAAAGGACTATTACTACTTTTCTGCTAAATGGCGGGATATAAGTCAAATATCGATATATATCAAAGGATATAATTCTAAAAAAGTCAAAATATTTATTATGAAACAAAATTACAGATTACATCTCCAAAAAATATGCAGAACTGACACTTACAAAAGATTAAACAGCTTAATGTAAGAAGTGAATCTTATGTTCTTCTATCGTCAATAAGAAGAATGTGCGCGTCATGGATAACTAAACTCTCTCGTCAGGCTTAACAACTTCATGTTCATCAACTTTATTCATGCCATTAATATGGGAATTTGCGGTGCTTCCTTCCTTCATTATAATTGTCCATTTAAATACTTATAGTTCCATTGCGGTTGCAGCCAATGTCGAAACTACACCAACGTAGGTGTTATTTTACTCTTTGCCAGGATCCAAAATTTCAATATCCTTGAACACATTAATGATACCAAGGATTACCACTGCGTAACCATACAAGGTATGATAAATGTTCCAATTGATCCTGTACTTGTGATCTGGTTTTGGCCTTAAACCCAACGCAAGAACTTGAAGTGTGCCAAGAGAAAAAAGAACAATCTCGATGTTTCTGTGGGGATTGTGTTGAACTCCAGAGGAATCACTGCCAAGTTTCAAACCAGTTTCCCAGCCATAAACACTGATAATGTAGCCCAAGCATTGACAGATGATGGGAAGATGATCCAGGAGGATCTGAAGAAGACATGAAGTTCTCAAGTTAATATACTTTTCAGCCAGAGGTATTTTATTCAAATAGATTTTATTCTATTCGAATAGATTTTAGCCAGAGGTATTCTATTCAAATAGATTTCTGGCATTTCTGCCTGAGGTATTTTATTCGAATAAATTTTATTATATTCGAATACATTTTATTTTATTCAAACATAAACTTATTCTGTTCGAACATAGGCGTGATTCAGCCTTTTTCCTTTTAACGGTGGTTGTATTTTAAGGGGTGTTTTTTCCTCGAGATGTGTTTTTTAGTATTTTAAGTTCTCTAGTAAATAAATGGGACTTAGTTATTTCTTTTCTATGTTAGATCGAGAGGGAAGTTCTAAGGAAGAAGCTTAAGGGTTTAGAGTTTAGTCATTGTAATTGCTTGGATAATTTAATTGAATATCTTATTTTTCCCATCTAATTTTGGCGTTCTTCGTACTTTTCTACTAACAAAAGCTTCTTAATCGTATTGTGGATTAAGTTGTATTAGTTTTCCAGTAGCGATTCTTGGGGGGTTAATTGTGGTTTATGGTCCTTACATGTGACTGTCTCAAGCAAATGAAGGAGAAGCTAGTGAGTCCATTGTCGATTAATCGAAAACCTAATTCGAAGAAGAATGACGATTTGGAGATGGACGAGGCCAAGGATAGAATCGGGCTTTTGAAAATAACAATTTCTTACCTAACTTCTACTGTAGGGGATTTAGTTGAACAATTGCGTCTCACAAACCTCGCGGAGGCTTCCATTTCGGCGACACGGCGAGACCGCTCGAGGAGAAAATGGGTTTTGGAGAGGGATGGAGACATCGATAATACGGGGATGATTAGTGATTCTAGTGATGCCGATTCCGTCGAGGAGCGCCTAGGTTTTGGTAAGTCAATGAATCCTATATATAATCTTCGTATTGGTTTTAAGATTGAGATTCCGGTTTTTGATGGTTCTGTCGAAGTTGAGAAGTTAGATAATTGGTTAGATAGGTTATAAACCTATTTTTCTATTGATGAATATTCAAACGCTAAGAAGATTTGCTTTTATACTTTGAAATTCACAAGTCACTCACTAACGTTGTAGAAATCCTATCGGAAATGACATAATGTCGGAAGTCTGAGTTGGAAGGAATTCAAGGTTTTGGTGAGGAAGCAATTCTATCTGATTGGGTCTGAACATGAGCGGTGGTATAAATGGCACAATTTATGCCAAAGGTTTGGTCAATCCGTACAATTATTTACTATGGAGTTTCATAACCAAGCATTGGTTTTGGATATTGACGTGGAGGAGTACGATGTGTTCATGAAGTATACGGGGGGTTTATCGGAGTCTATTCGAAGAGAATTAAAGCTTTTCAATGTGGCAAATATCGAAGACGCGACCTTTAAAGCAATGGCCATTGAAGGCAAGTATTTGAAGAGCGACAAGAAAGACGACATGAATAAGTCGGGGTACAAGGCTAATTGGAAGTTTGATCAGAAAGGGGAGTCCAAAGGAGAGGGATCTTCATTCAAAGGGACTATCTGTAGTCATTGCAAGGCTACTGGGCACAATTCAGATTGTTGTTAGAAACTTCACCCGGAGCTTCGGCCGAAGGAGGAGAAGAGCAAGAAAGAGAAACGTGCACTAGCCGCAGCGATTGTGGATCTTCCAGATTTAGATAATCCAAATCATAAGCTTACCCTAATGTTCAAACAACCTCTAGTTATCAACGAGGCGAGTTAGGAAGAGCTTTTCTTTGTCAGCATTCAAGTGAAGCAGAGCTTAGTCGAGGCCAATATTATTCCGGGTAGCCAGAAGAATTTAATTTCTGAGGCAGTGGTAAAGAAGATGGGTTTGGCTACTGTGGCTCATCCTAAGCCGCATGGTTTGGGTTAGATTCAGAAAGACGCGGAGTTGAAGATCACTAAGCAGTGTATGTTCAAGTTTACAATTACTGAGAAGTTTATTGACGAAGAAACATGTGAGGTGGTTCCATTGGATGTGTGTCAAGTCATCTTGGGTAACCCTTATCTTTGGGACTGAGATGTAATCCTTTACCGTCATGCTGCAAGTATCGTTTGGTGAAGGATGGGACTGAGTTTCATATTAATGCGTGTAAGGAACATATCATTACCAGTAATTTGGTAACAGCGACTCAGCCGAAGAGGTTAGTTAATGCGAGTGACAAATTTGTTTTGTTGTTGGTGCGATTGGTTCAAGAGGGTCCGTCGGCTATAATATTGTCTACTTTGGCAATGTCTCCTAAGCAACAAACCGATATGGGGGAGTTGTAAGAGGAGTATGAAGACTTATTTTTAGGCATACAAGGGATACCGCGTAAGTGGGATGTGAAACATGATATCACCTTGGTGAATGGTGAGCCACTACCCAATATTGGGTTATATCGAACTTCTATTATTGAGTCTGACGAGATCAAGAAACAGGTACATGAACTCCTGGAGCAAGGAGTTATTAATCCTAGTTGCTCACCTTGTGGTTTGCCGGTATTACTGGTGCCGAAGAAGGATGGTTCTTAGTGGATATGTATAGATTATCGGGCGTTGAACAAGATCACGGTGAAGAATCGTTATCCGCTTCCACGGATTGATGAGCTTTTAGATGATTTGGAGACGGCTCAGTTTTTTACCAAGTTGGATCTTAAGTTGGGTTACCATCAAGTTAGAATCCAGGAGGAGGATACTTGGAAGACAATGTTCAAAACCAAACAGGGCCTATTTGAGTGGTTAGTGATGCCTTTTAGGTTATGCAATGTTCCGACGATGTTTATGCGGCTAATAAATGATGTACTTCATGCGTCGTACGTGGAAGGAGAATCTTGGGCATTTACATAAAATGTTGGGCGTGTTGCGATCACAATAGCTTTTTCCGAATGGGAAGAAGTGCGAGTTTGGGAAACGGGAGTTAGTCTATTTAGGTTTTATTATTGGTGGCGACGAGCTTAAGGTCAATCCAGAGAAGGTCTCGGTCATTACTAATTGGCCTAGACCCCGCACAATGACGGAAGTGATTAGTTTTATAGGTTCTTGTCAGTACTTGCGGATATTTATTCAGCATTTTTCACAAATTGCCGTACCTTTGCATTCTTTGACAAAGACTGGGGTACTATTTGTGTGGGAAGCGAACCATGAGAAGACTTTTCTATTTTTGAAATAGAAGATTTCGAATGCACCAGTGTTATCATTGTCTAATTTACAGTGACCTTTTAAGGTCGAGACAGATGTGTCAGACTATGCATTGGGCAATCCTTTTACAGGATGGGAGGCTGGTTGCTTACCATTCTAAGATGTTTACAAGAGCAGTACACAACTATCCTACCTACGATAAGGAGTTCTACGCGCTATATCAATCAGTTAAGCATTGACGGAGTTACTTATTGGGGAAGGAGGTTATGGTACATTCTGATCACAAACTGTTACAGTTCCTATCTACACTGTCTAAGATTCAGTAAACTCGCCATATGAAGTGGATGTCGTACCTTCAGCAGTTTACCTTATTGATCAAGTATAAAAAAGGAGTGGACTACAAGATGGCTGATATGCTATCTCGACACCCATTACCAACTATTTCCACTTTGTTTGTAGCTATGCAGATACAGTCGATTGTTCCTTCTGAATACATTTTAGGGTATGACGACGACAAGGAGCTCAGTGTGATTCACAAGAAGTTGCTACAGGGCAAGACATGTGAGTATGTTGTGACGGATGGTTAAATTTACAGGGGTAGTCTACTATGTATTCTTGAGGGTGGAGACCGTTTGCAGTGGATTCGAGAAACATATTGTTCCTGGGTGGCAGGTCATTTTGGGGTGAAGAAGACTCTTTTGAATTTGCGGTATTATGTCTATTGGCCGAAGATACAGGCAGATGTGGCTCGCGTGGTTCGTGGTTGCGTGCTATGCAACACATCAAAGCCCTCCAATAGGAAGATATGACTGTACTTATAATTGCCAGTTCCTAGTCGACCTTGGGAGAACATTTAGATGGATTTTATGGGTGGTTTGCCCATAACCAGGTGTAAGAATGACTATTTGTTTGTGGTGGTGGATCGATTTAGCAAGATGATTGTTCTTATTCTATGCCAGAAGACGGTCACAGGGGAAGAGCAGTGCGATTTTTTTCAGAGAAGTATGGAGGTATTTCGGGATCCCTTATTCTATTATTTATGATAGGGATAACCACTTTTTGGGGAATTTCTGGAGATTGTTATGGGGGATGATGGACACTAAGTTGAAGAGAAGTGCCACTTGTTATCCGTAGACAGACGGGCAAACAAAGGTTATAAATCGCACTTTGGAACATTTATTACGGGGATTCCATTTTAAGCATCCTAAGACTTGGGATGAGAGTTTACCATATTTTCAGTTTGCGTTCAACCGAGAGATTCATGGTTATACTTTGAAGTCTCCTTTTAAAGTTTGTTTGGGGTACTTGCCACAAAACCCTTTTGATTTGGAGTTTAGTCTTGGCAACAAGGCAGGGTCAGGGAAGGAGGAAGAAGAGTAGGTTAAAGCTTAGCGCTTCATTAAGAAGATCAGCATAGTTCACGAGGTGGTTGAAGCTCAGTTGAAGAAGACTCAAGCGAAGTATAAGAGTTGCCACGACAAGCATCAGGTTGAGTGTACTTTTCTTGAGGGTAACCTCGTTTGGTTGTATTTGGGTAAGGAACGGCTTAAAAGGGAAGGTAAAAAGCTCAAACCTATCCGTTATGGTATGTTTTTGATACTGAGGAAGATTGGTGACAATGCATTCTAGTTGGATTTGCCACCTTTCATGAAAATGTATTCAGTGATTAATGTCGAGCATTTGAAGCTGTTTGAGCCGTCTCTTTTGGATGAAGACTTCGAAATCCATACTCGCCTACCCTCAGTTAATGACTTATGGATGGAAAGAGAAGATCCATTGCCAGAGGATGGTATTCTAGAGTGGAAGGTTCATACTACAAGACGGGGTGCTATTGAATCGTTCCTAGTTGGGATGAAGGGTACACTACCGAGTAATTCGAAGTGGTATAGCAGGGAATTGGGCATTGCTGCATTCCCACATCTCCAGTTCTAGCTTCAGCAGGAGCTCAAGGCTCCTAAAGAGGGGAGCTATGATCCAGGAGGATCTGAAGAAGACATGAAGCTCTCAAGTTTCTATACTTTTTAGCCTGAGGTATTCTATTAGAATAGATTTATTTCTATTCGAATAAATTTATGGTATTTATGTCTGTGGTATTTTATTCAAATAGATTTTATTCTATTCGAATATATTTTATTTTATTCGAGCAGAAACTTATTCTGTTCGAACAGATGCGCGATTAAGCCTTTTTCCTTTTGGCAGTGGTTGAATTTTGAGGGGTGTTTTTGCCTCGAGATGCGTTCTTTTAGTATTTTAAGTTTCCTAGTATATAAAGGGGACTTAGTTATTTCTTTTCTATGTTAAATCGAGAGAGAAGTTCTAAGGAAGAAGCTTAGGGGTTTAGAGTTTAGTCATTGTAATTGCTTGGGTAATTCAATTGAATCTCTTATTTTCCCATCTAATTTTGGCGTTCTTTGTACTTTTCTACTAACAAAAGCTTCTCAATCGTATTGTGGATTAAAAGATAAAACCAAAGAGCTTTCGGCCTCACGACCTTCATGTGCCTAGCTATCATTGTACCTAATGGCAACATTGTACCCCAACTTACTGCATTCAGCACCCCATGAACCATCCTGCGTTTGACTCTCGGGCCCCCTGCTTAAGTAGTCCCGACAACTTTTCCGGACACGAAGTCAGCCGTTCCCACAGATTGTACGTTAGGCTCAGACATGTGATGAATCCCAAGGGTGTTCTCTCTGAGTGGGCCATCTTTCCAAAGATGGTTTGCCACTGTACTATTGTCGTTGGGGAGTTTTACAGTTGCAAATGTAATGTATTCTTTGTTAGCAAACACTGCTGAAAGTTCTGAAACTGCAAAAGATAGATTCCCGGGTGTAATTTTGTACCTTAACTAGTGATTGGGGAGGTGTAGGCATAAACAATACTATCTGATCCTTGGTACACAACGATCGCTTGAGATCTTATCATCCCTTTCGATGTAGGGTTAATGGCCCAAGCAACCCAAGTCGGTGAAGTGATGTTGGCATGCCTATATGCCATGTCAACCGAATGGCTTGATGGAGTATAAGTCCAATATAGGTACGAGTTGAAGACTGGTAAGTCCTTGCAGGTAGTGAACTACTTGTGGTTAGGGAAAGAGTACTTGGAACATTCTTGTGCCAAAGAAGTTGTAGAGTAGAAGATTAGAAATATGAATAGTACTAAACACTTTGGAAGATCGAACGCTATTATACTACCGTCAAAACTAAATCAAAAGAGCCTACTTTTGTTTCTTCTAATATTTCTCTTTGAGCAAAATCATACAATCAGAGTAAGTTTGTATAATATTACGAGGAGGTATTGTGCCTTATATTTATAGGGTATAGTTTGTGGCAATTGTAGTTGTAGTTGGAGTCTTGAAAAAAACAAAACAACCCTAATCCAACTTGCCAAACCGACTGCCAACTGGCTTAGGAAACTTCTTACTTTGCCCTAGAATTTTTATTTCCTAGTTTATGTAGGAAAAGAGGATGTTCAGCACAGTACAGAAAATATTCAGGACTCTTTTGAGAAATTTATGTGTAGTGTGTGAAATACTGATACACATTTGCGAAAAAAAAATACTTGATACAAAATTAAATCACAGGTACATGCAGATCTCAAGACGATCCAACCGCGATTTATTTTTTGTCATAAAAATGTGATCAACTTTGCTAAATTTAGACTTCACTGTTAGGAGTTGGGTTCATCCCCAAGGTGGGAACCCGTAGATATAGATAACCTCATATTGGGTTATCTTTTGGTAGTACGTACAGAGAAATAATATCCATCAATTAAGATATCCCTACTCTTCTCTCAATATCAACTTGTCTTTGATTAACTGATAGAGTATTCAATATTATCCAACACGTTATCAACACGTAGAGCTAGTTGATCAGAAGGGGGAAATAACTCTTAGAATCAACATTTTTCTGGACTTTTTTACGTTGTAGAGAGGTATTTTTTTTACTATTTCGAATATATATATATATATATGTATAACTTTTACTTGATCTATGATATAGGATATCTAGATATGAATTGGAGTATAATTATATATATTTTTCGAATTAAAAGGCTATTTTTGGGTGATTTTTAACCCTTGTGAAATGGCTGTTTTCAAACCAAAATAGCGCTCCCTGTGGACATGGGATTGATGCACAACTAATTTTTTTTACTTAGCCTATTCCACTGCGATCACATCGGTATATGACACGTCCCAACACGTCTCAGGGAGATGTCCCAATCGCCAGAAAATTAGTGTTAAAACTGGGCAGTTCATAGACAAAAAATGATATTTTTAGGTCATGTCGACGTTACTAGGTTAATTATTTAAAATAAAAATATTTAATCCTATATACGACGTCATCAACCTAATCCATTACTGACGTGGCAATATGACGTATCAGGGACACGTGGCTGTGGGACCCATGCTAATGCTGCAGGTGGGGTCCACATTACTGACATGGCAGGACAATGTCATGCCATGGGTATGCCACTTGTTACATAGTAATATGCTTAAGCATGCCATGTGGCACACACGGAGGCACGCCAAGGGCATGCCACGTGGCACACACAGTGGTATGTCTAAGGCATACTATGAGGCACACAAGGGAAATGCCACGTAACACACACAATAACATGCCTAGGGAATGCCATAGGCATGACATGTGGCATTCAAATTTTTTATGACACGTGGCAGTCCAGGGTTTAGACACGTGACAGTCTAGAAATGGTGACACGTTACACATGGTTTGACTTGGTCAGACCGGTCCAGGCATTACTACTTGACAATGCTCTTTAGGTGACATCATTCATCAATTGAGAATTTACAACTATTCATTCTTAGAACTTGATCCAATGTAGGGATGACAATTTGACCCGCTCCGTTGGGGATCTGCCCCGTCCCGCCCCTAACGGGGTGGGTTTGGGATGTATTAAACGGGTATGGGGCGGGTATGGGAAGTATAATACAAATCCGTGGGGAGACAGGGCAGATTTGGGATTGCCTCGAAAAATCCATACCCACCCCATTTAAATCGTTTATTGCTATTACCCTTAAATATATTAATAAAAATCTATATAAAATAGTTTTTTATTGAAAAAATAGTTTTATTAGTTAAATAGGGGTAGGGTAGGGATGGGATTTAGTTTTGTAATGTGGGGACGGGGATGGGGATCTCCGTTTAACTTAAATGGGTTTTGGGACGGGGATGGGAGTGGGGAACTTAGGCAGAGATGTGATTAGCTCCCCCACCCCAAATCCGCCCCATTGCCATCCATTATTAATCCAATACTGTATTGGTATTATGGGAGAAATCAATGGTCACAGACTCTGTCGTGGCGAGGTCTGTGCTAGATGTGATCGCGTGATAAGTCTGGGGTTGATCTCTTTAGATTATCTTGGGTGCCTTGCAATCCCGTGCCTGACTATCTCTTATCTATTTTAGAATTCTTCATATTCCATTTTGGTTAATTGGCAAACTTCTTGTTCCCCTTGCCTCAGGTTACTGACAGCTAAAAATTAATCCTACAATTATTACTACTTATCGTCAATCTACGGTTGCGACCTTGTCCACAATGTCCCCTATCACTAGACCCAACATTGTGTGACCCTGTCACATGCTTACTCTTAGTAGACATAAGCTTGAGGTTCCTAACCAGTAGTTTATTGTTTTGTTCATAAATGAGGAAAACTAAAATTAGGTCTGTGTATACAGTGATCTATCAAATATTTCTTTGAAAGTGCAATGTTTGAAGCTTAAAAAGTGTAATAGAATATTCCCAATATCTCTATATACCTAAACTACTTTTCTACGTGAGATTATTGTGGAGTTGCACTGCCAAATTGTAATCTATTATCAGGTCTTCCTGAATATGGAGGTGAGGGTGCAAACAAAGCTCCTACTTTGTTATTTAGAGACTTATTGTTCTCAACAATAGTCTTTTCTAGATTCTATAATAGCAAATAAATTTCAGCATCCATAGAGGTCAAGTTTATTGGTACCTGAAATAGAAAATTACAGTATGGGAAGTACTTAATATTTTGAGTGTCACCAATATCTATTTTGCATGTAGATCAATACCAGTAGTAGTACTTGTTAAACATTCCTTGCATAAAAGTAATTCATAATATTCAAGTCAGTGATTTCTAATTATTACTTGTAGGTGAACCTTGTTCATATTCTATTACTTATGAAATCCTATTTAAGTACATGATTTCCAATCATTACTAAATGTAATTTATAGTATTCAAGCCAGCGATTTCCAATCATTACTTGTAGGTGAATCTTGTTCATATTCTATTACTTATGAAATCCTATTTAAGTACATAATTTTCAATCATTACTAAAGGCAATTCACAATATTCAAGTCAGTGATGTCCAATCATCACTTGTAGGTGAACCTTATTCATATCCTATTACTTATGAAATCCTATTTAAGTACATGATTTCCAATTATTACTAAAGGTAATTCATAGTATTCAAGTTAGTGATTCCCAATCATTACTTGTAGGTGAACCTTTTTCATATCCTATTACTCATAAAATCTTATTAAACGTCAAATTATAATTTTACCCCGTAAAATGGTGATCTTAATTTTAAAGTGCGTTTTAATTAAGTATTAGCCAAGATAGCTATTTAAAACTGCTAGATGTTGCGTTTCTTATTCTAACAACTAGGGTGTTATAATCCGTAAAGTTCTATAAGGTTGGTATATTCTAGCAAAATGACCCATTGTCTACAAATATAAGGGGTATTAGATGCTTAGATGACAAGTGGTCCCACCATGAAGTCTGTTGGGTTCATAAGATAGGTACATTATGCATGTCTTTGAACTAACATTCTAGGGTACTATAGGTTGCTATCAGTGTCTATATACCTCTAAATGTTATTATGTAACATCTAATTATATCTAGATACGTAAAATTGGTTCCTCTAATACCAAGTTTTTAGAAATAAAACTAAGTAAATTCCTAATTGAGCTCTAATTATTTGTACTTGACTATTAACTATGATTTAGATATGGCTCGTAGTCATATTCTAAACTACTTTTGGTTTCGTATTATCTGTGATCTATGATCATGATAATTAATATCCTATGGGAATAATGTTAATATTATATTAGCTATCATAAGATACTTAAAATAACGATCATTGTGGACATCAGATTGATACATAATTAACTTTGTTGCGTAGCCTATTCCACTACTATCACATCGATATATGGCACATCTCAGGAAGAAGTCCCAATCACTAAGAAATTGGCGTTGAAACCGAGCAGTTCACGGACAAAAAACAATATTTTTAGGTCATGCCGACGTCACTAGGTTAATTATTAAAAAATATATTATTTAAATCCTATTTATGACGTCATCAATCTAATCCATTACTGACGTGACAATGACACGTGTCAAGGACACGCGACATGCTACATGGCAGTGGGACCCACCATGATGATATGGAAGGTGGGGTCTACCATGCTGACGTGACAGGATAGTAGCATGCCACGTGTCCTACAGTGACGTGCTTATGGTATGCCATGTGGCCTACATGGTGGTATGCATAGGGAATGCCATGTGGTACATTCAGTGGCATGCCTTGGCATGTCAAGGAAATGCCATAGGCATGACACGTAGCATTCAAATTTTAATAACACGTGGCAGTCCAGAAATGGTGACACGTGGCAGGCCATATTTTGAACACATTGCACATGGTTTGACTTGGTCAAACTGGTCCAGTCGTTGACCCAGACCAAGCCAGACCCGTCCCGGACCAGTTCAGATACTAAATTGACTCTAGAGATCTCAATTTTTGGTCAAATTGAGACAATTTTTTTGAAAAATTCATATTGACTGGACCTCCCCCATGTGGTACCCATTTTTAATTTTTTTATGTAAAATATTTTTAATTTTTTTTTGGGAATGGCTGCCTTATATTGAAAAGCTGACTCATTTACATGAGATATAAGTAAATGAATTAATACCTATTTATGTATCTTACGATAGCTAGTGAGATATTAATAGTATGCCCCTAGGATACTAATTATCATGGCCAGGGATCACATATCATACAAAACCAAGACTAATTTAGAATACGACTAAAAGTCATATCTAAATCATAGTTAATTGTCAATAACAAATAATTATAGCTAAATTGGGAATTGACTTAATCTTATTTCTAAAAACTTGGTGTCTGAGGAACCAATTTTTTGTATCTAGGTGCAATTAGATATTTCATAATAACATTTAGAGGTACATAAGCATTGATAGTAACCTATAGTACCCTAGAATGTTAGTTCAAAGACAAGCATAATGTACCCATCTTATGAACCCAGCAGACTTCAGGGCGGGATCACTTGTCAGCTAATTAAACATCTAATACCCCTCATATTCGTAGCAAATTGGTCATTTGGCTAGAATATACCAACCTTATAGAACTTTAGGGATTAAAATACCATAGTTGTTAGAATAAGGAACACAACATCTAGTGATTTTAAATAACTGTCTTAGCTAAGACTCAATTAAAATGTACTTTAAGGTTAAGATCACAATTTTACAGTGTAAAATTAGAATTTGACGTTTAATAAGATTTCATAAGTAATAGAATATGAACAAGGTTTACCTACAAGTAATGATTGGGAATCACTGAGTTGAATACTGTGAATTACCTTTAGTAATAATTAAAAATCATGTACTTAAATAGGATTTCATAAGTAATAGGATATGAACAAGGTTCACCTACAAGTAATGATTGAGAATCAATGACTTGAATACTGTGAATTGCCTTTAGTAATGATTGGAAATCATGTACTTAAATAGTATTCGTAAGTAATAGAATATAAACAAGGTTCACCTGCAAGTAATTATTTGGAATCGCTGACTTGAATACTATGAATTGCCTTTAATAATGATTAGAAATCATGTACTTAAATAGGATTTTATAAGTAATAGGATATGAATAATGTTCACCTATAAGTAATGATTGGGAATCACTGACTTGAATGTTATGAATTTCCTTTATACAAAGAACATTTATCAAGTACTACTACTGGTATTGATCTACATGCATAGTAGATATTGGTAAACTCAAAACATTGAGTACTTCTCATACTGTAATTTTCTATTTTAGGTACCAGTAAACTTGACCTCTATGGATACTGAAATCCATATGCTATTATAGAATTTAGAAAAGACTATTATTGAGAATAATGAGTCTTTAAATAATAAAGTAGGAGCTTTGTTTACACCCTAGCCTCCATATTCAGGAAGACCTGATAATAGATTACAATTCGGCAGTGCAACTCCACAATAATCTCACGTGTTGAAATAGTTGAGGTATATAGAGATATTGGGAATAGTATATTATACTTTTTGCACTTTAAACATTGCACTTTTGATGAAATATTTGATAGATCACTGTATACACAGACCTAATTCTTGTTTTCTTTATTTATGAGTAAAACGATGAGCTACTGGTTAGGAACCTCAAGCTTATATCTACTAAGAGTAAGTGTATGACAGGGTCGCACAATGTTGGGTCTAGCGATAGGGGAAGTTGCGAACAGGGTCACAACCATAGATTAATGAGAAGTGGTAACAATTATAAGATTAAATTCCAGCCATCAGTAACCTGAGGCTAGGGGAACAAGAAGTTCACCAATAGACCAAAATGGAATATGAAGAATTCTAAAATGAATACGAGATTGTCGGGTACAAAATTACAAGGTACCTCAGACGATCTAAAGAGATCAACCCCAAACTTATCATGTGATCACATCTGGCACAGACCTCACCACAACAGAGTATGTGGCCATAGATTTCTCCCATGATACCAATGCAGTATTGGATCAAGTTCTAAGAATGAACTATAGTAAATTCTTAGTAGATGAATGATGTCACTTAAAGATCATTGCCAAGGAGTAACTTTACTTATTTCATAGTAGTAGTTTTGCTTTATTAGTTTTATCATTGACTTCGAGAAGAGATGTGCCAGTTGTTATGCTAGGCGAGTAGACGACGGATCTTGAAAAGGTACGATGAACAGTCAAAAAGGTACGATGATGACTATTCATACACCATTATTGCTAAAAATTTGTCTGTGTTTTCTAATTCTCTCTGTTCACCTGCTGTTCCTGGTTCCTATATTGGTACGGAGGATTAACGTACTTATTGTGAGAACCAAAGTCTTGAAGGTGAGAAATATCCAAGCAGCACATCGTCAAGGTTGATATCTGTCTATACTTTTCTTGAATGCCAAGTGTTACTTCATTTTTGTAATGAATGATTTAAACCCTTTGTTAATAGTAGTTGTGTATATGCCATGGAGGAAGGAATTTTAGTATGGAGCTGTATTTTTAGAAAAATTCAGGAAAACTGTGTTTTAGGGTTTTCTTTCATTTTTGTGTTGTGGGTAAAATTGGAATGTGCATGATATGGATAATGTGTCGTATGGGGTATGAGAATATGGGGGTTTAAGGGTTTACTCTGATTTGGGAAGACGTCGGGAGAGAATGAATTTTAGGTACCGTAAGTCTTTAGGGGATTTTTGAGAAAATAGAGTTATGTCAAGTGGTGGGATAATGGGAAAAGTATTTTAGTGGATATACGATATAGATTGCCAGATTTAGCGCCGGAGATAACGAAATTTTCAAAAATTTGCATAGGAGCTCCGTTCTTGTGGGAAACTAAAACGTCTTCAAGAAGCTTAATCATGTAGAAAAACTTCAAGATAAAACATGAGGGTAAAATAGTGACTAATTTTGAAATAAAATTATGTCGATGCTAGATTGAAATAATGCCAATGTTAGATGTTTATAACATGGAGAAGTAAAGATGTCGAAGATAGTAACAGATAAAATGATGTATCGGAGAGTAAAACCTGACAAGTGATGTATACTGTAACAACTAAGTATATATAGTGTATAAGATATCATACTATGCTAACCTAAAAAGGGAATATGATTTCAGGTTTAAATAAATGGCTGAACCAGTTCAAAATACTAATTACCCTGACGCTGACTCAGAGGGAATTTTCAAAAATCTTGTCGATGTAGAACCGTTAATAATGGATATTACTTCCTGTGTGCAAGGGTTGGGTAGTAAGTTTAGAGTGGTAAAAAATAGTACAAAGGTTGCTCGTCAGAATTGAGTGGATTAGGAGGTTTAGTATGGGGAGAGGATAAAAACTGATGTGGAACATGAGCCACAAAAAAGTGATTGGGAAGAATGTACAGGTGGAGGTGGAGAAGGAGGAGAAAGGGAGGGAGAAATGGATTTTGTTGGGGAATGTTTTGGGGATGCCCCAGAAACAAATGAAATTCTGAGTTTTAAAAAAATGTATGGCATCCCGGAGGATGTGATGCTGGAGGAGTATCTTGGGGAGATGGCGGACCAAGAGCTCCCAATGGATAGGATTCTCGTACATCGAGAACAAATAAAAAAGGGGTTGAAGTTGCCCCTTTGAACTGACCAGATGTTTTTTAAAATTTTTACAATGTTGCCCCTCATCAGTTTAATCCAAATGTATACGACCTATTTAGGGTTGTGGCCATGATAAATAGTTGTTTAGAGGAAAGATGAGAGAAAGTGATATCTGTGGATGACTTATGTATGTATGACACATTAAAACAGAATCCTCCAAAAGTGGGTTATAGGTATTTAACTAGATTTCTTAAGAGACCGTTCTTTTATGAGATGGTATCGACTGGGGGGGGGGGGGGGGCAGTATTTTGCCGTGAAGCTGTTGGTGTCGGGGAACTAAGAATTTGATTCTAAAGACCCTGGGGAGCCCTTGAAAAGAAAAATTTGTTGAACTTTGTTTAACTGCCTGATTGATGATGTTCTAACTCATGTTATTTTGTGTGCAGCGTTAAAAGAGATCGGTATAAAATCTTCACTGAAGGAAAAGTTGTATAATTTGAGAGCCAACTATTTCAGGTAAATTAATTCGCTAGTCAAAGACCATGAGAAGGTCGAAGGTTTGTTTCAGGAGGCTGGGCAAAAGCAGAAGGTCGAAGGTTTGATTCATCTTGGAGCAAGTATTCCCTTAGAGAACCCTACTCTGAGTGGGTATACAACTGACTCCACTGCTGCAAAGGCAGAATCTCTTCTGACGCGGTTATTTGGGGAAAAAAAGGAAGAGAGTTGCTAATTTTCTTCTTGCCCCTGCACAACCATCGAAGAGGTTGCTTCGCCAACCTCTAGTGGAGAGGAAAAAGAAAGAGGAAGGTTTGGGGTCAAGGACTGCTAATTTCCCAGAAGGTCGATCATCGAAGGCGGCTGTTGCTACGCAGCAGAAAGCTGCAGTGGGGATGTAGGGTCCCCTCGACTTGTTAATGTCGAATACTGGGGGAACTTTGGAAAGTTCAAAAGAGGAAACACAGCGGACGATTGAGTTTTATGCATCTAAGGCCAATTCTTTAGAAGAAGAGTTTGCCAACTACCTTGTTGGAGCTGAGAGTTTATCGACTTTCTTTATTGAAGGTCATTGCACTATGGCCCAGGTGAGGAATTTTCACATCTTTATTCGCTAATGACTTTGGTTCCGTCTTCAAGATCTCATGTTTGTGCTATAATGCAGATCAAGAAACTTCTTCTTGACGCCAAGCCTCAGATGCCTGGTGGTCAGAGCCTCGCCAATGATCTCTTTGTCTCTAAAAACAACGAGAAGGATCTCATCAAAGAAAAAGATGAGCTGGTGAAAGAGAAGGAAGATCTGGAGGCCAAACTAGAGAAGCTTAGGCTTGGTGAGATTAAAACAAATGAAGCTGCTATTCGGGACACGAAGTAGATGTGTCTAGGGGAGAAGATAGAGGAATTGTGAAGATCAGGGCTGATCTTGTAAAGGAGAGGGAGGAGGCCTTGGCTCTACAAAAGTCCACCTTCGAGGACAATGTTCGTGAGCTGTGAAGGTCGATGGATACGGGGAAAGCCGAGGCGCTGGCCCAAGCTAAAGAAGAATCTGATTGCCATCTTCTCGAGTCTCTGAAGTGGATGAAGTCCAACTTTGCGACTCAATTCGAGGCTATGGAGGAGATGAAAGACTTCTACAAGGGTCTTACCACTGCTGCTAGTCTAATTTTCGTAGATTCTAATGCTGAGAATGAGGTGTCGGAGGCTGAAGCTTCGATGCCTGTAGTGGCCAAATGTGATGTTCAGGAAGAAATGCTTGACGCTCTAACTCCTGGGTTACTCGTGAAGCTCCCTTCTCCAACTCTTCCTCTTGAACAGTAATGATAAAGCAAAATTAATCTATGCTGCTGAAAGATTTTTGGCTTGAAAGACTTTTCTGATATACAAGTGGTCGATGAGACCGGTAACCTTTAATTTGAAGAACACTTATGGAAAAACTTGGTAAATACCTTTTTTGATGTTAATGATATTTGTTATCGATAATTGAATATATCGATATCCAAAATTGTAAATGAATTCCCCAAGTGTGAATGGAGATGATAGTATAAGTATAAGCTATTGAATTGTAAGTATGCTGGAATCATGCCTGTTTGGCAATTGAACTATGACTGGAGAACCATGTTATGGTTAGTGTGACTATAAAGGATTGCCAGATGTCTATCCTCTATGGGATATCTGGTTTTGACAAGACACAACAAGTGATTTCTTGTCGAATATAGTAATGATTGCAAATGTTATTTCCTGTAATTGGATATATGTTTGCCAAAGAAATAAAACTTTAAATTGGACAAATCTTTATTAAGTATTGCCAAAAGAAAGAATATATAAGAGATGAAGTAGTAATGGGAAATAAAAAGTTCTTTATTTGATGTAATAAGAAATAAGGTACATAATCTATCTATAGAACATCTTCAGATGGGTTGTGTTCCATGGGAACTTGAGTTGTACTTCATTTTCTGTTATCAGCCAGTAAGTGCTATTGTTTGTCTTGTCATTGATAATGTAATTCCCTTCCCAATTCTCTGATAATTTGCCAGAATTTTTTCGTCGAGTGCTGGCTTGAATTCGTTGAAGTATGAGATCACCAATGTCGAATGTATGTTTCCACACTTTTTTGCTGTAAGTCTTTCTGAGGATGTCATGGTATCGTCCCAAGTTTGCAATTGCATGATCTCGAGTTTCTTCAATTAAACTGAGATTACAGAGAAGTCCAAGTTTATTTTCTTCATCTGTAATTTATCTTCGAGCAGTAGGGAGGTTGAGGTTCGAGGGGATCACAGCTTAAATTCTGAAGGCCATCATAAATGGGGTACAAGCCTATGGATGTTCGAGGTGCAGTATTATATGCCTATATAACACTAAGTAGTTCTTCAGTCCATCTGCCCTTCTTGTCATCGAAACACTTTCGTAACCCGGACTGATGTTTTTATTAAAAGCTTCAGCTTGGCCATTTCCTTGGGGATAATATGCTATCGAAGTAATCAGCTGGATTTTGTATTTGTGGAAGAAATTAAAAACTTTGATACTGATGAGTTATTTCCCATTATCCGATCTAATCATTTGTAGACAACGAAATCTGGTGATGATATGTTCCAAGAGGAGTTTGATGACTTCGTTTTTGTTAGTATAACAGAGTGGTACAACTTTAACCCACTTGGTGAAGTAATCCATAGTGACAAGAACAAACCTTCGGTTGCCTGATGCTGGGTGGAAGGGACCAATGATGTCAATGGCCCATCTTTTGAATAACCAAAGGACATTACTAACATGTAAGTCAAGTACTGAATTTTGATATCTTGGGCATGGATCTGGCATTTGTAGCACTTTTTAAATAAATCTTCATAGTCTTGTTGCATCTTTGGCCAATATAAACTTTGTGTGAATGTTCTTTGTGCGAGCGACCGTCCCGAAACATGTGCGGCACAAATTCCTTCGTGAAGTTCCTGAATTTTGACTTGAGCTTGCTTTTGTGAGATACATTCGATTAAAGGGCCTCCGCCAGTAATGCGGTACAGGATTCCACTCTGGACTTTGAACCGGGGACACTTTGCTAACAGAGACCGAGCTTCCACTTTATTTTTGGGTAGGATATTAGAGTTGAAATAAGTAAGAAATTGCTTTCTCCAATCTTCAAGATCTTCATCTTCGACAACTTAAATTCGTATGGTATGACTTATAGCATAACTTGAATGTTGGATAACTTCGATCTCCAATGTTCTCTTCTCACTATCCTCGAGCATGGTAACGATGTATGCTAGTGCATCAACATGGTGGTTCTCGGCTCGAGGTAGATAGGAAATTGTTGTTGTCTTGAAATTTTTCATCTTTTCTTGGACCAGTAAAGTGTAATCAACCATTTTTCCTGATATTTTAAATATTTTGTTATAATGGTTGGCCACTAGTAATGAATCCACATAGACTCCTATTTCTTTTGCTCCAAGTGCCAATGCGAGATCTAGACTATACAGGATAGCTTCATATTTTGTTTTATTGTTTGTTGCATAAAATTTGAGTTTGATGGCTTTCTCAATTTAATGATTGGAGGGTGTTACTAGGATGATGCCAATTTCGGATCCTCGTGGTCCAGCAGAGCCATCTATAAATAATCACCATCCTGTACTCTTGGACAAAATGTCTAGTTCGGCAATTGAGTTATCTGTCAGCACTTCTTCGAGCTCCTCCCATTCTGGGTTTTATACGAGGAAGTTTGCCAAAAAGTCTACCACTGCTTGCCCTTTGACTGATATTTGTGGTTCTAAGAAAATATCGTATTCACCTAGGAACACAGACCATTGTTAGACCCTTCTGGACTTCTCCTTTTTGGAAAGAACTAGTTTGAGGGAGAATTTGGTAATGACTTTGATAGGGTATCCCTGGAAATAAGTTCAAAGTTTTTGGGAAGTATACACAAGAGTTAGAAGCTATTTTTTAGTGGTGGTGTATATATTTTCTGCAGGCATGAGAGTGTTGCTGATGAAGTAAATAGGTTTTTCTACTTCATTGTCTTTTCAAATAAGAACAAAACTGATTGAGTCATCTGTTATCGATAAATACATTTTTAATGTTTTACCTTCAACAGGAGTACTCATGATAGGAGGATGCCCCAAGTATCTTTTAAGATCTTGAAAAGCCAATTCATATTCTCAGGTTCAGATGATTTTCTTGGGTTGTTTCTTTGACATTGGTGATGGGTTTCCCCGAAGAAGGAGGTAAAGAAGTTTACATCGATCAGAAGATTTTGAGATGAGCCTGTGTAAAGCGGCGACCTTTCCGATAAGTTTTAAGATATCTTTTTTGGCTCACGGTGATGGCATGGCCATAAGTGCTTTGATTTGCACTGGATCAATTTATATTATTTTCTTGCTAACTAGATGGCCCGAAAACTTTACTGATGCAACTCCAAATTGGCATTTCGCAGGATTGAGCTTCATGCGGTATGCTTGAAGGATGTTGAAGATGGTTTGTAGATTGTTGCAATGATCCTCTTTCTTTAGGCTCATGCAGATCATGTCATCGATGTATACTTCCTTGATTTTACCCAAGTGATCTTTGAACATTCTTGCGATGAGCCGCTCGTATGTGGCTCCTATGTTTTTTTTTAACCAAAGGGCATGATCGTGTAACAGTAAAGGCCTTTCTATTACAAATGTTGCTTTTCTTCTTGATTCTCTTCGGCAAGAGGGACTTGGTTATATCCTGAAGCTGCATCTATTAAGGAAATAAGTTTGTGTCCTACTACAAAGTCGAGGAGGTGAGGAATCTAAGGAAGTGGAAAGTTATCTTTGGGTGTGAACTTATTTGGTTCAGTAAAGTCAACGCACACTATGATTTTCCCATTCTTTTTTGGGACTGCTACGATGTTTGAGACCCACTTTAGATATTTCACCTTCCTGAATGAATCCAACACGAAGTAACTTGTCAATTTCTTTATTAACTGCCTCTCGGAGCCTGGGTGTTAGGTTACGATGCTTCTATATTGCTACCTTCCTGTCTGATATGAGGTTTAGCTTATGGCATGTAATGGAGATTCCCGACATTTCTTGAAAAGACCATGCAAAGATGTCGATATTCTTCTTTAAAAGACGAAACAAGGTTATACGTTCATCTGATGAGAGTTTAGTTCCAATAAAAGTATTTCTTCCCGAACCATCGAGCTCTACGGATTTAACTACTTCGGTATCATGTTGTTCGAACGTTGCAGTTGGCTCTTACTATAATTGTTACGCTTTCAGGAGCTTAGGGGCATGAGAGTTTGTGGTAGTATTTTTGCACATTCGTGTCACGGTCTGACTTCCTTTGATTTTCTGGACACCATGATATGTTGGAAAATATAGTGCCAAATAGTATGTCGAAGGTACTGCTTTGATGGAATGGAGCCAACTTCTTCCTAAGATTCCCTAGTATTTTGATTCAGTATCGATAATAATGAATTTGACGAGCCTGGTCTCTGGTCCTACTTAAGCAGGCAAAGTGATCTCTCCCAAGGCCAGTTCCTTTGAGCCATTAAATCATGTGATGGTTGTGGTAGAGGCTTTGACCAAATCTTTTAGGCCTAGAACGTCAATCGCTCTTTGGAAGAGTACATCAGCTACACTTCCAGTGTCAACGAGGAGTGCATGTAAATAATCATGTCCTACTTTAGGCATTATCACCAATGGATTGTAATGAGAGTATTTTACATGGCTGGTATCGCAATCTTCGAAGGAAATGTAATATGGCCGTTTGGCAATTTTTTTTGAAGATGTCATCTTGCAACAGGACGTGATCCTGTCATCCTTCTTTCGCTTCTTGCATTTCTCAATTTTGACCATGTAAAGATGTCGTGCTTGACCTTGGCATTTCTCTTGTTTGATTTCTTTTATTTTTGTTTCTTCTGTGAAGAACTTCTAAACATCGATCACATACTCATAAAACCTCCTGCCAGCACAATACGGTAAAAACATTTATATCAGGGAGTAACAGTTGTCTATCTCATGGCTGTGGACATTATGATACTGACACAAAGGTTTATTTAGGACATTTGGAATCTCATGCACTTCTCGAAAGAGTTCATCTCCCTTTAAAATCGGTAAGATTGCTGACATAGTGGTTTTCATAGGAGGTAAGATTGAGATAGGTCGAGCTATTTTCCCATCTCTTTGTTTTACATTGTCATTGAAATGCCCATGCTGCTTGGCAAGAACATTTGCTACTTGTTTTGAATGTGGGTGTGTGAACATGTCATTGTAATGTATAACGGAAGAATTTTTCATCTTGTCTTTCTTGGATCGTTTGAGTTCAATGTAGTTAGTGACAACATCGATAATTTCTGTGACAATTTTTGGTTTGTGGAGTGTAAGTTCTTCTTGAACTTTTGAATCAATGTGGAGAGCAGAGATAAATGTTGGTATGACAATCTTGGGATCTGAATTTCCAATTTCCTCGTTTCTTACAGGTAATGCTTGTAAAAGTTTGCCAAAGTTTCTTTTGTCCCTTGTTCGAAAAAGAAGAGAGAGTCCACTGTTATCTTGTGCTCTTTGGCATGAGCATAGTTTGACCCAAAAATTCATTGTAATTGGGCAAAGCTGGCTATCGAACCATCAGGAATAGTGTGGAACCACCTAAGAGGCTCTTCTTTTAGGCTCCTGTTAAATAGATGGCTAAGCTTGTGACCGAGTTTAAAGTATAGGCCGATGGCTGCTTTGAAGTGACGGGCGTGGGTGAGTGGGTGAGTAAGGCCTGCATATTGGTTAAACTTTGGCATGTGGAAGTTATCTGTAATTGGCATGACTTCAAGAAGAAGGGAAATCAGGTTAGTCTCAATCCTATCTAGAGCGGATCTTTGACTTGGATTGTCTGGATGTATGGCTTGAATCCTATTTTTTAAGTCGTTTAAGGTAATAAATTGCTGAGGAGCGTTTGGTTTAGCTACTACTTGCGGATTAAAATCTCATTGTCCTTCTGGGCCCAATCGTTCTCAAACTGGTTGTTTCGGAGGTGGTGGGGTTTGATGGCGTGTTCGTCGACTTCTTTGAGTTGTTGATGTTGACGACATAAGGCTAAAATATTGAGATGTTCTGTCTAGGTTCCTGGACCGAGACCTAGAAGTTCACATTCTTTCTTCCCTCGGTAGACTTTCCTTCTCGACAGCTCACGACCGATGATAACTTTGGGCCTGTCGAGGTGATCCTTACCAACCAGTGAGTCGATCTTGCTGCCTTTGTAAGTTTTCCATTTCTTTTTGATGAGTTTGGCTCTGTTATTCCAGGGCCTTCCTCCTCTTGTCCTTCTTAACTCGGAGGGTTTGAGCGTAAATCCTATGATCCTTCAGTCGTTGGTTCCTGTCAGATTCCATCCGCTTCTGAAGCTCAAAAATAGTATTGTATAAATTGACAGTTTCTAGTTGGCAGTGACTGGAATGTCCTCATATTTTCTCTGTGTACTGGGGAAACTTCAGAGGTTTATGTTAGTCATTAAAATGAGTGGGTAGAACGAGTATTTGGAAAAGAAAAAGTAGATTTTCCCACAAGCAGTGCCAATTGTAATGGCGTATTTTCCCTAATAGTAAACTTTGTCAATACTTCAGTAAGGAGGTTACAATTCTAAGCAAGAACACACTAGATTTTATGTGGAAACTCAGTAAACCTGAGAAAAACCATAATTTCGAGGAGGGTTTGATGGTAAAATCCCATATGTGCTAGTTATTATAATTACTGAAAGATAGAATAGATGCAAAATAGTAGAGAAAAAATAGAGTTCTCGGATCCCTCTTATCATGCTCTGCCGGTATTTATAATGGATACAGGCGGTTACAAATAATTGGTCTCCTATCTTAGTGGTTAGTGGACGAACTTCACGGATCTCTTGCAACGACTCTATTTGACCAAGTGTAACGGCTACTGTAGAGGATTGAGATCTATAGTTGTGGACTTGATATCTTCTCGACTAATCGGGTGTCTTTGACTTGGTTTTGCTAGCTTCTCCTTGTCAAATTTCAGGAGCATGCTACCACAATATCTTCTCGAATGATTAAATACCTTTGACTTGACTCTATTGTAGTTTGTCCTTATCGAATATGAGGAAATTGCTACTACAAAGGCATTTGGTGATGCAATTAATTTGGTTCTTGAACTTGAGTTCCATAAGGTGGTGTATGAATGCGATTCCTCAGCTCTTCATATGATCGTTCCGGTAAATAAAGAATCGGCGTGAGAGATTGCCGGCATTACTATTAATATGAAACTCAAAATGGGAAGAATTCAACATTTTTATTATCCAAAACATGCATATATATTCATAATATGAAAGTGACTCCATTAATGCTATGTTTCTCTGGGATAATAACGAAGAAGGTAAGAGTAAAACATATCTCATTAGCTGGAAACGAATCTGCAAACTCCAAAAGGTTGGTGGCTTAGGCATCAGAAAGGTTGCTTTACACAACCATTCTCTTTTAGCTAAACTGTTATGGTGCATCATTAAAGAACTTGAGAAGCTGTGGGGAAGGAATTTAATTGGGAAATACTCCCCCAAGGAGTCTGTAATGACTGTTGCCATAAAGCTGCAGATTCTTGGATCTAGAAAGGCATTTTTAGAGTCATAAAAAAAATATGGATAAATCTTCGTTAGCACATTGGGAACGGGGAAAACAATGACTTCTGGGAAGAACCCTAAATCCCTAACATTCCGTTTGGTATGCCAGCAGAGCCGGTCCCTAAAAATAAAGAATTTTTTAAATGTTCAGATCTTATCTGCCTTGTTTCTCAGTTTTGGAAGGTTAGTCGTATTTTAGATTTTTTTCCAGAGTCTATTGCTAATCATTTTTTGTCGATTCCCCTAAGCAAAAATCTGCTAAAGGCATACTTAGATGGACTAAAGTGAATAATAGTATCCTCACTGTTAAGTCAGTCTATAAATTCATGGAAAAAAATATTTGTACCGAGTCTAGTCAATACCACAATGGCATTTGTCTTGACAGATCTTGGTCTTCCATTTGGAAAATCAAGGTGCCCTTTAGAATCCAATACTTCATTTGGAGAGCTGTAAATGAAGGTCTTCCTACCAGGATCAACTTGATTCATGGCGAAGATATGAGCAAAGTTATCTACCCCAGATGTGAAGAAAAATAATAAACTACTACTCATGCTTTGTTTTACTATAAGAACTTGAAAGACATCTAGTTAGTATGTTTCTGACTTCTTTCTTAACAATAATGTGTGGCCCTCCTCTGATTCCTTTCAAAAAGTTTTTTATATTCTTGCTAATAAGAATTGTGCAGACACAAACACCATATCTATTTGGGGCAAAACTGTAGCTATTATGTTTGTCATTTGGAAAGATAGAAATAATATTTCTTTTAACAATAAACGTATTTCTCTGCTTGAAATTATAACGTTAGCTAAAAGCTATATGGGGGCAACCACAAGTTTTTATTATCTTAATGCCTTCTCAACCCTTAGCTGATGGAGGACGGTCTACAGTATTTGTTGATGCTTCTTGGTATTGGGATAGCTTTAATTGTGGTACTAGTTTTATTATTAAATCTGATTGCATTTTGATTTTTTTTGCAGGTCATGACTTCTCCAGGGCCGTAGTTCCTGAAGAAGTGGAGGTTATAACAGTCATTAGGGGAGTAGAAGCTATACAGGAGGCAGGAATTGAAAGAGTTATTATTGTGTCTGATTGCAGGTGACTCATTAAAGCTTTTGCTAACAAGTTTTAAAATCTTTTCTGGGGAGCTCTCATTCTTGTTCTGGATTTGTTGAGCTTGGCGGCAAATTTTGTTGGTTTTTTGCTTTAAGTATATTAGTAGATCTCTAAATTTTGAGGCTCAGACCCTTTCCGCGTGGGGTGCCCATTATTCTAACTTTTGTTGTAACTAGGTTATATGCCCGTGCTACGCACGAATGCTTAAGTAAATATTGTTACAAAGATACAAACATGTGAAAGCGCATATGTCCTAGAGCTACATATTCCCAATGTTCTACACATTCCCTCTACGATAATGTATGTAAATTTTTGTTATCTACTTGGTCATATGCCTTCAACAACTTTATCCATACACAAAAAACCATTCAACTTATAGGTAATATACTCAAAATTGAAATCATTTACCTCAAAGGTGAGACGAGATTCCCAACAACAAATCCTAAGTTCACTTTAGATCATCGAAATATTGTCAGAGTAAAATCATTCATACAATCCAAAGATTATGCTCAAGTGTAATTATGAGATAACTTATTTATACTAAGGAGTAAGCTTAAAACAATCATCATTTCCAATTAGTAAAGTTCACTAAATATAACCAAATCATGTCTTCAGTACGATTACATATTTCAGCAAGAAATAAAACAAACTCGGAGAAGTTAATATGGTAGATAAGGAATAACAATTTATAATTGAATATCTATGTCATCTTTTTTTTTTAGCTCTCCACGGGCTTTTTGTCCAACTCGCCACAAATGGTTATGTTCCCTTGGTTAGAAATTTACTTATTCGATCCCCAAAGTTCTACTTTTGGTGTTGCATTTTATATGTATTTATCGACAAAATTATATGACATTTATGTCTTGCCCAATCTCCTACCAACTATCACTTGCAAAATATCATCGTACCAATTTGAATCATTCTTGACCTTCAAATAACATCATTTTTCTCTATTAAGGTAGGCTCTGTATAGAAACTACATTAGATAGTCAATCCATACAACAAAAGAAAGAATAATTAATCCAAACAACATCAAAACTTCAAAACAATCGAATGACACCTTTGCCTCGATCATTACCATTTAAACAAACTAATAACGACTAAAACTAAATCATATAATTGCTTGATGATATGGACGATGCGCTAAATACCATTGGATAATAAAACTATTTGTACTAAATAGTAGAAATGTGGCATTAATAAATATAACAAACATATAACAATATTTAAGAAGATAGTATCCAAATCCTTGAGTGTTTATCACACATCTTGTTGGTTTCAAGATAAAGGCCATCTCTTATGAGACACATGATTCTTAAAAAAAGGGTTTTAATATTTATGATTGAATAGTAGGATATCTTGGATTCTTAGATCTAAGATCAAGAATTAAATCACAAAAATCAAATGTTAGAGCATATTTGAGTACCTTTTTCAGAGATAGGAGGAAAGATCACTCTTAAGCTGCTAGTTGCAAATATTTTTGGGGTACCTATCAAGCTTTTAGTGCATCTTAATATGAGATTAGATCTGTAATAGATTTTTGGTATTAAGGTATGTGTCATCGAATGTTTCTCATAATTGAGGAGGTAAGAAATAATATGGATTAATCAAATGGACATGTAAAAAATGAAAGATAATATAGACATAGTGTGAAATTTTGCAAGAAAAAAAAAGTAGTACTAATCATTGTATTCATCGCATTCTCGTGACTGAATTCAACCTAATGCAATCTGCAATTGTAAGCAGCTTTTATCATACTATTTTGTAATCAACGGAAAAGCTTTGATCTCATGATGATTTTGTAATAGAATCTTAAGCTCATATTTAAAGCTTAGGAAGATAAGGAAAAAACAAATTTCCTATAAAATTTGCTCATCATGAGGCTGGAATTATTACCAATAGTCCTAAGAGAAATAGATAAATGAGTATTTTCAAATGAATTATGATGATGCAATAGATTAAAAAACTTACTATAGGTAGATATAATATAAAGATTCAATAGAATCATGTATTGGTTTTGGATTAGAAGAAATTTGTGGAGAAATAAAAAATCCTTAGTCTAAGAGAGAAGTTAGAAGATTAAACATACCTAATGCATTTATACTCTTTTTGTTCTTCACTTGTTTTAAAAAGTTAAGCTTAGAAATTCATGGGTTATTAACAAACTGATGGTAAAAAAGATATGGATGAAGGTGGACAACTATGATATGGGATTTCCATGATAATAAATACTCATTTGAAAGAAATATATTTTATGATATCTTTGTTGCAAAAGGTAGATACTAATTTGAAGGAACAAAGAGAAATTTCTAAGCCCTTGAAAGTTTTATTACCAAGGGCACCTATACATTTATGCTGAGGAACATTGAAGAAATGATGAGGAACACACTATTGAGTAATAAATAAAAATTATGTTCATGAATGTTCATTGGAGTTTATGGGACAAACGAGGGTCGAAGAACGAAGGAAAATATCATTCAGATAATTTTTTGGTATTTTGTTCGAACAGGACTTTAGTCTATTCGTACAAAAGAGGTAAATACCTCTTTTTTCGAATAGACTTTGTCTCTGTTCAAATTTAAGTCTGAGAAAGAGGTCTGTTCGAACAAACTTAGTATCTATTCGAATAGACCTCATATTTTAATTTTTTCAAGTTGCTTTGGTGATCGCTTGTTTGCCTCGTGATTTGTACTTTGAGCCCTAACTTGTGAAATGTCCTCCCAAGTATATAAGGGATACTTTGAGTATTTATTAGGTGTTGTTGAGAACCTAATGTGAGTTTAATCCTAGAGTAAAAGTTAGGGTTTGTGAGACTCTATTAAAGCTTCGAGGAAGCTTAAGTGATTGTAATCTATTTGATTCATAATGGATTGTTCATCGGGGAGCGGTTTTTTATCCATTTAAGTTTTCCACTTCCTTCCTTCGGGTAAATCATTGTCTGTATTTGATTTCGTTATTACTTAATTTCTTAATTGTTATTTTCATCTATCGTTCTAGGGCGAGGGATTGAGATTAGCTACCCAAATTCCTATCACACATATTCAAGAGTCAAGAACAGTCATAAAAATGTTTAAAATGTTTGTAGGGAAGTAATACTTGAAATCATATAGCACACTATGGGTAAGAACAAAGTTCATTCATATAAAAGTGTGATTCCCTGATAACTATTAACAACAAGTCCTCGATAAAGACGAGGGCTACTAAAGATTTTTCCCCCAAAGCTAACCAACCGTTAAAGCAAATTAAGCAGGAAGATAATAGTTCATATAAAATTGTTGAGTCTGCTGACTGTAATTTTCATGGTAGGAAAAAAAAATAGTATATAGAACAAAAGAGGGTGCCAAGATACCTTATATTAGAACCTGAAAGAATGGAGACTTTGTGGTGATTTTCTATGGTAGAAAAATAATTTGATAACCTTATGATACAAAAATTCATAATGTTGTTGCATAAAGACCACAACAATATTTGTTCATATAAAAGTGTTGACTATAATTAACTGTTACCATATGATTAACTCAAACTAAACATTGATTATGATGTAAAAGATATATGATAAGAATACATGCTATAATAGGAAAAAGTAAAGATATTACAAAAGTAAGAAATATAGATTAAGAGAACCTGATAGACATATAAATACGTAGGATTAATATACTTAAAAGTATCATTTTGTTAATCCTGATTTATTATTTTCTAATATTAGTAGCATTTTCTTATCTTCAGGTACTTATCACTGTTGGAGCTAAAAAGTAGAAAAATACATCTAATAGAAGGTACAAAGAGCTAAAGCATCTCCAACAGTCTCTTAGGTACAAAGAAGATATCTTCATTCAATGTACTTGTAGATTTACTCCAATGAATAAAAATAATGAAAGACTCTACAAGGATTAGCTTGAGAAGAATTATCTAGATAGAAGATAAAGTATAAATGAGATATGGTTTATCTTTACTCAGAGATAGAGTTTTAAAAATGTAAACAAATCTCTCTTATCTCATATAAATAGGAGAGCAATTTTATATATTTTTTATCTCAATTTTAGAAGGAATAAAGCTTGGAGCTTTTTAGTATCTCTGTCTTTCTATATTTTATTTTATGCGTAAGCTATGATCAATGCCATTAATGGAGAGCTAGTCTCCTTAACTTAGGCTAAGGTTCGACCCCCCGGTGATTAGGAGTTAATTACAGTAGTTATTTAATAGAATAGATCTAGTATTGTTATACAATACTCTGGCTTGTAGTAGGGAAGGGTTGATCTAGCCATGATAACCCCGATCTACTATGAAGATAAATGAGATGCCAAATTAGCCATATTTGGTGGTCTCTGCGTTTAAAGAGATGACTAGATCACTAAAAACTTAGATACTCTGCCTAGTCATGGAGAGAGTGTACAAGACCTAGATCTGATTGTCCAAGAATGATTAAGTTATTATGTACGGTTTTAGCCATAAACCCTAGATTCTAGACCCGAATAGACCTAGCCATGGCTATTACGAGCGGATAAATTTTATTATATAAATATTAATTTGGTAAGCTAAGTTAGAGGTGATCCAAAGCCTAGGTTCTTTTCTCTATATTTTTACCAAGTTAGTAATTTAGATTTTATTTTTAGTTCATAAACCGTTTTCAATAATTATTTTAATAAATGTTATTGTTATGAGTTGGGTTTAGCCCAAGGTGGGAGCCCAACTGGGTTGGGGTATCCTACTGGACTTCTAACAAGCCTATATGCCTTTAGGGTTTATGGGGAGAGTTTAAGTAGGATAGGCAACCTCATTTGTCAGGTTATCCTTTCTGTAACCTGTACAGATAGATAAAATAAGCAATAAGAATATATCATCTTTTCTCTCTTAATTTCTCTTGATAGATCTTGTAGCTTAATCTATTATTGTCCAACACGTTATCAGTACGTGGAGCTAGTGGATCAAGAGGGAGATAACTCTCCAAAAATCTATGTTTTCCCAGAATTCTTGCGTTGCAGAGAGGTATTTTAACTTATTTTCAAATTTAAATATTTTTTTAATAATCTATGATATAGGATATCTGCATATAGATTATAGTAATTTTTACTTTTTTTTTGGGTTAAAAATAGGTTTTTTTTGGGTGTTTTTTTACCTTTGATTAAGGGCTGCTTTCAAACCAAAATATCTTTTTCTGTGGACATCATATAGATGCAAATCATTTTTGTTACATAGCTTATTCCACAAGGTTTCCAACGGTATATGGCACGTCTCAGGGAGATGTCCCAATCACCGAGAATTTGGCGTTAAAACTGGGGCAGTTTCACGGCCAAAAACGGTGATTTTAGGTCATGATAAAGTCGAAAATATAATAATATTATTATTATTATCTGATGACATCATCATTATCCACTCGTTGACGTGGCAGTAACATGTGGCAGTGGGGTCCACCATACTGGCGTGGCAGTGATACGTGTCAAGGAAACATAGCATGTCACGTGTCAGGATAATGGCATTCCACGTACTAAACATTGGCATGCCATTTGGCGTTACATGGTGGTGACATGTGGCAGTCACTATTCAGTCAAATTGAGTCAATTTTTAAAAAAATTCCTATTGATTGGACCAACCCCATGGGGGACCTATTTTTAAAAAATTTTATGAAAAATATTTTTTAAATTATTTTTAGGAACATGTGTCTCGTATAGGAAAACTGACTCACTTATATGGGATATAAGTAAATAAATTAATACCTCTTTTAGTATCTTACGATAACTAATATGATATTAATGGTATTCCCCTAGGATACCTATTTTAGTATCTTACAATAGTTAATATGATATTAATGGTATGCCCCTAGTAGGGTTGTTCACCTAAACCCAAAAACCCGAGAACCCAAACTGGGCCGACCCGAACCGGCCGGTTCGGTCCGAGTTAGGAATTTCTCGGTTCAGTTTCGGATTTGAATCTTAAAACCCGAATATAATCGGTTCGGGTTCGGGTTCATGATTTGGTGTATGTTAAAACCTGACCCGAACCGACTATATATATATATATATATAACAAATCTCTCTCACTCTTACCCTATGCATCTCCTTTAAACTCTTTATCCAATTCTCCTTCCTCTCTCTATAAAACTCTCTAAAAAAATTTCTCCTTCCTCTCTTTAAAACTCTTTAAAACTCTTTAAAACCTTTTAAAACTCTTTAAAACTCTTTCTCCTTCCTCTCTCTAAAACTCTTTCTCCTTCTTCAAGCTCTTTGTATGTGAAAGACCGCAGTCAAGATCTGTTGGATAACATAGGGTTGTTGTTCATCTTCAAGATCTGTTGTTGGATAGCATAGGGTTGAGATTGTTGTTAGAGACTTGAGATTGTTATTATTGTTGTTTATCTTCAGAAGTATGTGAAAAATTAACAAGATCTGTTGTTATTGTTGTTCTCTAAAATATTGTTGTTGTTGGGTTGAGACTTGAGATCTAAAGTCGGGTTCAGATGTGTTTTTTTTTTCTCAAGCTCACCTAAATCATGTTGTTGGATGAGATCTTAATATAATTATTGTTATTTTTTTGCATCTATTGTTGGATGAGATCTTATGAGATCTGAAGTAGAAATATTGTTGGATGAGCATCTATTTTTTTTTCCAGATCTGTTGGATGAGATATTATGAGATCTTAATATATTTTTTCAAGCCCATATACTTTTCTTATTCTTTTTTGAAGTTTTAAAAGCATCCATCAATCATGGCAGCTTGGTTTTGTTTTTTTATACCTTACCTTCACTGCACAAGTACTGTATCTACATCTTAATACGATTAGACTCTGATTTGATGTAACCTTAATTCACAACCCAAAAAAAAAAACTGAGTCCAAAACCCGACCCGACCCGATCAATTCGGTTCGGTTTCGGTTCGGTTCCTGTACATAGTCGGTTCGGGTTCGGGTTCAAATGTGGTTAACCCGACCAGGCCGAGTTCGGGTTCAAATGTTGCTTAACCCGGCCCGACCCGACCCGTGAACAACCTTAGCCCTTAGGATACTAATTATCCTGATCAGGGATCACATATAATACGAAACTGAGGCTAATTTAGAATACGACTGGGAGTTATATATAAATTATAGTTAATTTTCAAGGATAAATAATTAGAGCTCAATTGGGAATTGACTTAGATTTATTTATAAAAACTTGGCGTCTGAGGAACCAATTTTTTGTATTTAGGTATAATTAGATGTTACATAATAATATTTAGAGGTATATAGGCTCAGTAACCTATAATACCCTTAAATGTTAGTTTAAAGACATGTATAATCAACATATATCGTAAACCCAATAGACTTTAGGGTGGGACCACTTGTCAGCTAAATATTTAATACCTCTTATATTCGTTGCAAATAGGGTTATTTGGCTAGAATATACTAACCTTATAGAACTTTAGGGATTAGAACACCCTAGTTGTTAGAATAATGAATGTAACATCTAGTAGTTTTAAATATCTGTCTTGGTTAAGACTCTATTAAAATGTATTTTAAGGTTAAGATCACCATTTTACGGGGTAAAATTAGGATTTGCTGCTTAATAGGATCTCATGTGTATAAAGCCATGAACATGGTTCACTTGCAAGTAATGATTGGGAATCATGCACTTTATTGCGCTATATACTATGAACCACAAGTAATGATTAGAAATCATGTACTTAAATAGGATTTCATAAGTAATATGTTATGAACAAGGTTTACCTACAAGTAATGATTGGGAATAACTGACTTGAATACTATGAATTACCTTTATGCAAAAAATGTTTATCAAGTACTACTACTGATATTGATCTACATACATAATAGATGTTGGTGATACTTAGAACATTGAGTATTTCCCATACTGTAATATTTATTTTAGATACCAATAAATTTGACCTCTATGCTATTGCAGAATCTGGAAAAGACTATGATTGAGAGCAATGAGTCTCTAAATAACAAAGTAAGAGCTTTGTTTACACCCTCGCCTTCATATTCAGGAAGACCTGATAATTAACTACCCTATACTAGTATAGAATTATATGACTGTAGATTTTTATTCGGTAGTACAACTCTACTATAATCTTACATAGAAAAATAGTTAAATAGAGATATTGGGAATATTCTATTACATTGTCTAAACTTTAAATATTAAACTTTCGAGGCAATATTTGATAGATCACTGTGCACGCAGGCATAATTCTAGTATTCCTCATTTTGAGCAAAACAATGAGCTACTGGTTTGGAACCTCAAGCTTATGCCTACTAGGAGTAAGCCTGTGATAGGGTCGTACAATGTTGGGTTTAGTGACAGAAGAAGTTAGGGACAGGGTCACAACCGTAGATTGACGAGAGGTGGTAATAACGACAGGATTAAAAATCTAACCATCAATAACCTGAGACAAGGGAAACAAGAAGTTTGATAAGAGATTTTTTTGTCCTCTAGCAAAATACTTGCTTAAAGTACGGTTGTCAAATTGTAGCACGGATGAGTGGGATCGAATCCATAAGGAGGTTTGGAAAAAAAACTTTCTAGGCCTAATTACAGTTTTATAAGAGAAATCTAAAATGATTAAATAAAAACTAATTATAAAACTTAATAAGAGAGATAGCTAAGGTTCGGACTTGGCTTCTACCTTTCAAAACACTAATCGATATACAACTAGATCATAATATATCCACCCATCATATGTTCGTGTAAGACACATACGATGTTGCAAAATAAACCACTAAATCTATGGTCAAGTATTTAGTAGTTATGCTTTTAAGAGATGGAGAAGAGTGTCTTAGAGAATTATCAACTCAACCATGGCTAGGCTTGAGTGAGTTCTCTAGTATATCCTCTTGTTTAGATCTCCAAATTAAGTCTACGGTTAGTAGCACATGTTTGTATCTGAAGTTATCGTACGCCAAATCGAAGCTATGGTCAAGCCTTTGATATGATGCACTAACATATCAATTATAAAGTACTAAGAGAAAACTAATTAAAACCTAATTAATGCCAACTATTACTCATCCAAGAAGAGGCCTCATCCTAATCTTAGCTAGGAGATTAACCGTTCATCTCAGATTTCATTGCATTAAAAATTAATGAGGACATTAGCAAGAATTAAACTAAAAGAGAAGAAGAAAATAAGTAAATAAAACTAACTTTATTTCTTCTAAACTTGCTCTAATATGAGATGCTCAATTACAATGGAGGGAGGGCTCCTTTTATAGGAGAAGAAACCCAAATTTAGAAACTATACATTAAATTGTAAAAAATATTTTCACAATAATATCTTCTAATTTTACAACCAATCTCCTAAGATTCTTGCATATAATTCCCTTAAGTGATGTAAAGATTTTTATTCATGGAAACTCTTGTATATATCTTCAATATAAAATATCTTCAAGGATCTTGGATGCAATATATTCTTTGATCTAATTCTCTAAGAATATTTGTGTATATATTTCTTCAATCTTGAGACCAAATATATTATGTCTTTGACTTTTTGTGCTATGAACTGCTGGAGACATTTTTACTTGACTTTAAGTGTTTGGTTTCAAATATCCATCTCCAATAGCTACAATCAAGCAAACGAACATAAGTACCTTAAATTAAATATAATGGACGACTAAAATACATGCTCGAGTATATTAAAAATGTTATAATTACGCGCACATCAAAGTTTACCAATAGACCAAAATGAAATATTAATAATTCTAAAATAGATACGAGATAGTCAGGCATGGGATTGCAATGCACCCCAGATGATCTAAAGAGATCTACTCCATACTTATTACGTGATCACAGCTGGCACAGACCACGCTGCGTAGAGTCTATGGCCATAGATTTCTCCCTTGATACCAGTACAGATTTGGATCAAGTTCTAAGAATGAATAGTAGTATCTTCTCAGTAGATGAATGATGTCACATAGAGAACATTACCAAGTAGTAAATTTACTTGTTGTATAGTAATAGTTTTACTTTATTAGTTCTATTATTGACTAAGTTGAGAACTCTTTAGTGTTTAGTTTAATAGAATGCTCATGACATGTACTGGTTTGGTATCCTATCTATGAGATTATTTTTTGGTTATCTCTTGTATATTTATTGCTTAGGAAGTAGTTAAATTCTATGTATGATAGTTGATCTACTATATACAACCTGCCTATACATCTATCTGCTCATTGAGGATGGCCAATAATTGGATGAGTGGTAATATATGTCTAAGACACATTAGTACCACGCACTCGATCCTTTTAAGATATGAATATATTTCTTGTCTCTAACCTTATACGTCAGGGATGTCACGAATATCATTGGCACGACCAACATGATAGAACGTACTGAGTGCGTCACGCTATTACTCTTTAACGGTACTGTAATGGCCAAATTTCATAGCTCAAAATGGCTCAGAATTAGCTTTTACACCAAATGTACCTGTGATGAAAACTAGTATAAAACAAGAAATGACATAGGTGATTTGGCATGGAAATCCTTTGAATAGGTAAAAAACCACGACCTTGAGTTGAGGGTTTTAGCAACAGTAACTTTTATTGCTTGAGGCTGATATCTTATTACAAGTGATCTATCGAACTAGAAATACTTGATTGTGTAAATAAGAAGTTTGTGTTAGAGTAAAGAAAACCATATTTTTCTTGATCCCTATCTCTTATGGAACTTTATCTTTATATAGACCTTACCCGTAACTCGTTATCATGCTGAAGCACGTTCTCTGAATAATGAGGTAAGTGGTGGTTGACTATGTAACTGTTAAGTTCGTGGTTGACTATGTAACTGGTGTTTGACTTGTTCATATTCTTCTGTTGTGCTCTATCCATATTCTTTATTAGTTCGTGGTCTAGTTGGCAATGTTGACTGTTTATGTCATATGAAATGTGTGAGTCTGATATGGAGGTAGTTCGAATTAGGTTAGGTTGAGGGATAGGTCCCTACAATCACCCCCTCACAACTGAAGGCACAAGTAGCTTTGGTTGAGAAAGAATCTATGGACTGATGGTGTTGGAAGTTGAAAAGATATGACGTATTAATGGTAATTTGACTGCTGGGTGCTATGTATTTTTTATGGAGGGATGTTTTTAACATTTTTGATGATGGAAAGGGTTGATGTACGTGACTCTTGGGGTTCCGAGAGTGGTTCTGCTTTTGAATGATGACTGCTTTAGAAACGTACCTGCATATTAAATACAATTGTTATATAACTAATACCTGCACTGTGGATTATGGTAAAGTATAATGTGTTTGAAAGATTCTCTAGAGTATCTGAATTTTAATGGCGAAAACCCGACAAATGGTGTATGAAGAGAGGGTTTCTATCGAATTGCTGAGATTTAAGTTGAGATACTTTGAGGATCAATCTTTGGAGATGCCCACCCCAATTCTTGTTCCCCCAACGTATCACAGTATGTCAGAAGGAGAAGCTGCTAAAGTTGAGGAAGATTTTTACTGTATGTGGAGATTTCATTACGTGGTCTTGACAGGTGAGGCATGCTGGAGGTATCTCCACATCCTAGCGGAGGACAAGGTTGCAGAAACAGATATAGGGGCCGGTGTATCTGGGAGGCAGTATCACCGGAATCCTGCGAATGACAGGATTATAAGGTAGGGCTCCTCTTCATCTCCATCAACTCTCAGTTGGTGGGATTACGAAGGAGGAGACGATGGAGGTGAAGGAGGGAGATGGTGAATGGAAGTCTTTCCCCTACACAATCATTATATCTTGGTACTAAGAATGCCTTATGTTTGAAGAGTTGGTTCAAACACTGATACCCTTGCTTCCATGTCTGGACTTTGACCAAACTTAGTTTCTCACCGAAATAAATGGCAGAAGAAAGATAGATGCTCAACAATTTCTAGTTCCAGCTTTGCTTCAGAAGATTCTCAGAGTAAAGCATCACTGAAAACTGAAATACTTACTATCTGTAAAATACCTGAAAAACTTGTTATCTGTAAAGTATCTATAATTGATATTCAAGCTTAATAAAAATATTTTATTCAAACTTTGTGTTGATAGATAGAATTAACTCTTGTGATTGAAATCGAGCTATAAGAAAGATAGATATGTATGATTAGAGGATGAAATATAATATTTTAGATCGAACTAGATTTTTTTTTGTTGCAATCGAACAGTGAAAAATGTGTCTGTGAAATAGAAAATGTGTAAAAATCTATTTCGAACTGAATAAATCAAAGAATTATTGGGGGAGAATATCTTAGAAGATATAAAATTTACAGGAATTGAAAGTTCAAACTCAGGGAGATCTCACTTGAAATGTTGAATTTGGTGGATAAATTGGGATGAATAGGACAAAATAAAGTAAGACAAATCCAAAGATGTCGATGTTGACAGACAAGTTCAAATAACTTTCTATCAAGATTTTAGGGTTTCCAGTTATGGCAAAAATAGAATATAAATATTTGCAGAATGTGAGGATTCGAAGTTACCTTAAAATATGTATAAATATGGGGAGATATTTAGTGAAAAAGGAGGAAGAAAGAGAATATGGTGTAGACCCGCTCTGAGATAATTGGTTATACTGCTAAGGGGTGATTGCCGATAAAGATAGTTGAAGTGTGAGAGAGGATTTTTGGGTTGTTAGACTATGATTCTGATTTGCTTGAATCTGAACTACAGTTCGAAGGCATAGATGTGAGGGAGAGGGAACTTGAGATCGGGTGTCATTTCTACTTGGTGAAATTCTGTGAAGTGATTATGGAGCCTATAGCTCAAAAAGAGGCTATTAGGCAAATTGCTGAGGAAGAGATCGAGCAGGAAGATATGAGGATCGTTGGGGGCGAACTGATTAGGTGTGGCTCTTCAGGACATCTAGGATGTTTTATGTATAATTATTTGGGAGGGAGTGAATTCTATGAGGTTGAATAACTGTAATTAAAATTTTTGAATGATGTTTTGAATTTGTCATTTTTTGTTACAAATATTGTTTAGAACTATTGTGAATAAAAAAATTTAATTTGAAATGTGAGAGCTTTGGAAATGACGTCAACAGTTTTATAAATAGCAGAAGTAAGAATAGAAAAGCAGGTTGCTTTGAATTTGGTTTCTTGTTTAATTACAGGGAAAGTTTGATTACGTGTGTGTGTTAAGTCATTCTAAGTGTGGGGAGGCCAGAGGGAGATTTGGGCAGGAGTGATGAGAATATATTAAAATAAAATATAGGACCGAGAATAATGATGGGAAGGTATTTTCACTGAAAGGGTACAAAACATCTGAGATTAATTATGGAAGGGTCGTCTCAATTCCAAAACTGAGGATGACTGGTATGATGCCCAATAACTGCCAGCAGTTTGAGAGAGAAACTATAAATAATGCTTCATCTACCTCATTCAAACAATTATCAACTTCTGAAAAATTGAAGAACAGTGGGAGAGAAAAGATAAAAAATAGTAGAGATTCTCGTGAGAGACTAGACGATAGTAATCAACAAGCAAGGCGAGATAAAATTATGGAGACAGAGTCAAGATGGTGGTTATATAGCAGTATTATGAAGGAAGGATTTTGCGCTGCTTTAGACTCGTACTCAGACGTTGAAGGTTAGTAGATGGTTTATGATATTGTGAATTCGTGTTTAAAATTATTTTGTGGTTTTTCAAAATTTGAAAAATTACTATTTATAGTAACCTATAAGAATTTGCTTAATATACGCGTGAAAGAGAAATACGATATGATATACGTATATGTATGATGGTTGTATGGCAAATGTGTGCAAAAATTTGTAAAAGATAATGATAGAATACCTAGACCGGTATGTTGGTTGGGCGTGAGGAATATATGTATAGAATGAAACCTCATTCTTAGACTTGTAATTGAGATGGAGACTTCAATGGAGACGTCGACCTATGGTCGTACTGTGGAGTTTGATAATATAGAATCTGATAGGCAGGAAGAAGTAGTAGTTGTCCAATTTCTAGATTTTCTTGGACAATTTGTATCATACCCTCCGAACTCGGATGTGTTTAGAGAGTTCTGTAAAACTAAAGCTCTTGTAGGGGGAATATGGAGTAACATTGTAGAACATGCTGGTAGGCAGTTCAGGGGTTGTACTTTGGCATCAACTGGGGAAGAACATTTGTTTTTGTTTCTTGATTTAGAAAAGGAAAAATCTGATAGGGGAGTGGATGAATCGATATCTTTAGAATATTTTTATGGAAATATCCAAGGAGACCTGGACAAGGGTTTTCTGTATTATCTGTCTCACTTGGAGTATGGATTGAGTTTACCCCTTAGCAATCTGGCTAAAGGTGAAATGAATTTCATAGGAGCTTGTCCTGCCCAACTGAATGAAAACATGTGGGAGGTGATCAATGTTTGTAAGAGTTTGAATAGGCTGTGGGAAGAGAATGAGGTAGAGAGGAAAATATCTCCTGAAGATTTATTATAGTTTATGGTATAAATAATTATTCTGGAACTGGAGTGGCATATTTATGTCCGAGATCGTCTCGACCACTTTTTTTTAATTTGAATTCAGTAGGTCAAATGTGGAATGATAATGTGATATGGGTGAAAGGTGATTGCCTTCAGAGAGAAGATAGATAACCCATAAAACTTCTGTATAGAACTATGAAGAAAAGTAAGTAATAGTGTATAATATCGAACTGCTATTATTGAAGGTCGTTATGTTATGTAACAATGTGTTGTGTTTGTTTGTACAGGGACTCAGTCAAAGGTGACAAAGAAGGAGTCCCTGTTAGATACTGCTGCTCGAGAAGGGGTTGAGCTTAAGGTTCAAAAGTCTTAAGATAAGAGACAAATGATGGGGGTTGAAGCTAGTAAGAAGAAAGAGACTGATAGAAAGAAGCGAGTGGCTTTGCTGAAGGCTACTGCATTGGATTTTATAGATGCGTCAGAATCTACTACTTCGAACAAGTTAGCTCATAAGTTTTTAAAGAAGAGGGTTGTGAAGCGTGGCTCGGCCTGGAATCATGGGGAGTGGTGAGGGTGAACGTGAGGGGGATACAAAAAAGAAGAGGGTCGATCCTTCTACTGAAATGATTGGGGTGAAGGTCTTGGAGAATCAACCTATTGAGGAAGACGAGCTGAGAGCTATAGAGGATAGGGTGAGGCTTGTAGATCACAAAAGTGTTAGGATGATGAGTACAATGGTAATTTTTGATGACTTGTTTGTTTATGAACTTTTTATTATGATTCGAGCTGAAAATATGTTCGATTTATTGTAAGTTGCTCGTTTGCTGAAGGGGATCTACTTTAGGATTGAGGAGGGAAAAGCCGAGCTCTAGAATGGGAAGGTAGAGCTCGAGAAGAAGGTGGCTAGATTGAAGTCTGACCTTGTTTTGGAGGGGAAGCGATTGGTTGCTACGGAGGCTGCACAGAAGGTGCAGATTAACAATCTAGCTGAAGAAGTACAAAAGAATATGAACGAGGTGGTAGCCCAGCGAGATAGACTCGGGAGTCAACTCCTCAAAGTGGGGTACTCTAAAGTTGAAGTTATAGCTATTATGGAGGGTACCTACATCGAAGAAGATGAGGTGGAAGATGATGTGGCTGGAGTGGTAGAAGGGCTGGATGGTGTCTCTTCCCAAACTTAGCGAGAAAACCAAGGGGATGATAATGAGAAGCTAGATTAAAGTTGATTTTTTTGCTGTGGTTTATGTGGGTTGTGAGAACACTAATTGTACGGGATATTGTTTTGTAGGATAAATTTATGTAGGCTAAGAGATGTTTGTAATTTTTTTGTAGGAACTTAAGGATATGCGCTTCAGAATTGAGGAGTTAGATAATGAGCTTGCTAAGGAGAAAGTCACCTCAGTGTCCCTGTTAACTTTACAAGCGGAGCTACAGGTTAGAGAAGAACAAGAAATATTTGACTTGTATGCTGCATTACTTTAGAGCTACAAAGTAAAAATTAGAGTACAGAGATAGACCATAAACGTCTTGGTAGCTTAGGGGCAATGGCAATCCATATAACACCGAAGTGTTGTAAAATTTATAACATAGAGAATGTGTACCTCAAAATTAGATGTAGGTGTAATTGTCATTGAACTGGGATCTTACTTCGACCTTAAGTTTAGAAGCAGTGACACAACAGTAGAATATCAGAAAATAGACATTTGTTAGACATTTAAAAAGTCTCCTGTATTATGATTGAATGTTGAGTATTGTTGAATCAAACTTGATGTATTTTTTCGGTGATGTAGGTCGAATTGGAGTCAGTTAACTTGAGGGAAGAAGAGACACTCCAATATAACCAAGGGTATGAGGAAGAGTTTGAGAGGATGAAAGAGGCAACTGAAGATAGGAAGGATTAACACGTTAAAGCACATTTTAAGCTTATAGCTGCATTACAAACTGTTGATGACTTGACTTGGAAAATTGAGGGGAAAAGATGGAAAAATTGAAAGATGGCAAAAAGTGCTCGCGGGGGCGAAGGAGGAGACAACTAAGCTTATAAGACGGATTGATGTGCTAATGGTGAAGAGTAAAGAGGCGGATATGGCTCGATACTGTATCCAATTGTTAGAAACGATAGAGAAAGAGTTACAGTGTTTTATGGCCAGTCTGAATGGCCAAATGATTAGAAATATAAATGAACAAAAACAGACTCGATCTGATCTAAAATGCTCTAGGAGCGAACTGGAGCGACTGAAGAGTAAAATGATTGAGAAGGATAGCGAGCTAATGAGAACTCGAGATGACCTATCCAAATTTGAAATTGTGGTTGAGCAGTTGTGTGAGGCTTTACCCGCTAAATATATAGATTTCCAGATGGTTGAAAGACGATGTAATAAATTAAATGAGAGGGTAGCCTAACTGATGGAAATTTTGGCTACGACAGTCTCCATTGCAAATTTGGCTATGACGGTCGGGGTCTCCATTGTAAAAGGGGATGTGGCTGACCTATTAGGTCAAATTAGAGAGCTAGAGGGAGATGTAGCTCACATTCAAGCTCACGTACAAAGAGGAAATGAGCGTTTGAGGGAGAGCCAAGGTAAGTTGGATATTGCTCATAATATAGAGTAGGTGATTAGGGGTAAGGATCAACTGATAAGGAAAATAGATGAATTATTAAAGAAGTCTTCTGTTGAGGGAAGTGTAGGTAAAGACAGGGAGTTTGAAGAACTTTGTGCTCAAGTGGTAGAATTGAGGACGACGAACTAGGAAGAGTCAAATAAAGCAGCGGAGAAGGCGAAGGAGCATAATGATCTTATGTATAGCGTAAATAGACACATAGAATGGCAAGATGGATGGTATAAAAAGTTGCAAGAATGTTATCAGAAAGTGAGAGAGAATTTTCCAAGGTAGTTATGCCTGAAGCAACGCGCTCACAGATACTAATGGCTGTTATTGCCTATTTTGTAGAGGAAGTAAGAAGACTTGAGCTTGAGAGGGATACCTTGCATGACTGTCTGTTAGGAAGAGAATGTATTTACAAAGCCAAGGTGGATCTAGGAAATTGTCTGAACGCCATAGAAATGGAGCTAACTTTTCGACCTACTGAATTGGTAAAGCAAGGCAGGATTACTGTAGCTGCTCAAGATCAAGATTTAATGGCTGGACGTCCTCCTGTTGTAGAGGAACGCGTAGCTGACCTCTCATCAGCAAAGAAGAATCCTTAGATGTAGCTTACAGATGTAACCTGTAGAAGTATCTGTTGCAAACTTATTGAGAGATGAAAGCTAGTTTTACATTTGCTTTATCTTATGTCTGGTAGAGATCTTTGATTGAAAGCTAGTATTACCTTTATTTTAAGCGCAGATTTTGTGTAGATGGGTGATTGAAAGCTTGTTTTACCTTTGCTTTAATATGTATAAAGGGGTGTTTAAAAGCTAGTTTTACCTTTGCTTTAATCTGTATAGAGGGGTGATTGAAGGCTAGTTTTACCTTTGCTTTAATCTATAAAAGTATCTATTGTAGACATATTGAGAGATGAAAGCTAGTTTTACCTTTGTTTTATCTTATGTCCGGTAGAGATCTTTGATTGAAAACTAGTATTACCTTTCTTTTAACCACAGATTTTGTGTAGATGGGCGATTGAAAGCTAGTATTATTACCTTTGCCTTAATATATGTAATTTAGTAGAATCTACGTAAGTAGAGAGTAATGTGGAAAAAAACTTAGAAATTTTGATTGAATAAAATTAAATGTCCAATGTTTGGAGATTGAAATCTCACTTTTGGAATGTAAAGAATGAGAATTTTGATGTGGAGAAACGAGGGACTTAATAATAGTACCGTTTCAGTCGCCTAGTATTCCATGGATTTGGGAATCGAACTCCTTGCTCCGTCATGAGATAATATGATCCCAGACCAATTCGGCCAATGATGAGGAATGGACCTTCCTAATTTTCTGCCAGCTTTCCGGCAGGTACCTCTTTTATACTTTGTAAGATTTCCCTGAGAACAAGATCATTGATTTAGAATGTACGGCTTCAGACTCTTCTGTTGTATGAGCTAGAAAGCATATGGTGATATCGACCTAGGTTGGCAATAATGCGTTCCTTAGTTTCATCAATCCAATTCATATTATAGGCTAATTGGAACTCATTTTCTTCGTCTGTAAGCTTGCGATATTTTATGGGATGGTGGTATTCTATTGGAATGATGGCTTTTATGCAATAGGCGAGGAGGAAGGGGGTAAAGCCAGTTGATTGACATGGAGCGGTATAGTATGCCCATAAGACATGAGGAAGTTCTCGTATCTAATTTTTGTTTCCTATGATTAAAGCCTTTTCTTGAGTTCATCTACTATGGTTTTGTTGGTAATTTTGTCTTGGCCATTGTCTTGAGGGTAGTAGGGATTGGATGGTAAGTGGATGATGTTGTGTTTGTTGAGGAAGGCTACAACTTTTTCACCAACGAACTGTGTCCCATTATCAAACCGAATTAGGTGGAGGAATCCAAACCGTGTGATAATGTGTTCCTAGATAAAAATGATGACCTCTTCTTCTCTAGTTTGACAGAGTAGAACTGCTTCTACCCATTTTGTAAAATAATATATTGTTAAGAGTAGGTATCATCGATTACCTGGAGTATTAGGAAATTCTCTGATAAGATTAAGCGCCCACCGCTTGAATGGCCAAAATAACTTACTTGCATGTAGCTCAAGCACAGGGGCGCATATCATGTATCCATGTCGTTGACATGTGTCATATTTGCACGAGTACTCTTCTGCCTGCTTACGCATGCCTGGTCAGAATACTCCTTGTGTAATTGCCCTGTTAGCAAGTGATCGACCTGCAGCATGGGAGCCACAAGTTTCTTCATGTAAATTTCTGAGCATTCCGTCTGCTTTCCCCCTAAAGAGGCACTTGAGATAAGTCCCCGTGACTGAACGACGATATAGAAGACCGCTTTAAACGGTATAGCGCTTTGAGTACTTGATCAATTGTCGGCCTTCTTTTGGATCTGTTGGAAGGGGCTCGGTGCATTTGTTATATGGGTTAAGATAGGCAATGAAGGGATTTTGCCAATCGTCGTCCTCCTCTTCATCGCCCCCAGTGTTGATCGTGCAAACAGAATGGATATTAATGTTGGGGGTTGAGATTACTTCGACCTGAAGATATCTAGCTTTTGTACCCAAGACCTCGGCAAGATAAGCCAAGGAATCGGCATATCGATTTTCACCTCGAGGTAGATAGTTTAGAGTTGCTTGTACAAATCTGCTTATCCTGCCGGTAACGAGGGATACATATTCGATCATCTTTCCATATTTCTTGTACTATTCAGAGTAATGGTGAACTATGAATAGAGAATATATGTAAACTGAGAGCTTGGGGATGCCAAGCTCGAGAGTAAGGTCGAGTCCATGAATTTGAGCTTCGAATTCTATGACATTGTTGGAGGCTTCAAAATCCAAGCGGATTGATTTCTTGATTCTATCGTTGGAAGGGGTAATCAATACGATTCCAATACTTGACCTTGCGGGTCCAGCTGAACCATCTGTAAGAAGTTTCCACCCTTTCCTTATAACCCATTCAGCTCGCTTGTAAAATGCTTTGGTGGGTGGATCTTATGTAATTTTGTTTGTAAGGTCAGGATCGTGTTCCTCCCAATCAGGATCTTCCACTAGAAAATCCTTGAGAAAATTGGCAACGGCTTGACCTCTTTTTGAATGTTGTTGTTTGAACTTGATATCATGTTCTCCCAAATTGACTGATCATTGTTGCATTCTTCTGGATTTTTCTTTTTTGGACAAAACTTCTCGGAGTAGGTAGTTTGTCATGACTTTAACTGAATGAGCTTGGAAGTAGTACTTAAGTTTTTGTGAAGTATAAACATGAGTTATCTCTCGATTTTAGAATACCTCGATTCCACTGGAGTGAGGGTTTTGCTGATGAAGTAGATCGACTTTTTGATCTTCTCTTCAAGTTGAATAAGAACCGGGATGATAAAAGTGTCTATAACTGCCAGGTTGATGATCAGTTCCTCATTATAAACTGGGGTGCTCATGATGGGTGACTTCCCCAAATAGGTTTTGAGTTCCTAAAAAATTGCCTCGCATTCTGATGTCCATCGGATATCTGTAGTGGGCTAAAATTTTCCTCGTTTGGTACAACCTTAGAGTAGTAGAAATAGCCAACGACAACGATAATGAATCGGTTAATAGTGGCGATCTTGCCTGCAAGTTTTATACGTTCTTCATTGTTTTTGGAGATGACAATTTGAGGAAAGCCCAAATTTGATCTAGATCGGCCTCAATCCCCTTTTTGCTAATGAGATGGCCGAGGAATCGTCCTGAATGTACTCTGAATTGGCATTTGTCAGGATTGAGTCACATCCTGTAAGATTGAAGAATGTTGAATATTGTGGTAAGATCTGTGATGTGGTTGCTTGACTGTATGCTCTTGTACAAGAGATCATCGATGTAGATTTCAACAATTTTCCCAAGATGTACTTTGAACATAGTCATCATTAACCGTTGATAACTCACGCCTGCGTTCTTTAGTCTGAAGGGTACTATTTTGTAGCAATAAAGTCCTCTTTTAATGATGAAAGTGGTCTTTTCTTGATCTTTTTCCAAGAGAGGAATCTGCTTGTATCCAGAAGCAGCGTCCATCGTAGATAGGAGTTCGTCACTTGCCGTAGAATCAATAATTTGATGGATGATGGGAAGAGGGAAACTATCCTTTGGAGTATATTTTTTTAGATCGGTAAAATCTACACAAACTCAGACCTTTCCATTCTTCTTTGGAACAACGACGATGTTGGATATCCAATCTGGATACTTGGCTTCATGAATGAATCCTACTTTGATCAATTTTTCAATCTTAATGTTGAATTCATCTTAAAAACGAGGTGAGACTCATTGCTATTTCTATCTGGTTTCCATTGTATTGATGTTGATGGCCATTTTGCGGCATGCCTGGGTCGGATCAACCCTAGACATTTCTTTAAAAGTCTACATAAATATGCCTCGATTCATTTCTAAGAATTGAATGAGAGTATCCTTATCATGCTGGACCAGCTTGTTACCGATAAAAGTACTTTTGCTTGGTCCATTAATGTTGATGTCTTATGTAGGCTCTTCTATGGAAGGCTGATCATCGATGTGACAAGCTTTCTATAATTGTTATACAGCGTATCTGTCTGATATATCTAGAATGGCCGAGATGGTATTCTCGTAAGCTCTGGAAAGCTTTTAACTGCCCTTGATTTCATAGAAACCATTATTGTGTTTAAAGCGAAGTACTTGATGATAAGTGGAAGTGATTGCCTCCATGTTGTGAATCTAGCAGCAGCTCATAATCCTGAGATAACAAGATTTGGCATTGATGACATTGAAGACGACGTCGATTGTGGCTAGTCCAGTGGTGATTGGTAAGATGATCTTGCATACTCTTTCTTCTTTCGAACCATTAAATCCACTGATATCGGTGTCACTCAAAATGACTTGATTGGCCAATCCCATTTGGTCGATTGTGCTTTGAAAGAGAATCTCAATACTGCTTCAAATATCGATCATCATTGTACGCATGATGAATTTTTTCATCTTGAGCATTACGACTAATGCATCATGATGGGGAAATTTTACATAACTAATGTTACAATCTTTGAATGAAATCTCAAGCCGGTGATTGCTCGACTCAAGTAGAAGCTTGGCTTCTTTATCTTGAGGTGTGAGATCGTAACATTCTGATAGTTTTATACGCTTGAGTCTGTAAGAGTTGTTGATCTGATGAATCTCGATCATGTTGCTATGGTACATATGGTACATATGTTTCTCCTCTGCTTGATCTTCGACCTGGACTACATCGAGCTTATTCTTGTAGCTGCCATCCTTGTAGGATTCTAGGTCGATAATGTATTCGTACATCCGCGCATCTTTGAAAATTAATTCTACCAACCTCTGTAAAGCATAACAGTTGTCAGTAACATGATGATTTACCTTATGATGCATACAGTACGGGCGACCTTTGATTGGTTTCAATGGTTGAGCTAGACGGTATAACTTATCCTTTGATAGAATTAAAATTTTACCAGAGATTCTGACATTCATCTTGGAGAAGGCCGATTTGGGCAATGTGATGCTTTTCTAAGGTTTTGCCAGTGTTGGCCTTGGAACGCTTTTGATCACCCTAATCCTCCTTTGGTTAATTGTTTCATTATGTAGGTGGACCTTTAGTGGTTAGGATGAATGTAGTAGATTTATGCCTTTCAGACATCATCCTTTCTAGGTCGACATACCCTTTGACCTTGGTAATCATATCCTCCAAGGTTGTGGGTTTATTGAGGAAGAGGTGTTGTTTGGCCTTGCAATCGAGCTGGAGCGCGTTGGTGAAAGCAGTTACAACTATTTTCTGATCAAGATTGTTTACTTTTCGCGCGACCTCCAAAAACATCTTTGTAATTGCCTCAAGGTTTTCCCCCTGTGATTTATTAAGACTAATAAGATAAAATAAATTATCTTCCTTATCTTTGTTGTGAGCATACGCCTTGATGAATTGCTTCTGTAACTGATCGATGGTGAAAATGGAATTTTCAGGTAAAGAGTAGAACCACCGGAGCGTTTCTCCCTGTAGATTATTGTGAACAGACGGCAAAGAATATGGTTATGATTGGGGTACAATCCCAACGAATCACGGTATTGTTGAATGTGCTCCTTTGGATCGATGCCCTTATATTTACGTATCTTTGGAGTATAGAAACCTTTCGGCACTTCCATAACGAATAACACTTTGGCAATTAGACTTCCTTGCAACTTGGTAAGATCGTCTTTATTGCCTAGAGTTTGAGCTTTAATTAACTCCTTGGTTTGTTGTCCCATATGCTTTGTGTGACGTACAGACGTGTGGCCTGAGTGGCTTGGCGAGGTGGTTGAGGATTTTGAGTGTTGGTGCCCTTACTCAAACGATCACGTACTAGAATCTGAGGTTGAGGTCACTGTTCTTTTCCTCGATGTTTAGAAGGTTGGAGACCTCAGTTGATATCAGACTGAACTTCACCACCCAAATGAATGGAATATTGAGGCTCCTACTAAACATTTCAGGAAATGGCTTTGTTAGTGTCCCCTCGAGGTCTTAACCTTTATTGTGCAAAAATTTGGGAGTACTCCAGAACTTGATAATGATCTCTTGTTTGGGGTGCCTGTTGAGTGTCCTATAAAGCTTGTAATACAGTTTGTATGGTTATTATCTGGTCTTCATGTCATTTGAGCTCTGTCAAATGAGCTTGTTACTCAGCTTCGAGCTCCATCTCGCGGAGCTCTCGTTCAAGAGTTAGCTGACGTTCGAGCTCATTACGTTTTTCTATTTCAGCGTGGAGATTCATCTATAGTTCTGCAAGCTGTTTTGGCTCAACTAAAAGATCGAGCTGGATTTCGGTTGCTGGACGTTTGGAAGTTGCCATGATTGGAGATTGATAGGAGAATAAATGTATGCCTTAGGATATCATAGAAATACCTTCTTTCCCATAGATGGCGTCAAAAAATGGCTCAAAATTAGCTCTTACACCAAATGTACCTGTGATGATAACTAGTATAAATCAAGAAATGACACAGGTGATTTAGCGCAGAAAATCTTTGAATAGGTAAAAAACTACAACCTCGAGTTGAGAGTTTTAGTAACATTAACTTTTATTGCTTGAGGTTGATATCTTATTACAAGTGATCTCTCGAACTAGAAATACTTGATCGTGTAAATAAGAAGCTTGTATTAGAGTAAAGAAATTTAGTTTTTTATGGTCCCTGTCTCTTATGGAATACTTTCTTTATATAGACCTTACCCTCAGCTCATTATCATGTTGAAGCACGTTCTCCGAATAATAAGGTAAGTGGTGGTTGACTGTGTAACAGTTAAGTTTGTGAGAGACTGGTATCTTTGACTTGTTCATATTCTTTTATTGTGTCCATGTTCTTTATCAGTTCATGGTCTAGCTAGCAATGCTGACTGTTTATGTCATATGTAAAATGCGTGAGTCTGATATGGAGGTAGTTCAAATTTGGTTAAGTCGAGGGATAGGTCCCTACAGGTACGATACAGGGTATTTAGTCTACTTTATACACTAATAAATTCAGCCAAATTTTACTGAGTTCAGGGAGATACATGATAATGCTTAACACGTAATGACTATCAGAAAAAAATGATAGATAAGATTTTGTGCATTCACTCCATGTCTAAAGGTTAGAACTCGTTATTGGAACGGTTTCTAATGCACTTCTCAGGGCTCGGATAATGAGAAGGATTATCGGGATTACATCTCAACTTTCCTTAAAAGGAGAAAAGATCCAGAGACTGTACGTGTAATGATTGCTTTCAAGGAAAGTTTATTATTTTATCATAGTATGACCAAGGTGGAGTAGGATCTCCACCCTTTGCTCTAAACATATCCATGGAGACACATGTAGAGCTATCCATCCACATAGTATCCTACTTTAGTATTTATGGTCATAATAGACACATCTATGAGATGATCTTATATTTTCCTATTCATAAAATCTAGGAATGTAACGTTAGTACGACTTCTTACTTAGATCATTCGATCGTAGGTTTAGTTCCTAGATTAACCGATCAAATTCAATCGATGCGACTTGACGGGGGCTTGGGAGTGTGACTCATAGGCTTTTGATGATTATTTTACCGCCAAATGGGATAGATGATTGAGCATCATGAGTACCCCATACCATACCCAACTAGGGATTGGCAAAAAACCAAATCAATCGATTTAGGATAATTGCTAGGCCACTGTTATTACGATCACAACTTCCAACTAGTGCATGGGATATGCATTCTTTCTCCCACAATACTGGGGTTTGTCACATAGCAAATAATCAAATTATTTTTTTCCCAAAAGCGACTAGTAACTGGGTTGGAGCCCAGTGCCGCCCATAGACAAATATTTAGATATTCTATACAGGTGCCAATCGTACCACAAAGTAAAAAGATAGGACCCTCAATGTCGACCTGGTATTATGTGGGTTATGATTCATATTTATTATTAGATATTTGGAACCTGTAATTGCGTGCTTTTTGGAAGGATAATCTTCGCCAATACTTTTTGTAAAGATGGTGCAGTAATAAACTAAAATAAATAAGATTTTAAGTGGAAACTCAGTAAAAGCTAAGAAAAACCATGACCATGAGAAGGATTTTGATGTAAAATCCAATAGGTTGTTAGTTATTACAAGTTGAGGAATGACAGTAAAGTAAGGAAGAATGAGTAGTCAAGTTATGGATATGAATAATCTATTCTTTACATATATTTATAATAGATATAGGCAGTTTCCAAAAAGAAAAACAGTTTCCTATTTTGGGGGTAATGGGCAGACTTCGTGGATCTCTAATGGTTCTTTCTTGACTAGGTACAACGACTGGCATCTTCTCAAATCCTGGATTGTCTTCGACTATGTTATGTTGGCTTACCCTTGTTGAATCTGGGAAATATGCTACTACAATCGCCCCATTCTCGACAGAAGTACTTGTGGTTGTGATGCATACTTATCAAGTATGGATCGAGACTAAGTAAAGATAGTAAAGATGATTGATTGTCTGATGCAAATTTAACAAATATGGATCGAGACAAAGTAAAGATAGTTATCTTTGAATCGATGATAGTTGTTGCAGTTGTAATTTGTAAAACATTTTAAGTTGGGCTGTATTCTATGGATATTCAAGATGGATTCCATCTTCCATTATAAGCTAGCAAGTCCCACTATCGGTTTTGTCACAGACAATATATGGCCCTTCCCAGTTTTCTGACAATTTTCCAGAATTCTTAGGCCGAGTACTATCTTGATTTCATCGAAGGACAAAGTCTCCAATACCAAATTTTCTTTTTCAAACCTTTTTGTTGTAAGCTTTTTTCAGTATGTCATGGTATCATTCCAAGTTAGCAATGGCTTTGTCTCGGGTTTCTTCGATCCTGTTGAGGTTACAGAGGAAACTTAGCTTATTGTCTTCATCTGTAACTTTTCTTCGACTACTTGGTAGATCGATGTCTGAAGGTATGACTGCTTCAGTACCGAAGGCCATCATGAATGGAGTATAGCCTGTGGATGTTTAAGGTGTTGTCCGGTATGCTCATAGGACACTTTGTAATTCATCAACCCATCTGCCCTTCCTTTCTTCGAGGCGCCTGCGTAGTCCAAATTTGATGCTCTTGTTGATGGCTTCAGCTTATCTGTTGCCTTGAGGGTAGTATGGTGTTGATGTTGAGAGTTGAATCTTGTACTTGTAGAGGAAAGTGAGAACTTTATTGCTGATAATTTTTTTCCATTCTCGGATCGTATCATTTGTGGGTAGCCAAATCTGGTGATTATGTGTTCCCAAAGAAACTTGATGACTTCATTTTCATCGGTGTGACATAGAGGAACTGCTTCGACCCATTTTGTTAAGTAATCTGCAGCCGCAAGAACAAACTTACGATTTCCTGATGCTGGATGGAAAGGCCTAATGATATCGATCCTCCATCTTTTGAATGGCCAGAGGACATTGCTAATGTGTAAGTCGAGTGCTGGGCTTTTGATGTCTTGAGCGTGGATTTGGCATTTGTAGCATCTTCGAGCAAAGTTTTCACAGTCTTGTCGCATCTTTGGTCAGTATTGACCTTGAGTGAATGCCCGCTGGGCTAAGGATCGTCCCGAAAAGTGAGCTACGCATATCCCTTCGTGAAGTTCTTTGATTTTTATTTGGGCTTGCTTCTGAGAGATACATTCGATAAGAGGTTTTCCTCCTGTAATGCGATTGAGGATTTTATCTTAGACTGTAAATCGTAGACATTTGGCCAAGGGTGATCGAACCTCTTCTTTATTACTTGGGAAGATATTGAAATTGAGGTATGCATAAAAAAGATTTCTCTAGTCGTCTTTATTATCATCTTCAACAACATTTATGTGTATCGTAGAACTCATATCGAGACTGGAATACTCGATAACTTTGATCTCCAAAGTTCTATTTTCACTATCTTCGAGCATTGCAGCGATATATGCCAATGTATCAACATAACGATTCTCGGTCTGAGGGAGGTAAGAGATTGTTGCTGACTTTAATTTTCCCATTTTTTCTTCGACTAAGGCATATAGTCAACCATCTTGCCGATTGTTTTGAATGTCTTGTTCTAATGATTAGCGACGAGTAAGGAATCGACATAGACAGCTATTTCTTATGCTCTAAGTATTATAGCAAGATCTACTCCGTGAAGGATAGCTTCATATTCTATTTCATTGTTGGTGGCATAGAATTTGAGTTTAATAGCTTTTTCGATACGATGATTGGATGGTGTAATGAGAACGATGCTGATTCCTGATCCTCGCGGTCCACCAGATCTATCAGTGAAGAGTCTCCACCCTGTGATTCAGAACCAGGAGTCTGGCTCTGCAATTGAGTCATCGACCAATACTTTATCAAGTTCTTCCCAATCGGGGTCTTCGACAGGAAAATTTACTAAGAAATTAGCTATTGCCTGTCCTTTGATTGATATCTGAGGTTCGAAGGAGATGTCATATTCTCTGAGGAATGCGGACCATTGTTGAACTCTTCAAGATTTTTCTTTTTTAGAGAGTACAAGTCTGAGAGGATATTTAGTAATGATTTTGATGGGATGTGCTTGAAATTAAGGTTAAAGTTTCTAAGAGCTGTAGACCAAGGCAAGCAGTTGTTTATCTGTTGTATATATTTTCTCGGCAGGCATGAAAGTCTTACTGGTGAAGTAGATTTGGTTTTCTGCACCGTCGTCTTCTCGAATAAGGACCGAGCTAATAGAATCCTTAGTCGTGGACAAGTACATTGTCAGTGTTTCACTATCAACTGAAGTATTTATGATAGGAGAATTCCCCAAGTATCGCTTAAGATCATGGAAAGCTAATTTGCAATTGGGAGTCGAAAAGATTTCTTTGGCTTGCTTTTTAGACAGTGGATTTGGATTTTTACAAAGAAAGAGGTAAAAAAGCTTGTATCAATTAGATGACTTTGATATGAACCTGTGTAGGGCAACAATCTTGTAAGCAAATTTTTATACATCTTTCTTTGTTCAAGGAAATGGCATTACCATGAGTGCTTTGATTTGTGCCATATCAATTTTGATTCTCCTTTTACTTACCAGATGTCCCATAAATTTACCAGATACAACACCGAATTGGCATTTTTCAGGGTTGAGTTTCATCTGGTAGGTACGAAGGATATCGAATATACTTTGGAGGTTGTTGCAGTGATCTTCACGCTTCTAGCTTTTGTAGATCATATCATCGATGTATACCTCCATGATTTTTCCTAAATGATCTTTGAACATTTTGGTGACGAGTTGTTGGTAAGTGGCTCCTGCATTTTTTAACCCAAAAGGTATTACTGTGTAAACGTAAAGACCTCTTTCTATAATAAAAGTTGTTTTTTCCTAATCATCTTCGGCGAGAGGAACCTGATTATAACCAGAAGCTACATCTATCATCAAAAGAAGTTTGTGTCTTGTGATAGAGTCGAGGAGTTACGGGATCAATGGGAGAGGAAAGTTATCTTTTGGGGAAAACTTGTTGGGTTTTGAAAAATCAACACAGACTCTGATTTTCCCATCTTTCTTTGGGACTGCCATTATGTTAGAAGCCCATTATGGATATTTGGCTTTCCTGATAAATCCTACACGAAGGAGTTTATCGATTTCCTCATTAACGGCTTCCTGAAGGTGGGGAGCTAGATTTTAACGCTTCTGCATGACTGTTTTGCTGTCTGGAAGGAGGTTGAGCTTGTGGAATGCGATCGAAGGATGAATACCGGGCACCTCTTGGAAAGACTATGCAAAGATGCCGACATTTTTCTTAAGGAGGTGGATCATGGATTCTTTATGATCGGATGATAGTTTGGAGCCAATGAAGGTGTTACGCCCGGGCCCATCGAGCTCAATGGAATTTACTACCTCAGTGTTGTACTGCTCGAATATGGGTGGTGTTTCCTGCTGTAGCTGCTATGCCTTGAGAAATTTTGCAGTATAAGAGTTGGTAGTATTACGCACATACGTGCAACTGCTTGGCTGCCTTTGATTTCGTAGAATCCATGATCTGTTAGAAATCTCAATGCTAAGTAATATGTAGAAGGTATTACTTTTATCGAAAGTAACCAACTCCGTCCTAAAATTCTAAGATATTTGGACTCAGCATCGATGACTATGAATTTAACGAAAGTGGTTTCAGACTCCGCTTGAACTGGAGTATAATTTCTCCTGTTACCGATTCTTTTGAGCACATGTGATTATTACTGTTAAAGCTTTTATGGAATCTTTTAGTCCTAGAACCTCAATTACCCTTCTAAACAAAACATATGTGGCACTTTTTGTTTCGACGAGAAGCGTGTTTAGGTAGTCTTGTCCTACTTTGAGCATGATGACCAAAGGGTCGTTAAGTGAGTACTTAACATGGCTGGTGTCACAGTCTTCGAAAGTAATATGGTAAGGATATTTTGATTTGTTTGAGTTGGGAGGAAGTTTTACTAATTTATCTGGGGAGGTCATTTTGTAACAAGATGTAATTTGATCGTCTTGTTTCCTTTTCATTCCTTTCTCAATCTCAATCATGTAAAGATGGTGAGATTTTCCTTGGCCTTGCTCTTGTTAAGCGTTTTTTTTCTTTGTTTCTTCTTTGAGGAACTTTTGAATGTCGACTACATAGTTATAAAGTCTTCCAACTAATAGAATGTGATGAAAAATTTGAATAAGAGAGTAACAGTTGTTAGTTTTGTAACTTTGCCTGTTATGATACTGACATAAAGGTTTGTTGGGGATGTCTATTATTATATGTGGTGCCCGATAAAACTCGTCTCCCTTTATCGTTGGTAAGATAGCGGAGAGAGTTGTTATCATTGTAGGTATAATGGGGATGGGTCTGTCTGGCCTTCCATCTCTTCGTCTAGCGTTGTCGGTCTTTCTTCCATGTCGCTTAGGTACTTCGGCATTGGCTAACTTTTAGGGTTGAGATATAAATATTTCACGAGATTCGATGATAGATGAGCTTTTTATCTTGTCCTTTTTTGATCGTTCCAATTCGATGTAGTTATTAATAACATTAATCATCTCCGTCACCGTCCTGGGTTTGTGTAGGGTAAGCTCTTCTCAAACCTTAGAGTCGATATGTAAGGCTGAAGTGAATGCTGGAACAACGATTTTAGGATCAGAGTTCCCAATTTTCTGTGTTTCCTGTAAGAAACGCTTGTAAAAGCTTGCCAAGGTTTCTTTTGTGCCTTTCTCAAAGAAGAACAATGAATCTAATGTTATCTCTCGCTCCATAATTTGATTCGAAGAGACGTTGTAGCTGGCTGAATGTGGTGATGGAGCCTTCGAAGATAGTATGGAACCATCTAAGTGGTTTCTTTTTCAGACTCATGTTGAATAATCTGTATAACATGTGGTCGAGTTTAGAGTATAATCCAACTGTAGCTTTGAAGTGTCTGACGTGGGTGAGGGGGTCAGTGAGGCCTGCGTATTGAATAAATTTTGGCATGTGGAAATTATCTGAAATAGGCATAACTTTGAGATGTAGAGAAAATAGATTTTTCCCGATTATGTCGAGGGCAGACCTTCGGCTTGGATAATCTGAGTTTATGGCCTGAATCTTATTGTTTAGGTCATCCAAGGTGATGAACTGTAGAGGAGGAATTGGTATGGCCGAAACTTGTAGATAAAAATCCCCCTGCCCTTCAAGTCCCAATCGGTCCCTGATTGGTCTTCTTTCTGGTGGTGGGGGAGTTCGATGGCGCATGCGTTGACTTCCTTGAGTTGTCAATGCTGAGGATGTAAGTTCAAAGTGTTGGGAAGCCCTCTCTAGAGTTCTGGATCTGGATCGAGAAGTTCGTACTCGTTCTTCTCATGGCTGATCATCTCTCTGGGTCGCCCTGGATCGATTATCACTTCGGGCTTGTGGAGATGATGTTTGACGACCAGTGAGTCAATTTTGAGTTCTCTATAAATTCTTCATTTCTTTATGATGTGTCTGACTCTGCAGGTCTAAGGCTTTTCTTCTTTCGTCTATCTCAACTTGAAGAACCTGAGCGCGAAGGCGCTGATCTTCCAGCCTTTGGACTTTTCTGACTCTGTTTGTCTTTAAAGTTCGATCACTGCACTGTGCAGGTCAACTATTTCCAGTATCGGATTGATCTCGTGGTCTCTAACTATACTAGAATGGCTTCAGAGATTCATGTTTGTCATCAGATTGTTATAGATTAGAGTTGGTAAAGAAAAGTATGGTATTTCATACAGACGCCGCCAATTGTAATGGAATATTTTTCGGAAAGATAATCTTCGCCAATACTTTTTGTAAGGATGGTACAGTAATAAACTAAAATAAGATTTTATGTTGAAACTTAGTAAAAGCTGAGAAAAATCACAACCTCGAGGAAGATTTTAATATAAAATTCAATAGGTTGCTAGATATTACAAGTTGAGGAATAGCAATAAAGTAAGGTAGAGTAAGTAGTCATGTTGCGGATCTGAATAATCTATTCTTTGCCTGTATTTATAATAGATACATGCAGTTTGCAAAAAGAAAAATAGTTTCCTATTTTGGGGGTAGTGGGCGAACTTCACGGATCTCTAACGACTCTATCTTGACCAGGTACAATGGCCACTTTTAGTAGGCCACTTTTAGTAGGCCAATGACTTATGGTTGTAGAAGTGGCATCTTCTTGAATGTTGGATTATCTTCGACTATGTTATGCTGACTTACCTTTGTCGAATCTGGGAAATATGCCACTACAGAACACACTGGCGACGTATATACTGCAGGGTAGATAATTATCACTTTGATAAGGCAATATTCCCAGAATTAGAGGGAGATATAACAGCCAATGCTGAGGATGTTTCCAAGAGGTCTTGAAAAATACCATCATTGTCACATCTAGATCCCTATACATAAGTTAGGTGACAATAAGGTTCAATGGATTATAAACCTCCAATAGGTCATAAATAAATTGCCAGACACATTCATAGATACTATTGAAGTACCGTAAGTATATGTACCTACAAGTAATACACTTATACAATAAAACATTTTGGGGAAACTAGTATCGCAGCTGAATGTTCTAAGGGATTTAGTACCACCAACGAATCTGAGGCTCCCGCTTAGTGCGGAGCACCGTTGGGAGAAAGTATTATGAACCGAGGAGCTACAGAATATGAGACAAATATGACTAATGGTATAGTCGGTTCATCGAGGATTGAACCACCCATTGACGAGGCAATAGTAGCTACGCGACAAGTTGATGTATTACGAGACTATCCCGGGGTGGCACATATGTATGATAATAATGAGATCTCGATTTATTAAAAGTCTATAATTGTACAGGGTAAGATCGTTCGGTAGAGATTTGTCGACAATGTATTCATATTCGCTGTTGTGCTCGCCATAAAGGATGATGATTCATAGCCACTTGTTGTAAATGACTGTGTGTTGTTGTACATTGGCCAAAGTGGGCGTCTAGAATCCAAGCAAAGCTCAGCTTGCTGGCATAATGCAAAATGATACAATTGAGTCTGTCAGTTTTAAATGGGAAAGGTACTAAAACATGATTAACTCGGAGAAATAATTTGGTCAAGGCAAGACTAGTTGCCCAAGAAATTTTTAAGAGATCTAACATCAATTACAATGTGACCTATTACCCAGTTATGGACGCTATAATGTTTCGGCACTGATGAGCCTATTAAGTTGTCGAGGAAAAGCTAGACATGCGTTGGATGTAAATACCACGTATCTATATGGGATACTAGATACAGATATCTACATGAAGCCACTTGTGGAGGTATAAGGTTTTGGAAGCAATTAAGCCCAATACATGAGGTGTGTACATAATAAAACTAGAAAAGTTATTATTGTCTTGAACCAATCAGGCCAATGAAATATAGTAAGTTGACTGAGTATTTGAAGGTTGGGGATTTTGAAAATATCTTTATCTGTCCATGCGTTCTTATTTAGAACACAAATATTAGCTTCACTCATCATAACAGTGCACTAAATGAATTAAATATCATTAGAACTCTGGGGGAGATAACGAGGGCCACCGAATACCTTGGGAAATCAAGTAGTGTCACAATTTGTAGATCGAACATCTTGATAGTGACATCTTCATACACCAAGCAATATATATCGAAAGAGTTATCTACACTTCGATATGGATGTAGCACACGGCGCTAAGTCATTTATTGTGCGTCCATCAATTGGATGTGGACAACGATATCTTCCACCATCCTAATGGGGGGGGGGGGTTCTTAGGGCCATGGCGCCATAGCTAAGAGGTACTTTGCTATAGTTAGCTAGGTATACTAGACCCGATGACTCATTCATAGTAAACTGTTTGGCTTACTATAGTTCTGTTCCTACCCAAAGGCACAGGATTGAGATCAAGCACATTCTGATGTATCTTATCAGTATGAAAGATTGGGGTCTGTTCTACTCGAAATGGTAAACGTAAGAGTATAGAGTACACCGATACAAAATACTTCCCAGACCCACATTGAAGCCATTGTTAGATGGATTATATGTTTTTGTACGGGGATACATAAAAATTATTAGAGATCGATGAAGCAGACGGCGGTAGCTACATCCTTGAACCACGAAGATTCTTGCACTTCATGAAGCTGGCATGGACTGATGCTTGTGCTCCAAGAAATATCTCACCAACCAAAGTTGTGGCATATTTTATCCAAGATAAAGCTTCGACTATGTATGAAAACAATTCAGCTTGTATCATTTAAGTCAATAACGATTTATTAATGGCAATAGAAGAAAACACATTTTACAGAAGCTATTCCATCCTTATAAATTATAAAAGGCGAATGAGATTGGCATTGCTCAAAATATTTTAGAAGACATCTTTGCAAACCTATTCACGAAGACTCTTGCACTACTTACGTTCAAGCAGGTAGTACATGGAATCGGCATGTAAAAGATTTATTTATTAATATCTCAGGGAGATAGATCTCGGGGGAGATTGATGTCAGGGGAGTAGTCCCAGCCTGACGTGGACACATAAGTTTTGTACCCTTTTTCCTGATAGTGCAGTTTTTATCCCAAGTGGTTTTAGTGATTGGAGGTTTTGACGAGGCAACGTATACGTGTTGATAACCCATACAGGGCATAGGATTATACTCTTTCCTTGCATAACTTTTTGCCCAAGGGGGCATTGAGCTTTGCTAGGCAGAGGTTTGGATGAAGCAACTTGTCCTGGTATGGAACACCCCAAGGAGAAGTGTTAGGAGTTGGGTCCAGCCCAAGGTGGGAGCCCAACTAGGTTGGGGTGTCCTACTGGACTCCTAACAAACCCATAGGCCTTTAAGGATTATGGGGAGAGTTTAAGTAGGATAGGTAACCTCATTTGTTGGATTGTCTTTTCTGTAGCCTATACAAAGAGATACAATAATTAATAAGAATATATCCCTTTTTTTCTCTCTCAATTGCTCTTGATAGATCTTGTAACTTAATCTATTATTGTCTAACAGTTATTAGTTAGATTAGTAAAATTAGTTTTTAATATGCTTACTCCCCATGGATTTGACCCCTGCTTGCCCTTATTATATTATGACACCCATAGTTTTGAGTGGGGTATTTAAAGACCGAGTTTTTCTCTTATCAAAATTGGCGTCGTTGCCGGGGAAGCAACGATTTATTAAATTAAAGTTTTTCGATTTTAGCTAATATATTTATTATCTTATTTCTAGTTGTTAAGTTTTCCAATTAATTTTATGATTAAATCTCAAAGATTTCTTTTCGAATAAATTAGTCTCAACATTTTTTGATAAGCGGTTTTGGAGACACTAAATTTGGTAGAAGCAGACTCATTTTTTAACGAAAAGTGTGTTTCTGAATATTTAAGGGCTTTTGACCATCTATACTTCACAATTGGGAAATACTTTTGCTACAAAAGTTTCAGATAATTTAAAACCCTTTCCGAATTTCTATAGATCATATTTTTTTGTTTAGTCGTCTGAAAGTTACAACATTTTGAAACAATAGTAAAAATAGTCTCAGTTAAGGACGCCGCTGTCCATTAATCAATTGTTTTGAGCTGTAGGGAAGCTAAATTCCATAGAAGTTCATTCTTGAATATTTTTCCATTATGAATTATCTTTCCAATTTGATATTATTTAATACTCTCTCTCAACCAAGCTGAATGATATACGCATTTTAAAATAAGGACATCGTAGACTACAATAAACTTGGAAATTGGATTAATATTTTTTTTTTTGCTGTCGTAGGTTCACTAATCATTTTTCTCTTGTTTTGTAGGATAATCATAAAGTTGGTACTCAAAGATTGTGAAAATTTTACAAAGTACATTGGCAAGCTTATATCTAATCTTTTTTGTGCCCCCTAAGTGAAGGGACAACTACAATTTCACCGGGAAATACATCTCGTAGGCTGGTCCTTTCTTTAAACTTGACATATAAAAGGGGTTCATGACTGTTCTGCCCCGGGATTAGGAAAGTAAGTCGTATGGATTGTTCAAATACATGCTACTCTTAAATAAAAATATTTATTGCATTTGGATTGACCTGTTATCGTGTTTCAATTTTTGCTCCATTTTTAATATAGTAAAGGCTTTTAATCGCTAGGGCTCTTCTACGAGATTTCATCACCCAAAGGAATCACCATCGTATCACATGGTCCTAATTGTCCCGACCTTTAAATTTAATTAAAACTTAAAAAACTATTAGCAAGATTTCCAAGGGATTTCATCAACTAAGGAATTAGAAGATACCCGACCGGGGTACCAACACGGATCCATAAGAACCACTTCAGCCAAACACCGCGAGCCATTGATTGTTAAGCGACATCACCATTCCGTATGAGTCACGTATGATAAGGCGAGGAACGGGCATGAGGATTGATGCTCAAACACTAAGACCGTTAGAATTACACACCAGCCCGACCTACCCAGTTTGATTAACATCTCGATTAAGATTGACTTATTTAATTTAACTTTAAAAATCATTGATGTGTTTATTTTAAATTGTGTGTTTAAATTCCTATTGAATTTGCAATTCTATTTCATTTCATTAGTACATGTCTAAGTACGATCAGATTAAGAAACGCGTTGATATTCCACTGATTCCTAAAACAGCTAATATGGCTAACCAAGTCCAACAGGAGGACCTTCTGGCCATACACAACCTTGAAACTGAAAAAGAACTTCTTTCTGAACCTTAACCATTGTGTGATAAGTCACTAAGGGAGCTTTTGCTCCCGTTTCGAAAAACTTGCCAAAATCCATTAAGTTGCTAGTAATTACAATAACTTAGTTCGATATTAAGCCTTCAATTTTGAACCTAATCCCATATTTTTATGAACTCGATAATCAAAACCCATGTTTACATATCGATGAATTTGAGTATATTTGCTAAACGTTTCGATGTATGGACATAACAATAGAATATATCTATTTACTCCTCCCATTCTCTTCAAAAGACAAGGCAAAAAGTTGGCAAAATTCTCTACCACCCGAATCAATTGACAAGTAGGGCACCCTTAAACAGAAGTTTAAAATCAAGTATTTCGCCATGCAAAAAGCTAACCTTTTAAAACGAGATATCTCCTATTTTTTTCAAGAAGACGGAGATTTTTTTTATCAATCATGAGAACGTTTTAAAGAAAATTTGTTAAGTTACCCCCATCATAGTTTTGAGGAATGAAGACTAATTCAATTCTTTCTTCATAGGTTAACTCTTTCAACCCGTGAATTAATCGAAGCCCGTAGCTCAGGAAAATTCCAAGATATAAACGAAACTGCCGCGTATACATTTCTTGATAAATACGCTGATACATCCTATCAATGGGACTTTACCTCGCGTGATCGTTGGCCCATTAGAAAATGATCCATCCTTAAATTACATGAAAGCCTCGAATCAAAAGTCAAACTAGACTCTCTTACAAGTAAAGTCGAGGTTATGGCTGCAGCGAAAGTAGCGGCCCCTAAATTAGCGTCCATTTATGGGGTCTGCAATTTATGTAATGACCCAACCCATTATGTGCACACATGTCCACAACTCCCGGAGTGAATAAATTATAATCTGGACCATGGTAATGTTATCTTGGATAATAAAAGAAGACAATAACAAAATAATTTTGGTAGATCTCCTTGGCAAAATAACTCAACATTTTCTTAGAGGAATCACCACAAGGAAAATCCAGTTATAATCCTCCACCATATCAGAAAAATCAAACATACTCGACCAAACAAGTCCACCCAGTTGGTTTAGAATCTACACTCTAACAGTTAATAATAGAGATTAGGGGGGGGGGGTAACCCAGTCAAATTCTAGGGAACTTTAAGAAATGCGAGCCATTACTTAGAAGCTAGGCACCCAAATAGGACAAATAGCAAGCCAATTAAGTGAACGAGAAAATGGAAAATTTCTTAGTAAACCAATTGCTAACCCAGGCCGCTTTTGAAGTTCATATCCAACAGAGCTCACCTGAGAACATTGAAACTGCTCAAGTAGTTCTGACCCATAGGAATAAGAGAACTATAGAAACCTGACCAGACCCTATGCCGTTAACTAAAAGTAATTTGGTTCCCAAATCTTAGGAAAAAGTCTATGAAAGTCAAGCATCTAGCCAGCCTGAAATAGTAACATCTAGGCCACATCATGTTCTAACTCTACCAGACCTAGTAGGCAAGCCTTATGTGTCTGGGGCCCCATTCCTTAACCGACTTGTTCTTACCAAAAAAGATGAAGGCCTGAAAGATATTCTCAAGTTATTTAAACAAGTACGGATTAACATTTTGTTCTTGGACGTTATCGATCAGGTTCCGTCATATGCTAAATTCCTTAAGGAAATGTGTACAAAGAAATACAAAAATTGGAGTTAGGAAGAATTCCTTTAGTGTTGAACAGGTTAGCAATGTCCTACCATTTGAAATTCCGATTAAACAAAAGGACCCAGGATGTCCCACCATTCCCTTAGAATTGGAAAATACTACATCTAGCATGCCTTTCTTGATCTTGAGGCTATTGTAAACCTTATTCCATTTTGCCTTTATGAGGACCTCAATTTAGGAGAACTTAAACCCACTAAGATACCACTTCATCTCGCTAATTAATCTACCAAGACTGCTAGGGGTATTCTTGAGGATGTGATAATTAATGTAAATACATTTTACACTCCAGTAGACTTTATAGTCCTTGATACACCACCAATTTCTAATGACCATGGCCAACGAATTAAGCCTTATCTGAAGATAATCCCAGCATAAAGTTTTCCTGATATAGATCTTAGTAAACCCAAATATAAGGAATTGCTTATCCCTAAATAATTCCTTGAATTTACATAAGTTTGGGGGTATGAGAGTTTTGTAGCGCTTTTTGGGAGGCAACCCACAAAATATTCAGGTGAGAAATTTAAATTTTCCTTTCCATTTTAATTTTTGGTTCTCAAATATTGGGGACAATATTTCATTTAAGTTTGGGGGTAGAAAAATCATTTTTTAAGTATTTTTTGAAGAAAAGTGAAATAATGACACTCTTGGCAATTTATGATGCACTTTTGATAAGTTTCCAACATTTATACTGATTTCATTTTGATATAAATATTTGGTTGGAAAACCCGAATAAATCTAAAATGAAACCAAGAACTTAAAAGTCTACAAGTATACACAAGAATATTTTGCACACCATCTTAAGTTAGATGTACTATCATTTAATTAGCGACTAATTCAAGTTAACGGGGTATATTTTGAAAACCTGCACTTCACTAAAGTTCTATAATTGATACATTCGATAGGTTATTGACCAGTTTTAAGGAAATTTAGTATTTATGTTAGGAATAATTCTCTCCAAGGGAGACAAATGTCTAAGAATAGGCTCATTTTTGAAAGTATAAAAAGAAAAAAAGAAGACAAAGTTGCTCTAAAACTTTTCACGCTGCAAGGCTACTAGCATGATTAAGAACTGAAAGAGGAAAAATTAAAGCAAATCTTGAGTATGGCTATGAACTATGTGAAAGGAGAACGAAAAATATTACTTCTGAAAATCCTGAGTCTACATCACGATGGGGCACCAAACCCCGACAACCTTAGCCAACTACCGGGGATTGTCGACCGAAAAATTCTTGTTATAGAGGTTTTACCAAGAAACAATGTACTCAAAAAGGCTATGAAAAATAAGATACCGGGAAGTAGAATTGACTAAGGCTCTTGTTGAACTGACTGTTAAATTTATTCTAATAAGTACTCGACTACCATACACTAACTCAATAATTCTAAAAAACGTATTAAGCGATAAAACTATCTTCACAATACACTCAAATATATCTGGTAAAATACTTGAATTTCTTTATAATCATGAGGTAGTATCTCTAGTTTTGGATAAGTACAATATATTCTATGATATACTTGGAGAATAATAGGTTTTAAGGAATTTCTTGTCAGTATATTTTTATCATAACTAAATAAGGATAAATTGATAGTAAATGAGTCGTTTGTCAGTTATTTTTTTGCAAATTTTTTTGGAATATATATAACAGACGAAAAGATTACAAGAGGAAGGAGAACCAACATGTCACACCCTAGTACATGTCACTATAATACAGGTGGAACTAATTACATAAAGTACAGAAATAAGAAAATGGTTGATTCCACTAAAATAGGTACTGAGCTTGCCTTAGCAACAGTTCGTTCGAACGACTACGAATGTCATTTGAATTGATGAATTATGCCTTCAAAAAACCTCATTGAGAAAATGGCCTTCTGGATACCATTGTCGTTCGAATGAAGTCCAATGTCGTTCGAGCGACTGGATGAAATATGTCATCAAAAGACCTAAAATGGCATGTTCAAGCTCCACATCGTTCGAACAATTGCCAATGTCGTTCGAACGACGAGCTAAAATTTACCAGTAAAAAGTCGTAGCGTTATTGGCCTTTAAAGGTCGCTCGAACGAAATTTTAAAATCTTCAGCGTGACTGTCGAACTTTATAGTATTTAGTGTTGTGGTCTTCGACTTGCTGCAGAAAATTTAGTTTTCCTTCAGTCCATTCTTCCAAGGGTTGGTTTGGGTCAAAGCCTCACCTTGTGAGTTGGTCTGCAGAAAAATTGCATTCCCTCCACACATGACTGAATCTAATATGCTAAATTTGTAGAAAAACAAGGTTCCAAGCTATTGTAAGTGACCAGGGGATTTTATCAGTAATGAAAAATTTAATGGTAGCAGCTGAGTTTGAGACCACCCAAACCCTTCTCCAACCTTTTGCCACAGTTTTTTGTACTCCTGAGATGATTGCCTTGATCTCTACTATGTAGTTTGTAGAGTGCCCAATGGCCTTGCTGAATGTCCCCATAACTGTACCTGAGCTATTTTTGTAAATTCTAATGCCTACTTGCCCTCGATTGCCTAGAACAGAACCATCACAACAGACCTTTATCTTATTTGTTGATGGAAGAATCCATCTGCAGCACTTTGTGTCTACTCCTTTTCGTAGTCTGTAATGGACATTAAGAGCTTTAATGATTTTAAGGTCATGAACTGTATTGTCCACTGTGTGTTTTGAAAAGTGGGTTGCGTCTGCAATGTCAGTTAGAATGCCTTGAGTAGTTATCTCGACAGTGAGCTTTAAGCCTTCAAACCTCCATTTATTTCTTGATCTCCATATTTTGCTATAGATTGAGAACACCATGACCACCCATAGATCATTAATGCATGTACTAGAGTATTTTCCACTTTCTAAAATGATTCTCATGTTATCTGTATGTGTTATAGGATCAAAAAAGAAACTATTAGTAGCCTTTTGTCAAAGAGAGTGTGTCGCTCAGTTTCTGTACCATTGTGGCACTAGTGACATATAGAGACCATAAATATATTTTTTTTCATTATTTTATCATCCATAGGAAGGATATGATTCATCAATCTCCATGTAAAGCCTCCCAATCTAGGGTGAATGTTGTTACTCTAAACAAATCTCTTCCACCATGTAGTTTTTTTTCTTCATCTCAGAGCATCAAACGCATTCTTTGCTGTGGAAGCACCTTGTAGATCGGGCTTCCAGATTGTACTATCCTAAGTATTGGGGTCGCACTGGAGTTGCTGTAAATTAATCCTTAATGCAAGAAGGAGAAGCATGATATCACTTGGGAAGTTCTAGCCTTGTGAGTTGATAAAGGTACTAAGCTTTACATTGCAGTTTTTCCACATATGCCTAGGCAGATCGATATATTCCATGAGTAGAATGTCTGTAGCCCTGGTATCCCTCCAGAAATTGATGTTTATCCCATCTCTAATGAGCCATCCAATGTAAGGTTTGGAGAGGGCAACTCCAGTTTTAATACCAGTCTATAGAGTAGAGATCTTATGGTATCTTATAGGATCTCCACTCTTGGTGGTGAGCTTTGAGCTGAGATATTTTTCCCATTCTTTTGTTCCTTGTTTAAAAGCCCAGTGGACTTTGTACAGCATTGCATTGTTCACATCCCTCAGACTTCTAACACCTAGTCCACCCTCCTTGATAGGTTTGCAGACCTTTTCCCACTTCAAGTTTACTCCTTTCCTTTTTATTGGGTCTCCAGTCCAAACATAGTTTCAAAGGATACTATCTCCCTCTTTGATAAGTGACCTAGGCCACTTATAGACTACCATATTATGTATGGGTATACTGTTAAGAATAGACCTTGCAAGAGTAACCCTTCCCTGAAAAGAAATCATGCTCCCAGTCCAGCTGTTTACCCTTTTTCTAATTATTTCAATAAGTTGTCTAATAGCCTGTTTTGTAACCCTTCCTTGAATGAGGAGAATTCCTAAATATGTCTCTAGAAATTTGCCCTCTTTAAATCTAAATATCTCATAGACAAGTCTTCTTCTTGTTAGAGGAATACTGCTCATGAAAATCTTGCATTTGTCCACACTAATCTGTTGCCCAGACACCTTCTAATAGTCCGTAAGAATGCCCATAAGCTACCTCAGGCACCTGGTCTTCCCATTCATAAATTCAAAGATATCATCTACAAATAATAAGTGAGTGGGTCCATGTGTAAGCTTTGTTGATGTCATGATGAGTATTCTTCCTGTTCTTTGCTCTTGTAGAGGTTAATGCTAAGTATGTCTTCCGCTATTGCAAACAGGATTGAGGATAAAGGATCTCCCTGCTTGAGCCCCCTAAATATTTGGAAAAAACCTGATGGGTTGCCATTAATGGAGATAGACACCATACTATTGCTGATAATAATTTATATCCAAGAGCAGAATTTCTGATTAAAACCAAAAGCGTATAAGGTTGTTATGAGATATTCACAGCTAAGGGTGTCATAGTTTTGACTGTTATCAATCTTGAGTGCCACATTATCATTTTTTCTCTTGACTTTTATTTTATTTACCATTTCAGAGGCCATTCAAATGTTGTTATGTATGCTTCTATTCTTGATAAAGGCACTTTAGTCTATAGAAACAACCTTGTCAGCAATAGGAGATAATCAAGTAGCGAGAATCTTTGTAATAACTTTAAAGATAAAGTTACTAAGACATATAGGCATGTAATGTTGAATCGAGGAGGGTTATTTTATTTTAGGAATCAAAACTATAATGTTAGAGTTGAAAGTCAAAGGGAGCATACCATCTAGAAAGAAAGAGAATATCCAAAAGTATATATCTGTACTTAGAATCACCTAGTATTTTCTAAAAAGGCTCCAGAGAATCTATCAGACCCGGGGGCACTGTTGTTATCCATAGAAAAAAACTGCTTCTTTAATTTCTACATTGGTTGGGCAAGAAGTAAGACTCGTATTTTCTTCTCCATGCACTCGGTTTGGAAGCTGTTCAAAAAGTGTTAAGGAGTATTGAGTATCTTTAGTAAAGAATTTGGAGGTGTAGTAATTGATGATATGTTCATGTATGAGGGGTGGACTAGTAATGACTCTTCCCGTGTTGTCTTTGATTTCAGTGATCAAAGTTTTTGTATTCTAAGCATTTGTGGTTAAGTGGAAGAAGCTGATATTTTTGTCTCCTGCAAATAACCATTTGATCCTCGACTTTTGCCTCCAATCCATCTCCTCAGTTTCCTCCTACCTGCTAAGGAGTTTTGTTTTAGCTAGGTATCTCTTTTCGATAAGATCATTGGTGAAATCATCTTCTAACTGGAGCTGTAGGCTCATAACCTCACCCTTTAGTTTTGCTTTGTTTTTCTTATGGGCATCTGAGGTTTTTCTTCATATCTTTATATCGGCCTTAAGTCTTCTCAGTTTCAGCATAATGGAAAAAAGTGGAGCAACATACATTGGTATGCCCTAGCTTTCTGCCATAAGCTCACAAAATCTAGGTTCCTCTCCCCAAGACTGAAGGTACCTAAAAGAAATGTTAGAGGGATTCAGTACTTGGCAGCATTCACCAAAAATTAGTGAGTGATTTGATTGCGTTCGAGGCAACACATACATTTTCCATCCCCTAAAAGTATTCTTTCATTGTGAGTTTTGTAAACACCTATCCAGGACCACCAGTGTTCTGCTACTCCCACTATGAGCATTACACCAGGTAAATGTAAGCCCTAATGAGGGGCTCTCAGTTAATCTAGATGTGTCCTGAAAGTTTGTAAATTCCATTACTACATTTATGGGGGGTGGTCTTCTTCCCCTTTTTTCGGATAGCCGAAGAACTACATTAAAATCTCTGATGCATATCTAGGGCTTTTCATTTGTGACATCAAAATTTGTGAGACTAGACCAAAGCTCTAACCTGTTGTATTTTGTTGCAATCTGCATGGACAAACGAGAAGCAACTCTTCATGTATTATACCGCAATATATTGCCTAGAGTGAGAGAGTACTTCAGGCTCTGGAGTACCTTCCATCCATAAAATCCATAAGTTACCTTTTTCTGCATTTTGTTAATTATTTAGGACCTTATTGATATACCCCGGGAAAATATAGTCTTTAGAAAATATTTTGGGCTCTGCTATGCCCAAAATATTTGGCTTTAGTCTTGTAATTGTTTTCCTGAGATATTTAATCATTTTTCTATTCCCCAACCCACAGGCATTCCAAAAGATAACCTTCATTGATATTTAATGGTAGATCTTGTCACTCTAGGGTCTGGGGTGTACACCTTACCCCTTTGAAGCACTTGATTAGGTTTTAGCAACACTTGTTCTTCTTGTTCAACTTCATCTGCCCAGCTGGAGGGGTTGAGATATTGTCGGACCTCTTGTACCGCTTTTGAGTATGCATCTTCCTCCAAAATCTCTTCCTCATTTATTGGCGTCGTCGTCGGTTCTGTGTCTGCTACTTTGCTTTCCCCTTGTTGACTTGAGTTGCTATGATCCCCATCCTTCTCCCCATGAGATGCCAAATCTGTTTGTTCTATATATTCTTCTACATCTCGGAGGGCTGCAAACTGGTTTATTCTACTAGTTATACTATTCACTTTGGGTGAGATTGGTTTTGTGTTGCTTCCCTTTGGTGTTAGCCACCCTAAGTTGTCTCTTACTTTTTCATGTTGTTGAATATGATTAGAGGGCCTTTGCATACCTGGGAAGTAGATAGGTGGTGATGTTGTACTATTCACTTCTAGTAGATCTTGGAAATACGTATGTTTACTTGTTGGTTCATGATTTTTCTGTCCCATATGCGTGGTCCGATTTTGCTTCTCCTGAATTGTTATAGTTTGGTTTCCCCCGTAGTTTTGCCAGTTCTTTCCTTATCATCTTATTTACCTTCTTGTGCTCCATCTCATTAACTTAGAAGGCTTTCTGCACAATCCTATATTCAGCAATAGTGTGTCCTACATTATTATAGTGGTTACAATATTTAGGCACTCTATGTAGTTGTCCTCTTGTTTTATAATACTTCCTTCAATCTCAAGTAGGATATGGTCTGAAATAGTCTAAGAGAGATCGATATCTACAAGTACATTAACATGATATTCACAATCTTGATTACTTGCAGAGTGATCCATTTGGATAGGAGGACTAAGGGTATTCCCTAGTAACATAATAATCTTCTTGCTCTATATTTTTATAGGCACTCCTGGAAACTTACAGCATATCAAGTGTTAGAGTTGATGTGTCTCTCAACAGAGAAAAGTGGGTTCCATAGCATTAGTCCCATAGGCATTTTTTCAACCATCCAAGGCCCCCTGCTCCATATAAATATCTTGTCCTCTTCTGACTCAAGTTTGATTATAAAGAAGCCCTTTCCAATATGAATCAGTTTGCATGTTCCTTTACTTTTCTAGTGTGTTCTTACATACTCTTGCACAGTTGAGAACTTGATCTTTTGTAAATCTAATATACCTATAAGACTGTATTAATAGATTGAGTTACCATTAGATAGATCAGCTTTAGGGATTGAGAGTAATAGTGTATCTCCTCTCCTTTGAGCTTTAATCAGAGCAACTAGTCCAGTACTCGCCTTTACTGTTCCTTAAACTTTTTTGAGAAAAGTTTGAATTGACTTCAGTTTAGAATTGCCATAATGTTATTATTGACTTTTGTAACTATAGTCACTGCAAACCGTCATGGGACAACACTTATCCACCAGGGACACCTGGGGCTTTAACGACATGTTGCATACCCTAAATACAATCGCGAGTCCTACGAAAATAGTTTAATTTCTTAGTTTAATTTTATTTGTTTATTTTACTTGGGACGAACAAAATGGTAAGTTTAGGGGTATTTGATAGACGTAGAAATATATAGGATTAATACGCCTAAAAGTATCATTTTGTTAATCCCGATTTATTATTTTCTAATGTTAGTAGCATTTTCTTATTCAAGGCACTTATCATTGTTAGAGCTAATAAGTAGAAAAATACATCTAATAGAAGGTACAAAGACTTGAAGCATCTCCAGCAGTCTCTCAGGTATAAGAAAGATGTATACATTCATTGTACTTGCAGATTTACTCTAAGGAATAAAGATGATGGACTCTACAAGGATTAACTTGAGAAGAATTATCTAGATATAAGATAAAGTATAAATGAGATAGGATTTATCTTTACTTAGAGATAGAGTTTCAGAAATGTAAACAAGTCTCTCCTATCTCTAATAAATAAAATAAGAGAGCAATTCTATATATTTTTCATCTCAATTTTGGAAGGAATAAAGCTTAGAGTTTTTTAGTATCTTTGTCTTTCTCCATTTTATTTTATACATAAGCTATGATCAATGCCATTAATTAAGAGTTAGTCTCCTTAGCTTAGGCTAAGGATCGATCATCTGGCGACTGGGAACTAAGTATAGTAGTCATTTAATAGAATAGATCTAGTTTTGCTCTACAATACTCTGGTTTGTAGTAAGGAATGGTTGATCTAACCATAATAACCCCTATCTATTATGAAGATGAAGGAAATACCAAATTAGTCATATTTGGTGGTCTCCGTGTTCAAAGAGATTTCTAGATCACAAGGAACTTAGACACTCTACCTAGCCATAGAAGGAGTGTACAAGACCTAGATTCGATTGTCCAAGAACGATTAAGTCCTTATGTAGGGTTTTAGCCATAAACTCCCGATTCTAGACCCAAATAGACCTAGCCACGGCTGTTACGAGCGGATAAATTTTATTAGATAATATTACTTTAGTAAGCTAAGTCAGAGGTAGGCTAAAGCCTATGTTCTTTTCACTATATTTTTACCAAGTTAGTAATTTAGATTTGATTTTTAGTTCATAAAATCTTTTCCAAAAATTTGTTTAATAAATATTACTAGTTAGATCAGTAAAATAAGTTTTTAATACGTTTACTCTCCGTGGATTGGACCCCCACTTGCCCTTTTTATATTACGACACCCGTAGTTTTGAGTGGGGTATTTAAAGACTGAGTTTTTCTCGTATCAGAACCTCATATCAGTTGTAACTTTAGAAGATGCATATATCTACAATGACTTCCTAAACTACGTATACTAACCTGCAAGCATAACAAAGAACACCAATTAATCCATTTGTTGCCTTATTTGATTCTAATCGATCAAAATCCAATACTTAACATTTGAGTTGAAGTTCATGATAAGAAAGGCATAGGAGCACATAGCGAGTTGATGATTTAACTGATAATAACAAACTCAAAAATTGATAGACCCCTGAAAGACACGCTATATAAGTAAATAATAACCAAAGTAAAGTGGGAACCTAATTAAACAAACTGCATTGATGAATCAAACCTTTAATGTCTCTAATCTACTATGGGAAAAATGCACTAACCTTGAAAAAAGTTGTAATCTATGAAAAAAATTAAGAATAATTTACGATTTTCTATAATAATAATAATAAAAATATTGAAAATTAAATCAACTAATTCCAGAATGATGCTTTGAGAGAAAGAGAAATAGAGTTACATTATTTGAAGGAGAACTTTCGCTCCAACTTGCTGGGTATAATGGCCTAATTCTGAGCCATCTCGAGCTTACAGAAATACTTAGCCCTAATTCTGTAAGCTCGAAATGGCTCAAAATTAGCCCTAACACCAATATTCCTGTGATAAAATCTAATGTAAAGCAAGAAATGACACAGGTGATTTAGCGTGGAAAACCTTTGAATTGGTAAAAAGACCACGACCTCGAAGTGAGGGTTTTAGTAACAGTAACTTTTATTGTGTGAGGCTAATATCTTATTACTGGTGATCACTTGAACTAGAAATACTTAATCCAATAAATAAGAGATTTGAGGTTTGAGAATCTAAAAAAATTGGTTTTCTTAATGATTTATCATATATTTTTCTGGTCCCTGTCTCTTCTAGAATTTTTCCTTATATAGACCTTGCCTACAGTTCGTTATCGTGCTGAAGCTCATTTTCTAAATCATGAGGTAAGTGGCGGTTGACTGAAGTCATGAGTGGCTTTGGTTGAGAAAGAATCTGTGGAGTTGTGGTACTGGAAGTTGAAAAAAAATAATGTATTTAATACTGATTTGACTGGTATTGACAATAGGTAATTTTTTATGGAGGGATGTATCTTCATTGAATATTGTAAGGAAGTATTGATGTACGCGACGCTTGGGGTTCTGAGAGTGACATCATTTTAAATGATGACTACTTTAGAAGCATACCTGCGCATTAAATTTAGGGTTATATAAGTAGTACATGTACCGAGGATTATGGAAAAGTACGCTGCTGGTGAAAAATTATCTATAAGTCTAGATTGACAATGGTGAAGAGCCAGAGAATGATTTACGAAGAGAGGGTTGTTGCTGAACTTTAGAGATTCAAATTTAGATATTTTTGTGACCAATCTTTAGAGTTGCCTACCCCCATTCCCGTTCTACCGACGTATCATGGTATGTCGGGAGAAGAAGCGGTTGAAGCTGAAGAAGATTTTTAGTGTATGTAGATATTTAAATACATTGTCTTGACAGGCGACCAACGTTGGAGGTGTCTCCGCATCCTTGCGGAGGACAAGGTTGAGGAGACAGATGCGAGGGTCGGTATATCTGCGGGGCAGTATCATCGGTATCTTGCATTGGATTTGATTCTAAGGTTGGGCCTTCTTAATCTCTACCAACTTTCTGATGGTGGTGGTTATAAAGGAGGTGATAGTGGTAGTGGAAGAGGTAGAATGAGAATAGAAGTCTACTTCTGTACCATCATCTGTTCTTGGCTCTAAGAAGAACTTCTGTTTGAAGAGTTGGTTCAAGCACTGACTCTTTCTACTTTCATGTCCAGACTTCCTCCAAATGCAGTTTCTGGTCAGAGTAGCATGGTGTGAAGGAAGAAGGACGTCTGGTGATTTCCAGTGCATGCTTTGCTTCAGAAGATTCTTGGGGTAAAACATCACTAAAGACAGATAAATTGAAGGATTTGATGTTTTCAAAGTACCTGAAAGACTTGTCATCTGTAATGTACCTAAAAGACTTGTTATCTATAAAGTACCTAAAAGACTTGTTATCTGTAAAGTACGATTTCAATTATAATTTATATTCGAGCTTAATAAAAGTATTTATTCAAACTCCATGCTGATAGATAGAATTAGCTCATGTGATTGTAATCGAGCTACGAGTAATTCAGTGATGTATGAATTGAGGGCGAAATGTAATGTATAAAATCAAACTAGAAATTATGGTAATCAAGCTATAAAATTGTGTTTGTAGAATAAAAAATGTACAGAGATTTGTTTTGAACTGAATAACTTAGAATTATTGGGGGGATAATCATAGTTGAGTTTATAGGAAGTGGAATTCGAGCTCAGAGAGAACTCTTTAAAAATGTGTAATAGGGAATAAATTATGATGATCAGGTCGAAATAGGGTAGAACAAAACTAAACAGGTTGATGCGGTCAGATAAGTTCAAATAACTTTATATCAAGATATTAGGGTTTCTAGTTATGGAAAAACTGATTTGATTGATACATACATAATGTGAGGGATTTGTAGTGATCTAGAAAACTATATAAATAGTGGGAAATTGGCTTGAAGGAGAAGGAAAAAATAAAATATGGTGTGGACTCGATTTGAGAGAATTTGGTATGTTGCTGAGGGACGGTAGGCAATAAAGATAGCTAAAGTACGATAGTAAATTTTTGGTTTCCTAGATTATGATTCTGACTTGCCCGAGTCTGAATATCAGTTTTAAGGTTTAGATTTGAGGGTTGGGAACTCGAGCTAGAATATTGCTTCTATGAGGAGTTATTTTGTATAGTAATTGTGGAGCCTTTAACACGAAAAGAGGTTGTGAGGCTAATTGCTAAAGAAGAGATCAAGTTGGAAGATGTGAGGATTGTGGGAGGGGACAAATTCGGTTTGGCTCCCTAGGACATCTTGGATGCTTCAGGTGTAATTATATGTGAGGGAGTGAATTATATGAGGTCAAATAACTGTCAAGGAAATGTAATTAGAATGATTTTCGAATTTCTCCTTTATTGTGGAAAATGTTGTTGTGACTGTTTTGAATAAATAATTTAAAATTTTGAAATGTGAGAGCTTTTGAAATGATGTCAGCACTTCTATAAGCAGTAAAAGTCAGAATAGAAAAAATTAGTAGCTTTTGATTGTTTTGTCTCTTGTGTTATTGCAGGGAAAGTTCGATTGCGTGTAAGTGTTGAGTCATCATGAGTGGGGAGGTTAGAAGGAGATTTGAGTAGGAGATATGATAATATAATAAAATATAGTGCATGGGGCAATAATGGGAAAGTATTTTCACTGAAAAGGTGTAAAATGTTTGACATTAATTATGGAAGGGACGCATCAGTTCTAAAATCGAGGGCTACTTGTGCGAGGCCCAATAATTACTAGTAGTTAGAGAGAGAAAATATAAATATTGATTCATCTTCCTCATTAAAATGTTTATCAACTTTTGAAAAATTGAAGAGCAATGTGAGAGAAAAGAAAAAATATAACAGAGATTCACGTGAAAGATTAGATGAGAGTGATTGATAGTCAAGGCGAGAGAAGGCTGCAAAGACTGAGTCATGATAGTGGCTATATAGCAGCATTACGAAAGAAGAATTTGGCGCTGCTTCAGATTAATTTTCTGGCATTGAAGGTTGGTAAATGATTTGTATTTTTGTTGATATGTGTTGTTTGAAAGACTTTTGTGGTATTCAAATTTTGAAAAAATTACTACTTATAGTAACCTATAAAAATCTGTTTGATATATATGTATAAAAGAGATTCGTATAATAAACTTATATGTGTGATGTATGTGTAAAAGATAATGATAGAATACCTGGACCTGTATGTAGGTAGAGCGTGAGGAGTATTTGTGTAGAACCAAACTTCATTTTAGAGTTGTAGTCGAGATGGTAACTTCACTTGTGATGGAGGCATCAACCTCTGGTCAATAAGATGATAATGTAGAATCTGATAAAGAGAACAAAATAGGAATGGTTTAATTTTCTAATTTCCCATGACAATTAGTATCTTACCCTTTGAACTCTGATGTGTTTAGAGAGTTTTGTAAATCCAAGGCGACTATAGGGGGAAAATGGAGAAATTTTATAGAACATGCTGGTAGGCAGTTTAGAAGTTGCATTGTAGGATCGGGGGAGGAACATTTCTTTCTATTGGCCAATTTAGAGAAGAAGAAACCAAATAGGGGGATAAATGATTTGATCTCCTTAGAGTATTCTAATGGGAATGTCCAGAGTGAGCTAGAAGAGGGATTTTTGTGTTACCTATCTCAGCTGGCATATGGGTTGAGTCTGCCCTTGAGCAATCTTGCGAAAGGGATTATTAATATTATGGGGGCATCTCCTGCTCAGTTGAACGGGAACATATGGGAGGTAATAAATGTTTGTAAAAATCTGAATAAGTTGTGCGAGGAGAATGAGGTAGAGAGGAGAATATCTCCTGTGGATGTTTTGAGTTTTATGGGGTGAAGAATTATTCTGCAAGTGGAGGGGCATACTTTTTTGCAAGTTCGATCCGACCTCTATTCTTTGATCTAAATTTAGCAAGTCAAATGTAGAATGATAGCGTGATATTGGTGAAAGGCGATTGCCTTCAGAGAGATGATGAAAAACCCATGGAACTTTTGTATAGGACTATGAAGAAAAGTAAGTGTAATAACATATAATATCAAATTGTTAAAATTGAATGTTGTTATGTTAATGATAATGTGTTATTGTTTTAACAAGTCCTCAGTTGAAGGTGCAGAAGAACAAATCCTTGCTAGATACTGTTGCTCAGGAAGGGGTTAAGCTCGAGGTTGTGTTGAAAGACCTCAGCATTAACATAAATAAATGACCTAACAATAAGTCTGAGAAGGTTAAGAGGTCTTAAGCAACGAGACTGATGACTGGGGTTGGAAACATTAAGAAGAGTGGGGCAGACAAGGAGAAGCATGTGACTATGCCAAAGGTCATTGAGTAAGATATTGTGGATATTCCGAAATCTACGAGGTCGAGCAAGCTAGCTCGGGCGTTTCCAAAGAAGAGAATTTTGAAATGTGGCTCGGCTTTTAGAACTATTGGAAGTGTTAAGGTCGAGGTGGAAGCGAAATAGAGGAGGGTAGCCCCTCCTTCTGGAGTGACTGGGGTTCAGGTCGTTGAAAATTAACCTGTAGAGGAAGATGAGCTTAAGGCTGTAGTGGATAAGGCGAGGCTTGCAGCTCGAAAGGGGGTTAATGAGATGAGCAAAGTGGCAAGCTCGAGATGAATTTTGTATGTATGTATCTGAATTATGTATTTATCATTCAAGCTAAAAAAGTACTTGACTATTTTGTGTAGGCTGCTCTCATGGTGAAGGGGATCTACCTCGGGATTGAGGAGGATAAAGCTGGGATCGAAACTGAGAAGGTAGAACTCAAGAAAAAGATTACTCGTTTGAGGTCTGACCTGGCTCGGGAGGGGAAGTGACTTGAGTCTGCGAAGGCCACACATGAGGTAAAGATTAGTGAGATGACAGATGAAGCGCATAAGATCCTAGATGTGGCGGTTGCTCAGCATGATAGGCTTGGGCGCCAACTTCTCAAAGTGAGGTACTCCAAAGCTGAGGTGAAGGAGGTCATGAAGGGTACCTTCGTGGAGGAGGAGGAGAAGGAGGTAGTTGGCATGGTAGGAGGGTAAGATGGTATCTCTCCTCAAACCGAGCCAGAGAACCAGGGGGATGACAAGGAGAATCCAGAGGATGATACCGAGAAGGTAGAGTGGAATTGTTGACTTTTTTGGATATACATTTATATCGAGCTAAGAATTGTAATGTTATGGGATATGTTTTGTTGGACAATTTTTGTAGGCTAAGAAATGTATGTAAAAATTGTGTGTAGAATCTTAAGGATATGCACCTCGGAATTGAGGAGTTAGAGAATGAGCTTACTAAGGAGAAAGACACCTCAGCGTCCCTGTTGTCTTCGCAAGTGGAGCTACAGCTTAGAAAAGAGTAAGAAATATTTGACTTGTATCGTGCATTACTTTAGGACTATAAAGTAAAAATTAGAGTATAGAGACATACCAAAAATGTGCCAATAGTTTAGGTGCGATGGTACTCAACTGTGAATAGAAAATATTGAAGTATTTGAAAAAGTTAGAGTGTAGAGAATGTGTACCTTAAAATTGGAAGTACATGTTTATGTTATCGAACTGGGATCATACTTCGATCTTAGGTTCAGATGCAGTTTTGCATAGTAGATGTTAAAAAATAGAAATTTGTTAGAAATAAGCTTCCTGTATTATGATTGAGTGTCCTTAAACTGAACTGGATATATTGTGCTTGTGATGTACGTCAAACTGGAGTTAGTTTGCTTGAATGAAGAAAAAATACTCCAAGATAACCATAGATAGGAAGTGGAGTATGCAGAGATGTGGGAGATATATGAAGATAGAGAAGATCAACATGTTAAGATACATCTTAAACTTGTTGCTACAACGCAAACGGTTGATGATCTAAATCGAAAGTTAAGCAAAAAGATGCCAAAATTATTAAGGGGCAAAAAGAGCTCGCATAGAAGAAGGAAGAGTTAGCGAAGCTCAAAAGTTTGAATGATGATTCGATGATAATTAGTAAGGAGGTGTGCTTGGCTCGATATCGTATCCAGGTGTTAGAATTGACAGAGAAAGAGTTGTGCTATTTTGTGGACAATTTCAAGAATAAAATAATCAGCAAAATGAACGAGCAGGTGTAGACTCGAGCTGATATAGTGAGTAGCAAGAGTGATCTGGAGCAATTGAAGAATAAAATGATTGAGAAAGATAGAGAGCTGAGGAGAGCTCGGAATGACCTGTCTAACTCTGAAATAGTGGTTGAGCAGCTGACTGCAGCTTTATCTGATAAAGATATAGAGTTCCAGTTGTTGCAAAGAAGATGTAATAAGTTGAATGAGAGGGTAGCACAACTGAAGGCTGATTTAGCTCTGGCCAATTTTTGCAAAAAAAAATTATGAGGTTGGAGAGCATTCGAGGAAAAATAATAGTGATGCCAAAGTCTCCATTATTTAAGGGGATGTGATTAGCATATCAGCTCGAATTAGAGAGTTACAGGGAGATGTGACTCGTACTCAAGCTCATGTACAAAAGGGATGTGAGCGATTAAGGGAGTGCCATGGTAAGTTGGATGTTGCTCATGTCCGGGAACAAGAGTTAGAGCGGGTGATCTGAGGTAAGGATCTTTTGATAAAGAAAAAGGATGAATTGTTGAAGAAATCTCTTGCTGGGGTAAGTGCAAATAAAGACAAGGAGCTTGAGGAACTTTATGCCCAGGTAGCTGAATTGAGGACAATGAACCAGGCTGAATCAGATAAAGCTGACGAGAAGGCGAGGGAGCATATCAATCATATCTTCCGCGCAGAAAGTCTAATGGAATGGCATGAAGCACGGAATAAGAGGTTGAAGGAACGCCTTCAAATGACGAGGGGGAATTTTTCTAAGGTGGTCATGCCCAAGGTATCGCGCTCAGAGATGCTAATGGCAGTGATCACCTATTTTGTTGAGGAAATTAGAAGGCTCGAGTTAAAGAGGGATACCTTACACGACTGTTTGTCGGATAAAGGTTGTATTTGTAGAGCTGATACAGATCAAGGAATCTGTATGTACTCTATAGAAACGGAGTTAGGTTCTCGACCTGCTGAACTGGTAGAGAAAAGTAGGATCTTGAGCTCGAGAATTTATGGTTAATCGTCCTCCTATTATAAGGGAAAGCGTAGTTGACCTCCCATCAGCAGAAAATGATCCTTTGTAGTGCCTATATTTGCAACCTACAAATGTATGTATCACAGACATATTGAATGATGAAAACTAGTTTTACCTTTGCTTTATCTTATGTTTGGTAGAGTTTTTTGATTTAAAACTAGTATTGCCTTCGTTTTAATCAAAGAATATGGATAAATTTTGATCAAAGCTAGTTATACCTTTGCTTTAGCCGGTATAATTATCGCAGCCATATTGAGAGATGAAAGCTAGTTTTACCTTTGCTTTACCTTATGTTTGGCAGAGTTCTTTGTTTGAAATCTAGTATTACCTTCGTTTTAATCATAGAGTATGGATAGAGTTCAATCAAAGCTAGTTTTACCTTTGCTTTATCTTATGTCTGGTAGAGTTCTTTGATTGAAAACTAGTATTACCTTCATTTTAATTGCAGAGTATGTATAGAGTGCGGTTGAAAGCTAGTTTTACCTTTGCTTTAAACGGAATAGAGGTCGATTAAAAGCTAGTATTACCTTTGCTTTAATCTATGTATTGTCTACGCAAGTAGAGAGTATTGTGGGAAAAAAACTTAGAAGTTTTTATTGAATAGAATAGAATGTACATTCTATGGAGATGAAATCTCACTTTTGGAATGTACGAATGATAATTTTAAAGTGGAGTAGTGAAGGACTTAACGATAGTACCGTTTCAGTGGCCTAGTGTTCCATGGATTGGGGATGTGAACGCCTTGTTCTGTCATGAGATAATATGATCCTAGACCAGTTTGACCAATGATTAGGAAATGACCCTCCTAATTTTCTGCTAGTTTCTCAGCATGTGCCTCTTTTCTGTGTTGAGGGATTTCTCTGAGGATAAGATCATCGATTTGGAAAATATGACTTCAAAATCTTCTGTTATAAGAGCTAGCCAACATATGATGATATTGACCCAGGTTAGCAATAGCGAGTTCCCTAGTCTCATCAATCCAATTGAGATTGCAGGCCAGTTTGAACTCATTTTCTTCATCAGTAAGCTCGTGATCTTTGACTGGATGATGGAATTCTGTTGGAATGACGGCTTTCATGCCATAGGTGAGGAGGAATGGTGTGTAGCCGGTTGATTGACATGGAGAAGTACGATATGCCCATAAGACGTGAGGAAGCTCCTGTATCTAGTTCCCTTTTTTCTATGAGCGAAGCCTTTTCTCGAGTCCATCCACGATGGTTTTATTGGTAATTTCAACTTGATCATTTCCTTTAGGGTAGTAGGGATTGGATGGTGAGTGTTTGCTGAGGAAAGCTACTACTTTTTCTCCAATGAATTATGGCCCATTATCGATCCGAATCAGGTGGGGGAATCCAAACTGAGTGATGACGTGTTCCTAGATAAAAGAGATGACCTCTTCTTCTCTGGTTTGACATAGTGGAACTACTTCCACCCACTTTGCAAAATAATCCATAGCTACGAATAGGTATCTTCAGTTACCTGGAGTGTTAGGAAATTTGCCGACGAGATCGAGCACCAAGCGTTTAAACAGCCAGAACACCTTGCTTGTATGTAGTTCACACGCAGGGGCGCGGATCATCTGTCTATGCCATTGACATGTGTCGCATGAGCATGAGTACTCTTCTGCTTGCTTGTGCATGCCTAGCCAGAATACTCCATGTGTAATTGCTCTATTAGCGAGTGAATGACCTGCAGCATGGGAGCCACAAGTTCCTTCATGTAAATCTTTAAGTAATTTGTATGCTTCACTCCTGGAGAGATACTTGAGATAAGGCGCCGTGACTAAACAACGATATAGAAAACTATTTTGAACTGTATAACGCTTTAAGTTTTTGATCAACTGTCAGCGTTCTTTTGAATATGTTGGAAGGGGCCTGTCGCATTCGTTGTCCGGGACGAGGTAGGTAATAAAAGGCTTTCACCAATTGTCATCTTCCTCTTTATCGCCCCCAGTATTGATCAGGCATATAAAATGTTAATCAATGTTGGGGTTTGATATCACTTCGATCTGGAGATATCTAACTTATGTACCCAAAACCGCTGCTAGATAAGCCAAGGAATCAGCATGTCTGCTTTTACCTCGAGGAAGATAATCGAGAGTTGCTTTTGCAAACTGACTCATCCTATCTACAACGAGGGCTACATATTCGATTATCTTGCCATTCTTCTTATATTTCTCAGAGTAATGGTAGACGATGAGTAGAGAATCTGCGTAGACTAAGAGTTCTGGGAAACCGAGCCTGAGTGCGAGGTCGAGTCCATGAATGAGAACTTCATATTCGATAATATTGTTGGCGGCATCAAAATCGAGGCAAATTAATTTCTCGATTCTGTCGTTGGAAGGGATAATCAATTTGATTCTAATTCTTGACCCTACGGGTCCTACTGAACCATCTATAAGAAGTCTCCACCCTTTTCTTGTAATCCATTCAGCTCATTCGTCGGATGCTTTGGTTGGTGACTCTTTTGTAGTTTCTTCGTATAAGGTCAGGATCGTGTTCCTCCCACTCAGAATCTTCTACTAGAAAATCCGCAAGGAAATTGGTAATGGCCTGACCCTTTTCTGAATGTCGTTGTTCGAACTTGATATCATGTTTGCCCAAACTGAGTAACCATTGTTGTGCACTTCTGGATTTTTCTTTTTTGAACAATACTTCCCAAAGTGGGTAGTTTGTCATGACTTTGATTGAGTGAGCTTAGAAATAGTGCTTAAGTTTCTATAAATGTAAACAAGAGTTAGAAGGAGTCTCTCGATTTTAGAATTCCTCATTTCCGCCGGAGTGAGGGTTTTGCTGATGAAGTAGACTGGCTTTTTGATCTTCCTTTCAAGTCGAATGAGAATCGAGATGATAGAATTGTCTGCAACTACTAGGTAGATAATCGGCTCCTCATTAGCTACCGGGGTGTTCATAATGGGAGACTTCCCAAAATAGGTTTTGAGATCCTGAAAAGCAACCTCCCATACTGATATCCATTATATCTTTGCATTAGGTTGAACTTTTCATCATTTGGTACAACTATAAAGTAGTAGGAACAACCAATGATAGTGATCTAAAGATTTTGAAATGAATCGGTTGATAGCGGCAATCTTGCCGGTAAGTTTTTGCACGTCTTTCATCGTATTTGGAGATGGCATGCTGAGGAGAGCCCGAATCTAATCAGGATCGGACTCAATCCCTTTCTTGCTGATGAGATGGCCGAGGAATCAGCCTGAATGCACTCTGAATTGATACTTATAAGGATTGAGTCGCATCCTATAAGATTGAAGAATGTTGAATATTGTGTTAAGATCTATGATGTGGTTGGTTGACTGTAAGCTCTTGCACAAGAGATCATCAATGCAGACTTCCACGAATTTCCCTAGTTGTGCTTTGAACATAGTAGTCATCAACTGATGATAAGTTGCGCCTGTATTTTTAAGTCCGAAGAACATGACTTTGTAGTAGTAAAGTCTTCTTTCAGTGATGAAAGTGGTCCTTTCTTAAGCTTCTTCCAAGAGAGGAATTTGATTGTATCCTGAAGCAGCGTCCATCATAGAGAGAAGTTCATGGCCTGCTGTGTAATTAAAGATTTGATGGATAATAGAAAAAGGGAAACTATTATTTGGAGTGTGTTTTTTTAGATCGGTAAAATCTATACAAACTCGGACCTTTCCATTCTTCTTAGGAGCAACAACGATGTTGGATATCCAATCTGGATATATGGCTTCTCAAATGAACCCTACTTTGATCAATTTCACGATCTCAATATTGACTTAATCTCGAAGACCATGTGAGAGTCATCGCTATTTTTGCTTGACCACCGCGACATTGATGTTGATGGCCAATTTGTGACATGCTTGGTTGGATTGACCCCAGGCATCTCTTCGAAAGACCACACGAAGATGTCTCGATTCAGTCGTAAGAATTGAATGAGAGCATCCTTCTCGGGCTGGACCAACTTTGTATTGATAAAATTACTTCTACTAGGTTAATCAATATTGATGTATTTTATAGGCTCTTTTGTGGAAGGCTGATCATCAAGGTGATCAGCTTTCTATAATTGCTATGCAGCGTACCTATCTGAGGTATCTAGAATGGCAGAGACGGTATTCTCGCAAGAATAAGAAAGCTTTTGACTACCATTGATTTCATAATTACCATCATTGTGTTTGAAGTGGAGTACTTTATGATTGGTTGAAGCGATTACTTCAATGTTGTAAATCCAGCAGCGGCCCATAATCCGGAGATAACAGGATTTGACGTTGATAATGTAGAAGTTGACATCGATTGTGGTCGGTCTAGCAGTAATAGGTAAGATGATCTTGCCCACTCGTTCTTCTTTGGAACCGTTGAATCCACTGATATCGGTGTCACTAGGAATAACCTGATCGACCAATCTCATCTCGTCGATTGTACTCTGAAATAGAATCTCAATACCACTTCTAGTATCGACCATCATTGTGTGCATGCTAAACATCTTCATCTCTAGCATTATGGCTAATGCATCATGATGTAAAAAATTTACATGACTAATATCACAATCTTCGAATGGAATCCCGAGCCGGCCATTGCTCGATTCAGGTAGAAGTTTGGCTTCTTTATCTTAAGGTGTGAGATCACAGCATTCTGATAGTTTCCTGCGCTTAAACTTGCTAGAGTTGCTAATCTGATGGATTTCGATCATGTTATTGTGGTACATATGGTAGAGATGTTTCTCCTCGGCTTGATCATCGACCTCGACTACTTCAAGCTGCTTTTTATAGCTACCATCCTTGTAAGATGGTAGGTCGATAATGTATTCATACATCCATCCTTCATTGAAAATAAATTCCAGCAACCTTTGTAATGCATAGAAGTTGTCAGTAGAATGGTGATTTACCTTGTAATGCATGCAGTACGGTCAGCTTTCGATTGGTTCCAATGGCTGAGGGGGACAGTATAGCTTGTCTTTGGAGAGAATCAAAAAAATTGTAGAGATTTGAACATTCAGCTTTGGGAGGACCGGTTTGGGTAATGTACCGCCTTTCTGAGGGATGCCAATGTTGCCATTGGAGCGCTTCTGATCATCCTAATCCTCCTTTAGTTCAGTGTTTTGATCTATAGTTAGACCTTTCTTGATTAAGACAAATTTAGTAGATTTATGCCACTCGGACATCATCCATTCCAGGTCGACATATCCATTGACCTTGGTAATCGTATCTTCCAAGGTCGCAGGTTTGTTGAGGAAGAGATGCTCTTTCACCTTGCAGTCGAGTTGGATCACGTTGTTGAAAGCAGTAACAACTATTTTCTGATCAAGGTTGTCTACTTTCTGTGCGAGCTCCAAAAACTTTTTAGCAAAAGCCTCAAGCTTCTCTCCGTGTGATTGCTTAAGACTAATAAAAGAATATAAATTTTCTTCTTTGTCTCTATTGTAAGCATACATCTTGATGAATTGTTTTTACAGCTGATCAAATGTGAGTATAGAATCTTATGGTAAAGAGTGGAACCAACGGAGCTGTTCTTCCTATAGTCTTGTTGCGAACAGACGACAGAGGATGTGGTTGAGATTAGAGTACAATCCCAATGAGTCATGGTATTGCTGAATGTGCTCCTTTGGATCGGTACTCTTGTATTTACAAATTTTGGGAGTATGGAAACCTTTCGATACTTCCATATCAAATAGTTCTTTGGCAATCAGACCTCCTTGTAATTTGGTAAGGTCGTCGGTAGTGCCTAGAACTTGCGCTTTAATCAACTTCTTGATGCACTGATCCATATAATCTTGTGTGACATATTGACGTGTCGGTTGAGTGGCTTGACAAGGTGGCTGAGGATTATGAGTACCTGTGCCTTCACTCAAACGGTCACATACAGGAATTCGAGGTTGAGGTCGCTTCTCTTCCTCTTAACGTTTGGAAGGTCGGGGACCTCTGCTAATATCAGACTCTACTTCACCGCCCAAAGGAATGGAAAGTTGAGGTTTGTGTTAAGCATTCTGAGAAATAGCTTTGCTGGTGGCTCCTCAAAGTATTGATCTTTCTTGCACTGACACCCGGGAGGTCTCTGGCATGTGATCACGATCCTTGGTTTGAGGAGCCTGTTGAGTATCCTACAGAGCTTGAACACAGTCTGTATGGTTGTCACTTGATCTTTACTTCGTTTGAACGCTGTCAAACGAGCTTGTCGCTCGGCTTCGAGCTCCTTCTTTCTGAGCTCTCGGTCAAGAGTTAACTGACGTTCAAGAACATTACGCTTCTTTATTTCAGCGTAGAGAGTCGCCCGTAGTTATGTAAGTTTTTCCAGCTCCACTGAAAGATCGAGCTGGATTCCGGTTGTTGGTCACTGGTTGTGACCATGATTGGAAATCCATAGTAAAATGAATGTATGCCTTAGGATATCGTGGAAATGTCTTCATTCCCACAGATGGTGCCAAATATAATGACCTAATTCCGTAAGCTTGAGATGGCTCGAAATTAGCTCTTACACCAATATTCCTGTGACAAAATCTAATGTAAAGCAAGAAATAACACAGGTGATTTAGCATGGAAAACCATTGAATAGGTAAAAAAAACCACGACCTCGAGGTGAGGGTTTTAGTAACAATAACTTTTATTGTGTGAGGCTAATATGTAATTATAGGTGATCTCTCGAACAATAAATACTCAATCCTATAAATAAGAGATTTGGGGTTTGAGAATCTAAAAAATATGGTTTTCTTAATGATTACTTGTGTATTTTTCTGGTCCCTGTCTCTTCAAGAGCTTTTTCCTTATATAGGCCTTGCCCACAATTCGTTATCGTGCTGAAGCACGTTCTTTAAATCATAAGGTAAGTGGCGGTTGACTGAATAACTGTTGAGTTCGTGAGAGACATATGCCTTTGACTTATTCATGCTTTCCTGTTTTGCTCGACCCACGTTCTTCATCAGTTCGTAGACTAGGTGGCAATGTTGACTGTATATGTTACGTATAGAATGCGTGAGCCTGACATCGAGGAAGCTCAAGCTTGAGAAGTCCGAATGGGGTTTGGTCGAGGGATAGGTCCCTACACTAGGCAATTGAGCTTTACGGATAGCATTAGAACTGGGTTAGAGATTATGGTTTTTAGTTATGGTAAATTGATGATGGGTGTTAAAAGATTAATGTGGGTAACTTGCGGGGGTTTCAATATCCAAATAATTAGCACTAATATAAAGAGCATTATTGCTCTATCAAGTTACAGAGAAGATAAAGAGATGGAACGTAATTCATCCAACATGAAGTTGAAGAGATAGAAACGAAGAGAAAACGGTTGTATTTATGAGGAAAAAATAAAAGAAATAATAAATTACCCTTTAATGTTTGAATAAATATTGAATTAACGGTCGAGTACTAGATAAGTCTTTGCCTTCAAAGGATTGTGTAAAGGTAATTAATGTCACACCACTTAGGATAGGACAATCGCTGCCACTTAGGACAATCGTCGCCACATAGGAAAATCGCGTAACGTGGGAAAATTTCTTTGATTATTAAAAAAAGAGTGTGAGATAGGCATAGTGTACCTTTTACAGTACAATCTCTTTTAGTTGGTGGCCTGGTTGGGGAGATACATTGCACTCCATGAAACAAAAATCCTGAGAAAATTAAACTAAAAAACAACTCATATGATAGTAAAACTTTGCATAAACTAAAAATCATATGACGGTGGAGTAAGTCTATCTTGGATCTAGTTCTTTAGCACGGTTCCTCCCAAATTTGAAATATTGCTCCTTTCAGACATCGAGGTTTGGTAACTCAAAAGTTGTGATCAATGCTTTAAATCGAAATAAGCTTCGTTCTATCTGCTCTAAGGACTGCAGGAATTTTATTGTTTTTAGAAATAAAGCATTTAAATTAAAAGGAAAGAATTACAGGATGGGGACAACTTCAAACCAGACTATCGTGAAGCAAATTTTACAGCAGTAAGTTTGCTGATGAAGGAAATGGATCTACCTCTCTACAGGCGTGGCATGATTCTTTTACTATAGAAGCTCAGAATGTTGTGTTAGTTGATGTAATGGGTCGTACAATGTGGTGTCTTGTCCTGCTGGTTATCGACAATTGTGATTAATTTTTTTAATTACTAAAAAAATCTTGAACTTTAGTTAACTTGGAAAACATTTGCTTAAATATCATCTTGAGCACCATTGCTGCCCTAAAGTGTAAAAGAAATCCCCTACATAAATAAATAAATAAAATTGTTAAACCAGATGATAGTATCACTATACGACATTGTAACTAAAGCAAGAAAATCAAGCATTGTCTGACAGTATAAGTAGAAATTGGGGGCTAAAGATAGGCAGCTCTTAACCTGTTCAGTTTCGATATTTTTTCACCGCCTATATATATGTGTGCTTTAGTGAAAGAACAAAATGACAAAAATTGATTGAAAAAAAAACTTGATATAACAGCCATGAGTAAGGAATTCAGAGGAATAAAAAAGAAGATAATGACACCCTAAGCTATTTGCTCATTTTTTTTATGGGTGAATTATGATACCCCAATCTAATAACTATTTAGAAAACATAAGAAAGAAGGGATAGTTCAAAGCCTGATTTCTCATTGCATCTTCATTGCCATGAGAATGAGGCAAAGTGCATGGCCTCCCTGCACATACTCCTAATTTTCAACAATTAATAGTTATATTCATTTTCTATACTAATTCCATCATTAACGAGTTTCATGATTTCCAATTATATATAGAGCAATGCCTCATAAGTCATCTCCAAATAAGATCCAATACACTTCTCCCTAATTAACAAAGCTGCTTTGTTAGTGATAAAAGAACCTTAATATCTTTGTATGCTTTCGGCGCTATAACCTACACATACAGGGGCGGAACTAGAGATTTAGGAGTGAGGGTGTCGGGGGTTCAAGGGCGGAACCCTCGAAAAAAGGGTATTTCAAAATTCATGGATCAAATGCAACCCCCAAATTCATGGAATTTTGAATGCTACGCTTGCAATTAACATCATAAATCAACTATTTTGGCAAATGAAAACTTTATAAGATCAAATTTGGAGTACTTTACCTCCTATTGTTGGAACGTCGTAGTCGTCACGACGATGTTTTAAAAAAGGAACATCTGGGAGCTATCAAGGGTTGAATAAACCATTTCTTCTTCAGCTGAGATGAAATAACTTCTGAAAAGGGTCGAATGTTTGTTTTTGATGAAGAGAGTGATGAGGATTATCAGAAGCTAGGAAGTATTTATTTGAATAAGAGAGAGGAGAGAGCCAAAGGGTCGGTCTTAATGAAGAAGTATTACTTTGTGGAGCAGTGCTGGAGTGGAGCTGGGCTCTAACTCAATTGGGCTTGGATGGAGCTGGGAGCTGGCTGTTACTATTTTTTTATTGCGGGTATATATATAAGGAAATCTGAAGAAAAAATCCTCCCCCCCTAAATCCGCCCCTATACACATACGTTATTACTATGACAAAACATTTGGATCACTCTTCCATATTAACCGCTCATGGTATATGTACTATCGCCACTACCACTAAAGCATGCAACCCGGTGGTTCTACAAATCCAAATGCTACACAAGCACGACCGAAACTTCCACCACTATTACAAACATACCCACCTACCAATGGTCATCTCCTTTACCCAACTTTTCCATGATAGCTAAGTACTCTTCAAATAGGGTAACCCTATGGACTAAATTACCCAGGATTGTTCCAAATAGGGTGAAAACCCCCACAATAGTTTCATATTGGCTTTGATAAGATTGTTCATGCATGTCTTATGAGCCTTTCTTGCTCTTGCAAACAAAACCCATGAACTCTAAATAATAACCTTACAAAATCATTAAAATTCTAGGATCCAATACTTAAATTTCTAAAATGCAATACTCAAATTAATAGTATGGGAATTTCTTCGGACAGGTAATGAGCTTTAACCCTCATATAAACACATGAGGACTGATTAAAGAGGACTAAAAGCCATAACTTTGGAAATAATCGTTGAACCTATAATTAGAATCCCCTAAATCGCAATCAAGAAATTTAATTCCCCAGCAAACTTGTGTGTGTGTGGGAAAAAGAGAGAGAGTGTGTGTATGTGCTTAGAGTACCTATTTACTGCTAGAGGAAGACATAAAAATAGAACGACGAAGCTTCAAGAGGGAGGTTGAACAAAGTAGGAGTCAAATCCACCCACAATACTAGGCGAAATTGAACTAAACATTTTCAAAAATAGTTGTGCAAATTCACCCAAATCACAACTATTATTCGAAATTGAAGCAATGACAATTCTAGAATGTGAAATTAAAACAATGATATTTCTAAAAATGGCGCTGACAGTTGTGTGTAAATCCACCCAAATCAAAATCATTAGGCAAAATTGAAGCAGCAAAACACCCTTTACCCTATAGCTCTTCCTTAATACTCTCCTCTGAAATTAAAACTGTGTAAATCCATGTTACACCCCAAAATCCATTTTTCGAGACTTGCCAGAATATGTCTCTCGAGGCCACGAACAGGTCAGACATCCCAAAATGGATGAACTCCAACGAGGTAGTAAATAAATGGCATCTAATAATACTACATCCACACAGATATACGCAACAGAAATATCAATCTAATTTAAAATTCTAAAACCAACTCCTATCAATATGTCATTCAACATGACTAAAATCAAAGGAAAAAGATAACGTCTCACATAAATGGAAAATAAACTAAAAGAGCATCGCAACAGTACACTCCCAGCTACTACCCCTAGTAGTCCTGAATACCCCTGCTAATGACCTTGTCCTGAAATATATATCACGCAAGGCGTTAGCAAGCCATGGCTAAGCAAGTGCACAATCCTTAAAATTCATCATAATAGATAAGGGTACATAAGCAATGGTAATGATACAATTTATAGAAGGAATTGTCTAATCTCAAATGAAGTATGTACGATACATGACTATTCAAGTACTAGTAGTTATAGCAAGTTGTAACCATATTATGTGTCACTACTTAAGGACTATATCTACGTGAATAATAATATCCTATTAGTAAATTATATACTGGGTTTTCTCTTATGGCTTAACCATACCGTACAAATCTTTCATCCTCTGCTCGAAAAGTAATCCAGAATTTATCCAGATTAGTATCTCTTTTAGGGCTTAATGCTCTTGGAAATGCCCAAGGTTTTGCAGAATCCACGGACCTGACCAACTCTTTTAAGGATAAATCCCAAGAAGATGTCTACGGTTTAAATCAATGACCTGACCAATGCCCTTTTAGGGATTAAAACCCCTGGAAATGTCACAGACTATGTTATTTTTTATGACCTAACCAATACTCTTTCATGGATTAAAATCCATGAAAATGCCAAGACTTACCGCAGACCTGGCCAGTAGAACCCTAATGTATACATTCACCTTAAAGATGTCTTGTTTATGACTTGTACACCACTCTATCAATTACAATCTCGTAGGAATTATCATCTAATAATTTAGTTCACCAAAATCTTTAAAATGTACGATCCCGAACTCTAGTATATGGGAGCTATGCAGACCTCGCTCTAGGCTACTAATTTTATCATTAACTCTTATAGCATAAGCACATAACTATCAACCAAGTTTTAGAGACTAAATATGACCTTGTTCCAGCACATGGAAATCATTATTGCATTATGAATAACTCTTGCCTACTATATACATAATTCAAACATAAGTTAATAGTACAATTTTGGCATGTAGTACAATTTCAAGAAGATATGCATGTCTTTTTAGTTTATAACAGTAACACACTTATAGTGAAAATATCCACATATAATAACCTAAGTTCATGTATGTGTACCTTCCTAAGGATTTTATTTAGGGTAAATTAGCTTTTAGACCCTAAATAATGACCACAAATTGGTCTAACCCCCTATAATTGCCATTTTTAGCTTTTGGACCCAAAAACACCCCGAAACTGTTAGCTTTTGTTAAAATACAAAAATTACCATTTTCATTATATTTTATGTTTTAATTAGAATGCCACATGTTAAATAATTATCTAGTTGGAATATCCACGTGGACATTAAGAAAATCTACGTGGACATTTCTTAGTGTCCACGTGGATTGAACGCCAACTTCATCTCCTTCTCCGCCATTGTTCTGAAACTAACGTTAGAAAAATTACGAAACAAAAATCAAAACTAAATTAAAATAGAAAGTGAAATCTATTAACAACAAACAAGTAACAACGTCAACATCATCATCTTCACAAAAAACCAAAAAAGAAACCCCCAAAAAAAAATTCCAACAAACCCAAAAACTTGGGCTTTTGTCCAAAAAATTCCCTTCTTAAAAATAAAAAAACCTAACAACTAATAGAAGAACTTCCTCCTCTCCTGACGGGGAGTTCATCATCTTCATCGTCACTCTCATCACCATCACCATCATCATCATCATCATCCTCATCTTCCTCACCACCACCACCCTCTAACAACTCACGGTCATCCTCGATGTCGAAGTTCGCTTCGGGACATCCGTCTGAGGTGTCGTCGTTGTACTCAAATGGTCGTGGCTTCTCTTCTTCATCACTATTACTGTAGTTGGATGTTGGGGGTGTTAGTGGAATGAAATTAGACATTATTGAGACTTGAGACTTGAGAGAGAGAGAGAGAGATGAAAATGTTGGAGTATTGGACTTGGGGTATACAAGTTTTTAAACTGTTAGAGAGTTAAACGTCAATCGATGCGTCTCTCCCTCCAGTTTCCCACATAACCACTCTAGACCTCGTTTGGAGCACGTGAGATGCACAAAGTAATTTAGGTCATATAAAACACGGCACAACTTGGATCAAGGCAAAAGAGAAGGTCATTACAGTACAAGGTTAGCTAAATTTTGAATTTTCCTATACCATTTGAAACCATTAAGGCTATTCACGGGTCGGGTTGGCCCGGGTTCAGGCTTGGAACTGATTCGACCCGGGGAAATCGGGTTTCCCATTTGAGAAACCAGACCTGAACTAACCTATCCCCGAAACCGGACCGAAACCGAACCGAAATTCTCGGGTTGGGCCAGGTCGTAACTCGGGTTTCAACTCTTCTCGATTAAAAAAAATCACTCATCTCTCCCACAAAACCACTCACAGAGGTCTCTATTTCCAGCCAATGTAACAAACATTAAATTGATATTTAGTTTACACAAAGAATTGGAAGTTATTCCATCTCTCTCTACTGGCACCACAAGTTATCCTTAATTAGTTTATGCAATTCTCTTTGCAGCATTGGTGGTTTTAGGACTAGGGGACTCCATGTCCCAAAATTCTAATTTGATAAGTTTAGGCTTTTTACTTTCCCCAGTCGTTAAGCCCACTTTATGGCTCTCGCCATCTCGCCTATTCGCCTTTGGATTCTACCAAGAAGGAATCGAGTTTTCAGTTGTAGTTTGGTTGATGGGTAGTTCAGAAAACATGATTATATGGATAGCATTTCAGTTGGAGTTTGAAATCCAATCACTCGATCATGTAGACGGATGGGAACCTTGTTGCTTACCGTATTAATGCCACCTTATGTATTGGTTAACCGTGACTTTTAGGCAGGGCAAGTAAGCATTTACCTCAACAAGAATGGCCTTCCATGTCTCCGACACTGCTTCGGTGACAGCATACACACTTTAGCTCATCTTTTGTCTCAAATTCGAACATGGACAGATGGGAGGACAGAGGGAGGAGAGCCATAGAGGAGGTGCCTAGGTAAGAAATTCTTAAAAGAGAGAGATTTGTAATATATGGTCAGTTCGGGTTTGGTCGGGTTTCCAAGCTCGAAAACCAAGTTCAAACCGATTACAACCGGATTCTTAAATACATAACCAAAACCGACCCGAATTTTTCCAAAACTGGACCGAACGGGTCAGGCCAGCCTGGTTTTTCGAGGTGGCGGGTTTTGTTGTGCAGCCCTAGAAACCATGTCTAATGAAATTTATGAGATATTTCACCTAATAATTGAATATGGTGGGGAGTGGGATGAACCATGTAAGAGTAGGTATGGAGTGAGTCAATATAAGGGTGGTAGTTGTTTAGTCTTAATTGTACCTGTAAATATTAGTTTTATGAAACTGCTGGGGCTAATTGCTATAAGGATAGATGACGAGCATAGTCCCGATAATAATGTTCTTATGAGGGGGGGTGATTGGGTTATTATTTATTGTAGATGGTGTTTTGTATGTCGTTAGTAATGATTTAGAAGTTAAGTTGATGTTTAGGCACACTTAGGAAGACCCAGTTCATATGTATTGCAGAGTTTTCATATAAACAGAGAAAACACCTGAAATAGTGCTAATCCTTGTTAATGAATCACCATTACAGTTAGAATATAATAAACCAAAAATCAAGAATAAAAAAAGTCAAGATGTTTAGAGAAGACAACTAGACCTTTGAAAGTACCTACTTCTAAGGCTTTTAATACAGAATCCTTAAAGAGAAAAGCAAAAACCAAATCATAAAAACCTAATATAAAGAAGGTTAGGGCTGATTACCTTTCTGAGGAAGAGCTTGATAATTTAACCAAAGACTATGTCAGTGAAGAAGAAGTTGAAATTAAGGAGGAGGATATAGATAATATTGATGAGGAAGTTGCAAGATGGACAAGAGAGAAGCATATGAGGCAATTTGAGAACAATGAGTTTGAAGACTTAACTAAGGACTCATTCTTTGACAATGTGGATATTAAAGAAGACTATCATAGTAACCATACATCATAGGATGGTGATGATGTTCCTACAATCGATGGCATAGAAGATCATGAAGGTTTGGCTGATAATATAGATTTTGTGATGGGTTCTTCAAACTTGTATGAGAAAGAGGATCATGAAGATGAGGAACCCTTCCTGCCACTTCAGGCACCAAAGTCTATGTTGACAATTGAGATGGAGTGGCCAAATATATCTGAGTGCAGGTCATTTATGAGAAATTTGGCAATTACTCAGAAGTTTACACTAAGATAAAAGAAGAATGAAAGTAAGAGGATTAGATATGTATGTAAAAAGAGACCAAGTTGTCCTTGGTGGGTGTTCATAACAAGGTTAAATGATTGTCACACCATAACACTTAAAAAGGGTATTTTATACATGAGTGTAGTGGTAAGAATGGCATATTGAACAGAAATGCAAATGCTATTTGGGTTGCAAAGGAGATTGAGATTCAAATCAGAGATGTAATTACAACCAAGCCAATGCATGTATCTGATATTGTGTATAGAAGTTTTGGAGTAAGAGTTTCATATTACACTTCATAGAATGCAAGGAACATGGTGATGGAGAAGATAATGGGGTCATATGATAAAGGTTAAGCTTTATGTCTAGAACTATGTGTTCAGATTCAAAACTCAAACCCGGGTAGTATTGCTACTTGTAATAGGGAAGATGATAATCTTAAGTTTACAGACATGTGTATTAGTTTTAAGATAGCTTTAGATGGGTTCACCAAGGGTTGCAGACCAATTCTTGGTCTAGATTGATGTTTCTTGAAAGGCAAATATAGAGGCCAATGTTTGAGCATCATATCTCTTGATGCAAACAATGGTCTTTTCCCTATAGCAGTGTTCCTTTGTAAAAGTGAGTGTCAAACTACATGGATAAAGTTCTTAACTTTGATGCAAGGCCAGCTCACCTTATACCCATCTAAATTGGCATTCATATCTGATAGACAAAAGGGTCTTGTTGAGGCAGTTTTACAAGTGTTCCCTCATTTCAATCATATATTTTGTTTTAGGCACATGTACAAAAACTTTAAGCAACTGTACATAGGTACTTATTTGATGGCATTGGCTTGGAATGCATCAAAGGCATACAAAAAATCTGTAATGAAAGCAAATTTGGACAAGTTGCAAGCTGCAGACCAGATGTAAAAACATGGTTAGAAAGGGAACCATACGAATCTTGGTATAGGTCTTACTTTGATGCTTCTACAAAGTGTGAGCATGTGACCAATAATTTTTCATAATCATTTAACAATTGGGTTATTAAGATTAGAAATAAGCCTTTAAACAGAATGGTAGAAAGGCTGAATTTGATGCAAATGATAGTCATGTATGAAAGGAAATTGAAGGCAAGAAAGTGGGATCATAATAGATTGGTACCTAGAGCAGTAAAGAGGATTGGGTTGATGAAATATACAGTCGCCACTACAGGTTAGGGGGATTTGAAAAGGATCAGTGGCTAGTCCTTAATGATAGTGGTACAAGGTGAATATTGAACTTGGAAGAACATACATGTAGTTGCAATGTTTGGCAGATCACATTGGCTTGTGTATATGCAGTCAAAGTGATTGATCAACTGAAATATCAGTGGGTTGGGCAAGTACTCTCTTTTTTAGTTAATATGCCATAATTATAATTTCATTGTGCCTTTTACTATTTTACAACTTTATCATGGCCTATGTACAAATATTGTAGTCATTATTATAGGGTGGTAGCCTATGTAGTAACATACAACTAAGCTGTAAATCTAATTATAGACTCATCAGACTGGGGAGAAGTATGTTACTTTTGCCCTTAGATTACTGAATTATTAATTTATCTTGATTTTTATAGTATACATTTACTCTTATGAAACAACCTACAAGAGATATCAGACTACCATCATTGTTGAGACCAGTAGGGAGACCTAGAACACTAAAGAAAAGAGAGGCAGATGAGGTAAATGGTGTGGTGAGACAACCAAGAAGATGCAGTAAGTGTCAAGCATTTGGGCACAACAACAAAACTTGTAAAGGTCAACCTACAGAAAAGCAAGGTATGGGGAGAGAATGAGTAAAGGCATACAGATTAGACATTATTAGGAGTTGGGTCCAAGCCTAAGCTAGGAACCCAACAGGGTTGGGGTATTCTATACGGACTCCAAACAATCTCATAGGCCCAATAAGGTTATGGGGAGAGTTATAGTAAAATAGGGAATCCTTCTAGGTTGTCTATATATACCACTGTACTATGTACAGATAATATAGTTATGATAATCAATAAATCTCTTTCTTTCTCTCTTGTTCATGCTTTAACATTATATTGCCCTAAATTCATCATATCCCAACACGTTATCAGCACGCTCTAGGAACGAGGAGAACATATCTTTCATTCTAATAAAAGATTTCACAGAAAACAAGCGAGTAGAAGAAGTATTTTGTGATTTTTTTAAACCTATATTCAGATTTATGCTATTTTATAGATCAGCATGTTTCGAAAGCCTATTTTTTCCCTATATTTTTAGGATTAAAAATTAGGGTTTTTAGTATTTTTTTACCCTTGATAAATGGCTGTTTTCAAGCATGTATATTTTTCTCTGTGGAGATCGTATGGAGACGAGACCACTTTTTTTGGATAGCCTATTTCGATAGCTTTCCAACGATATATGGCACGTCTCTGGGAGATGCCCCAATCGCCAGGAATATCCCGTTGAAACTAGACAGTTTTCGGCCAAAAACGGCATTTTTTTTCCGATGACGTCAACAATTTTTTATTTATTTTTAATATTATTTATTACTATTATTTTAATATTTATCTTATATAACATCATCCTTATCCACTGCGACATGGCATGGCACGTATGGCATGCCTAACAAGTGCGTGACACATGTGGCATGCGTGGCACGTGTGGCAACCAGAATATTATCTCGGCGGTGACACGTGACAGTGACGTGACAACAACGTGTGTGGCACGTGTGTAGTCCTTGTGTTCGGCACGTGTGTGTGTGACACGTGTATGTAACACATGCATGTGTGACAGGTGACAGACCGGTTCAAACCAGCCAACCCTATCCAGGCCTTGACCTAGACCGAGTCAGACCGGTCCAGAACCGGTCCATACACTAAAAAGTTTATACATAACCCAATTATTTTTTAAAAATTTCTATTGACTAGACTTTCCCCGTAGGGGACCCATTTCAATTTTTTTGATGCAATTTTTTTAAAATTTTTTTGGAAATAGGTGCCTCGTATAGAAGCATTGACTCACTTTTATGTGATATAAGTATATGGTGTAATACCTATTTAAGTATCTTATGATAGTTAATAGGATATTACTGGTATGCCCCTAGGATATTAATTATCATGATCAGGGATCACTGATAATACGAAACCAAGACTAATTTAGCATACAACTGTGAGTCATATCTAAATCACAGTTCATTGTCAAGGACAATTAACTGGAGCACAATTGGGAATTGACTTAGTCTTCTTTCTAAAAGCTTGGTGTCTAAGGACCTAATATTTCGTATCTAGATGCAATTAGATATTACATGCATAACATTTAGTGGTATATAAGCATTAATAGCACCCTATAGTACCCTAGAATGTTAGTTCAAAGACATGCCTAATCAACCTATCTAGTGAACCCAGCTGACTTCGGGATGGAACCACTTATCAACTAAACATCTAATACCCCTCATATTCGTAGCAAATAGTTCATTTGGCTAGAATATACCTACCTTTATAGAACTTGAGGGTTTAGAACACCCTTGTTCTCAGAATAAGGAAAGCACACATTTAGTGATTTTGAATAGCTATCATGGCTAAGACTCTATTAAAATGCATTTTACGGTTAAGATCACCATTTTATGGGGTAAATTTATGATTTAACGCTTCATAGGATATAAACAAGGTTCACCTATAAATAATGATTGGGAATCACTTACTTCTATACTACGAATTACCTTTGGTAATGATTAGAGATCATGTACTTCAAAAGGATTTCATAAGGAACGCACACATCTGGTGGCTTTGAATATCAATCTTGGCTAAGATTCTATTAAAATGCACATCTCAGATTAAGATCACCATTTTTACAGGGTAAAAATTTAGGATTTAATTATTATAAAAGAATTTTATGAGTTTTAAAATATGAACAGGGTTCACCTATAATATGATTGGAAATCATTTTTTAGCTTTATTCTAAGTACTATGATCTGTCTTTCATGCAATTGATATGTTTATCGAGTATTATCTCTCATTACATTTTATATCTTGCATTACAGATGTCTGTGATACTTAAAAATATTGAATTTCTACCATTGCTGCTCACTGGAGCCAATTACCTCACTTGGTGCATTGACGTTGACTTCTTCTCGAGGTCACTTGGTCTGCAGAAGACCATCGTCATTGGCAACAAGGAAGATCCCATGGGCAAAGCAAGGGATTTTTTATCCTCCATCATCATATTCAAGATGACCTGAAGATTGAATACCTCAACAAGGTTGAGCCAACTAATTTATGGGCAAGCTTGCAAGGGCGTTATGGTAATCATAAGACCATTATGCTCCCAAAAGAGATGCACCAATGGAACACCCTTAGGTTCCAAGATTTTAGGATGGTCGTTGATTACAACTCAGCAATCCATAAAATTACTTCTACACTTGAGTTGTATAAGAAGAAAGTCACTGCAGCTGAAATAATAGAGAAGATTTTATCCACCCTTTATGCTAGCAATATTGCGATTCAGAGGCAATATCGGCGAGAGAACTTGAAGACTCATGTATTCTTGATTCAGGCACTGCTCTTCTCTGAGTAGAATGATGAACTTCTGATGAAGAATCATACGATGCGGCCTTCTGGGAGTGCGTCGTTGCCTGCGTCAAATAATGTTCAATTTCGGGGAAACAACTTTGCACGTCGGGGACGACAATATGGAAGGGGCAAGGGAGGCTACCAGGGATACAGGAAGATTGAGAACAAGAAACCCTTTGGCCCTACGAGAGGTAAAGGATTTAAGAAATCTTAAACACTAGGCAATGTGAAGAAGGAGAATAAGCCAGATCAGGGATCTGCTTGCTTTAACTGCAGTGACATAGGACACTGGGCATGGGAATGTCATGCATCTCAGATGGCTACAGGTGACAGAGTCCAAACCCACCAGGAAGTTGTTGACACTAACTCCGCCCCTCTGGAGTTCGCAGCGTCAGACTTCTTCGACGACACTGATGTCGTCATGGACCGACATACGGAGTAATCCGTAATGATATCTCAGTAGACATGTGTTGTCACATTAGAGAGAGCACTAGTGGTTTCTTTTCTCGACAGACTTGATTTACTTTTTGTTGTTAGTATTTTTGATTTTTCTAGGAACATATCATTTATATTTCAATAAAGTGCTCGTGACATACACGAGATTTTCAAATTTATCTAAATTTTGATTATTCAAATTTATTGCTTGGGAAGTAATTAAATTCTATGTATACTAGTTGATCTACTACATACAACCTTCCCATGGATCTCTTTGCTCATTGAGCATGACTGATAATCGAATGAGTGGCGGCATATGTCTAAGAGACATTTAATACCACGCACTCGATCCTTTTACGTTATGCATATATTTTTTGTCTAACCTTGTGCATCGGGGATGGCACGAATATCATTGGCACGGCCAACATGATAGAATGCACTGAGTGCGTCACCCTATTACTCTCTCACGGTACGATACAGGGTATCTAGTCTAGTATATAAACTAGTCAATCCAGCTGGATTTTACTGCATTTAGGGAGATACATGATAATATATATTTATCGCGTCATGACTATCGAGGAAAATGACAGATAGGGTTCTGTGCATTCACTCAATATCTAAAGGTTAGTACACGCTATTAGAACGGTTTCTAATATACTCCTCAGGGGTCAGATACCGAGGAGGATTATCGGGATTGCATCTTAACTTTCTTTGGAAGGAGAGAAGATTCAGAGAGTGTATGTGTAACGATTTTATCCTAGTATGACCACGGTGGAGTGGGATCTCTAACTTTTGCTCCAACCGCATCCATGGAGACCCATGTGGACCTTTCCATCCATATAGTGGCATACTTACATGTTTATGGTCGTAAAAGACGCATCTAGGAGATGGTTCAAGGAATGCCACGTTAGCACGACTTCTCATTTAGATCATTCGATCGCATGCTCAGTTCCTTGATTAACCGATCAAAGTCGATCGATGCGACTTGACGGAGCTTGGGAGTTGGACTCACATGCTTTTGATGATTATTTTACCGCTAAATGGGATAGATGATTGAGCATCGTGAGTACCCCATACTATACCCCAACTCGGGATTGGCAAAAAACCTAATCTAGCAATTTTGGATAATAGCTAGGTCATTGTTATTACGATCACAGCTTCCAGCTAGTGTAAGGGATATAAATTTTTGCTCCCGCAGCACTGATTAGGGTTCATCCCTTAGCAAATCATCAAATTATTTTTTCCCAAAAGCGACTAGTAACTAGGTCAGAGCCCAGTGTCACCCATTGACGAATATTTGGATGTTCCTTACAGGTGCCAATCGCACTACAATATATGAAGATGGAACCTGCAACGTCGGCCTGATATTATGTGGGTTATGATTTGTATTTATCACTATATATTTGGACCCACTGGCGACGTATATACTGCAGGGCAGATAATTGCCACTTTGATAAGGCAATATTTTCAGCATTGGGGGGAGAAATGACAGTTAATGTTAAGGATATTTCTAAGAGATCTTGAAAAACACCATCGTTGTCTCATCTAGATCCCTATATATAAATTAGGTGACAATGAGGTTCAAGGATTTCAAACCTCCAATAAATCGCAAATGATTTGCCAGACGCATTCATAGACACCATTGAAGTACTGTAAGTGTATGTACCTACAAGTAATACACTTACACAGTAGAACATTTTGGGAGAACTAGTACTGCAGCATAACGTTCCAAGGGAATTAGTACCACAACCGAATCTGATGCTCGCACTTAGTGCGAAGCACCGTTAGAAGAAAGTATTTTGAGCTGGGGAGCTGCAGAATATGGGACATATATGACTAATGGTGTAGTCGGTTCATCAAGGATGGAACCACCCATTTACTAGGTATTCATATTCGCTGCTGTACTCGCCATCAAGGATGAGGATTCAGAACCACTTATTGTAAACGGTTGTGTGTTATTGTACATTAACAAAAGTAGGTGTTTGGAATCCAAGCGGAGCTCAGCTTGCGCATAATTCGAAGTGATACCATTGAGCCTATCAGTTATAAATGAGAAAGGTACGGAAGCACAATTAACTCGGAGAGATAATTTGGTCAAGGTAAGACTAGTTGACCAGGAAATCTTTAAGAGATCTGGCATCGAGAGCAGTGTGACCTATTACCCGGTTATGGATGTTATAACGTTTTAGTACTTATCGGTCTGTCAAGTTGTCGGGGACAAGCTAGAGATACGTCTGATGTAAATACCGCGTATCTATATCAGAAACTAGATACGGATATATACATGAAGCTGCCTGGGAAGGTATAAGCTTCTGGAAGCAACTAAGCCTGACACACAAGGTGTGTATGTAATAAAACTAGAAAAGCTATTGTTGACTTGAAGCAATAGGCCCATGTGACATAGTTGGCTGAGTATTTGAAGGTCAAGGACTTTACAAATATTCGTATCTGTTCATACGTTCTTATACATAAATTAGCTTCAGTATCATCATAACAGTATAATAAATTATTTGAATATCCTTAGACAATTGGGGAGATCGCGAGAGCCGCCGAATACCTTGGGAAGGAATTCAAAATATAAGACCTTGGGAAATCAAGAGTGGCACTTGTACACTAAATAATATATATCGAAAGAGTTATCTAACACTTTGATATGGATGTAGCACACGGTGCTAAGTCATTTATTGCGCATCCAGCACTTGGGTGTGGACAACGACATCTTTCACCATCTAAATGGGGAGAGAAATTCCTAGGGCCATGGTGTTAGCTAAGAGGTGTTTTGCTTGAGTTAGCTGGGTATATTAGACCCAATAACTCATTCGCAGTGAACTGTTTAGCTTGCCATAGTTTTGTTTCTACCCAAAGGCACTGGAATGAGATCAAGCACATTCTGAGATATCTCATCGGCACAAAATACTGGGGTCTGCTCTATCTACAACTTGGCAAACAAGAAATTATAGGATACGCCGATGCAGAATTTTTGTCAGATCCACATAAAGGCCAATCACAATCGGGTTATGTATTCTTGAATGAAGATACTATGATTTCATGGAGATCAGTGAAGCAGACGATGGTTGCTACATCCTCGAACCACGCGAAGATTCTTGTACTACATGAAGCCGACAGAGAATGTTTTTGGCTGTGGTCTATAATCAACCATATCAATGGGAGTTACATTCTGAATTCTATCCAAGATAAACCGATAACACTTTATGAAGATAATGCAGCTTGTATCGTTCAAGTCAAAGGCGGATTTATTAAAGATGACAAGACGAAATATATTTTACTAAAGTTCTTCTACATACACGAGTTGTGGAAGACGAATGAGATTGACATTGTTCAAGTCCATTCAGAAGACAACCTGACTGATCTATTCACAAAGGCTCTTGCATATCCTACGTTCAAGAAATTAGTTCATGGAATCGGCAAGCAAAGTTTACAAGATTTATTATCTCAGGGAGATCGACATCAGGGGGAATAGTCCTAGCCTGACGTGGATACATGGGTGTTGTACTCTTTTTCCTGATAGCACATATTTTATCCTAGGAGGTTTTACTGGCTGGAGGTTTTAATGAGGCAACGTATATGCGCCCACAACCCATACAGGGCATATGATTGTGCTCTTTCCCTACACAACTTTTTACCCAAGGAGTTTTGCTAGGCAGAGGTTTTAATGAGGCAAGTCGTCCTAGTATGGAACGCCCCAAGGGGCAGTGTTAGGAGTTGGGTCTAAGCCCAAGCTAGAAACCCAACAGGGTTGGGGTATCCTATACGAACTCCTAACGAGCCCATAGACCCAATAGGGCTATGGGGAGAGTTAGAGTAGAATAGTGAATCCTTTTGGGTTGTCTATATATATCACTGTACTATGTACAGAGAACACAATTATGATAATCAATAAATCTCTTTCTCTCTTGTTCATGCTTTAGTATTATATTACTCTAAATTCATCATATCCAAACAAACACTAAATTTAGGATTCCTTCAACAAGGTGGAGAGTGAGAGGGAAAGGGACTGGTAGAGAAAAAGGCAAAGCATCTAAACCATCACAACCACCTTAACCTTCAACTCCTATTTAAACTCCTTCATCGCATACTAATACTACTCAACCACCACAGCCACAACAGAATTATGTTACTCAACCATCACAGTTATTTCAACCATTTCATTCAACTGGTCAGCATTTTAGACCACCTATGCAAGATCCTAATGCTAGAAGAGAACATGGTGGATATAGATTCACTAAGATATCTAGAGGGTTTGTACATTAGTTTGATGCTTCAGGGCAAGGAGAACCATCTAATAGACTGACTAACAAAGCTACACCAATTAGGGCCCTTTGGAAAATTTGATTATTTTACAGCTAACTATTTCAATGTTGTATTTGAGTTTAAAAATGGTGATGTTTAACCGTCATTTGTAAGACAAATTGTTATGTCTTTTCTTGTTTAAATACAACATTTCAAAAGTATATTAAAGCACTTTTATATCATCATATTTTCTCCTTCTTCTCTACTTTCACTTTTGTAGCAAATTAAACTACAAATTCATGTGATGACATCTCTACTGTTATTTTCACATTCTTTACAGATTCTTCTCTTATTGTATCAGTTAATCAAATAAAATTATTACAGATTGGATCTTCACATTTCTGAAACTTCTGCCCAAATGACTGTTGTGTCTTAGAAGTAAACATTTTCTTAAGGTAATTGTATCCATGTGTAGTACAGGGAAATCTACCCCAAGGATAGTCTCTCACCCAATGGCTACTTTGACCACATCCAAAATAGCTATTTAAACTTGATGAACCTCCTTCTGCTCCATTGGCTTGATTAACAGCATCTGATAACCAATGAAAGGATCCACAAATTGAGTATTGACACTTTAAGAACTTTCTTTCATAGTTATTTTCAGTGAGAGATATCATCAGCTTCATGATGTTATTGTACGTAGCTTTTTTGCATTTTATGTATATCCAAGGACATTTTGATGCAATGCGACCCTCAAGATTGCACATTTGACAAACAACCTGTAAAAAAATCAATAAAACTAATATTTTAATTTTATCTTTTAGACCCTATTTTGTTGTAAGCAATTGATAATGTAGGATTAGATGTGAAACAAACTTCTGACCTTAGATTGTGTGCCAACTTCATATTTTCCACCACCCATTTTGAGTTCTGAAGATGAAGTTACTTCCAAAAAAAGAAGATAAAGTAGTTAATGTGAGAGAGGAGACGAAGATGAAGTTTTGGGTTAGTTTTATAGCCATAGCTGGCGTTGCAACAGTCAGATTTTTCGTAGCCGTTGGATCTGTTTGATAAAAATTATAGCGTGTCATTATGATATAATCATACGTGAGACTCATAATTGCAGCGTGGCAGAGCTAAGGGTATTTATGGTACTTCATATTATTTTCATCTCGGAGAGCGACTTCCGGGGTGTTTTAGGTTCCAAAAGCTAAAAATGACAATCATAAGGTGGTTAAACCAATTCGTGATCATTATTTAGGGTCTAAAAACTAATTTGTCATTTTATTTATACTATGAGTGCATCATCACAACAAGTTGTTTATCTAGGGATTTGATAATGGCAGGTTGGAATTAATATAAGCAATAATGTGGGGAAATCAAGTTATATACGAGCAATGGTTTGATATTAAATTTCAACATGTAGTGTAGTTTTAATCTTCTCTAATTATAAACTATGGATAAGCCGACATCGTTATAACACTCTTAATGGAAACCCTAAATCATGACTTTTGCCAAACGGTGGAGATTTCTATATATCTCCCAACTTTTATCCAACTTTAATAAGGTTCAACAACAACACTCTTAGAAATTGTAAACTCCTAAAGAAGGATTCTATGTAGTAGATGTCACTTTCTAAAATTGCTACCGACTAATACACGGTCACACATTACTCACAAATATAAATATATATAAAACCCACACGGTAATGAACAAGATTTATCGGGGCATTACAATCTGCCATTAATAAGGGTTGGGTAAGATGTTGTTGCAAATCGAATTGTCAAAACCTCATACCCCAAATCGAAGCAGGTGCACTAACACAAAGGTTTGTTCAGAGAGAGAAAAACAATCTGCAGAATTCTAAAGCGCAGAGAGACAGAGAGATCGTTGGTTTTGTTTTTAGATTTTATTTATTTATTTATTTTTGGAGAAGAAAGTGTCGGGGGAGGAGAAGAATAGTTTTTACCCGTGTTTTTTTTTTAGCTTTTGGACTTAAAACTTGAACTTCCAAAATTGTCCATTCATGTGTGATCCTCGAGGCATCCACATCGCATCCTGTCCCCCTTTGTCTCTGGACATAAGGTAGACTTGTCCAAAGCGGCAAAAACACCACTCCGGTAAGAGATATTCCTCATGAGGCTTCGAGCCTCTGTAAACTATGTTGTTTCTTTATTACCTCAAGGGGCCTAATCAATATATTATGTTTTGTCAAAAAAAAAGAGTAAGTTGTGACTATGTGCAGTTTTTATATTTTTGGGTTTTTAAGTATACATTTCTGGTCGAGTTACCGCTCGCCTGGTCCCTAATCTTGCAAAAAAAAAAAAAAAAAAAAAAACAAGTACCTAAAACTTGTAAATTTTATATCAATGAACATAACAAAAGGTTGTGAAATTAGGTTGCATTGCATAAACAAGTTTAATAACATTTCACATGTATGAAACTTTTCAGCAAATGTTCAACAAATAGAGATATCAAAATGTACCAAATTGTCAAAGGCAGGTCTTTACATTCAAGTCTGTTTATGGTGTTATTGGACAAAATTTTGCAAGTTTCATCAATAACTAAGAAACCTCTTTTAACCTTCTTAATTTGTATTTTACACTAATTAATAATATTTAATCATGCCTAGTACTGCAAGAAGTACAATGGATATGCTCATCAATCATATTTATTCTTTAACACAACCTAAAAGACAACTCATAATATAGGTCAGGACGTCAGGTGTACTTCACAAAGCATCTATGATTCGATGGGTTTATCGTTAATTCATCGGTTCAACCACCTATTTGTTTCATTAAAATATTTATCTCTGCAAGGTTTTTCATTAACAAAAAGGCACTAAACAGCTTTACTCATCTCAAACCAAACTTAAAATTTAAAACCCCCACCGACCCCCCCAGACAAGGGTGATCCAGATTCACAATCTATCACCATTTGCCCAAATAATCCTGGGGCCGACATATCATGAGCTGAGTAAGTCAAGATCCCGGCAAGTGGTCCTGCTGGTGGTCAGGACTTGGAAAAAAAGAAGAAAAAAAATTTGAATTTATTCCTCAATAACCAGGAAAGTGCAGACAAGTGAAAGACCAATATCCGTTCTGCTATAATAAGAAGTCAAGAAAGCTAAATCAATCACTTGGGAATCTTCGATAAAAAAAAACTGCGTTTCACAAAGTCTTATTGGATTTGTTTAAGCAGAAATGTCTGACTTCACTCGAGATTGCCCAAAACATGTTATTAGAGCATAAGCAGCATGGATTTATTCAAAACAGCCTCCAAAACCCGAATTCACCTAGAGTGGGGTGGTTTTGGCTTACAACAGTTAAGTAGATTTTCAAAAAAACCACTCAAAAATCCACCATGAGGTGGGTGCAGAGTACTATAGGGTGAATTTCATTTTTTTTTTGAACTGCACGGTTCAGAAGGGCGCATCAAATTGAACGTCTAAGATTAAGCCACGTCTACACTATAAACAATCTGCGATGCGTGGAATAATTTGTTTTTCAATAATTAGTGCCTCGTGGTTCAGAAGGCCTGGCATTGTTTTGGATTTTTTAATCTCCTATTTATCTTGCTACATATAAATTAACAATTGGTTCAAATATTTCTTTGGGGTGATCATGAAAAATGCCATTTTAATGGTTTTCAACTGCAGATGCTCTTATAGTTACAGGCAATGCAATAAGTTGGTCATATTTCATAGGGTTCCTATACACCAACTAACATCAGAGGAGTCTCTACTGCTAATTCCATTTACTTTAATATGAATTGATGTAAACTGTGAAGAGAATTTCCCTGGAAATATTTTTCTCTGAAACAAATGTAGAGAGGTCAATGTATACTTTCTGAAATAATTGAAACTCTACATTCATGAACTTCAACTACTGGAAGACTTTATTATAGTGTGTTACAACGCATCCTAATTGATCCTAAATGATTATGATCATGGACTTTTAACCATCTGATTCGAACATTAGATCACAGACATCGACTAATTTCTTGATCAAAAACATACCGTGGCATTCACTGGGGATGCAATATATCAATTTCAATGTCAACCAATCTCCAAGCCCTAAACTCAGTTATTAAGAGCATCTCCAGCAGTTGCGTTTTGAGTGTGAGTTGGGTTTGTTTTGTCACCCCACACTCGCAACTCAAACTCTCAGTCTTCCAGCAGTACCAAAAACAGATGTGGGTTGCTTAGCTAGCGTTGTCAGAACTCAACTGAGTATGAAGAGCTCACACTCAAAAAAATGAGTTTAACGTACTTTTGATTACTGCGCGGACTAAAGAACACCGTACGGACTATATTTTTTTTATTGATGTATGAGAGAAGATGAATAGTTGTGCAGAGTAATGAATACCGCTCTGACTAAATAAAACCGCCTAAATTAAAAATATTTAAAAAAATAAAAATAAATATTAACTGCTTGAAGGGATGAGTGTGGGTTGGGAGTGTTTGGGCCTGACAAGGTGGGCCAGGTCTCCCAACCCACACCCAAATGCTGGAGATGCTCCAACAAAGTAAACGTTATTGCAAATATCAATGAAACTTCCTTGGTTGAACCGTCTTCTTCCTAATTTTAAACAACTTAAATATACTTTCTTCTTCTTTTTTTATTGGTAAACAACTTATATATACTCGAAACCTATTCTCTCTCTCTCACGATCTTTTACATAGATAAGAAAAATGTATAGAGTTGCAAGTGCATCTGAGTATCTAGTCATCACCGGAGTGGGGATAGACGACGTAAAGCTTGCTAAAAAAGCATGGATTCTCCCTGGACAGTCATCCACCCTATTCGATGTCTCCCCTGTCAATTACACCTTCCAAGTTCAAGCCATGAGTGCAGAAAAACTCCCTTTCATTTTACCTGCGGTTTTCACCATAGGACCTCGTGTGGATGATGAAGACAGCCTCGTTAAATATGCTAAGCTAATATCTCCTCATGACAAACTTTCTAACCATGTACATGAGCTTGTTCAAGGAGTTATCGAGGGTGAAACTCGTGTTCTCGCTGCTTCTATGACTATGGAGGAAGTGTTTAGAGGCACTAAAGAGTTTAAACAAGAAGTGTTTGCGAAAGTTCAACTTGAACTCAATCAGTTTGGGTTGTTGATATACAACGCTAATGTTAAGCAGCTCGTGGATGTACCTGGTCATGAGTACTTCTCCTACCTTGGGCAAAAAACCCAAATGGAGGCTGCAAATCAAGCAAGGGTTGATGTTGCTGAGGCAAAAATGAAAGGTGAGGACCTAGAGAAAATGCATATATATCCCACTTTTGCAAAGATTAGATAATACATGTTCTTATAAATTTGAAAATAAAATTACATGATTTTTGTGTTACGAAATTGTGTCCATAGGTGAGATTGGATCAAAGCTTCGAGAAGGGCTGACCCTGCAAAACGCCGCAAAGATTGATGCAGAGACGAAGGTAATAGCAACACAAAGACAAGGAGAGGGGAGGAAGGAAGAGATTAAGGTGAAAACAGAAGTGAAAATATTTGAAAATAAAAGGGAGGCTGATGTAGCCGAGGCAAATGCTGAGTTAGCAATGAAGAAAGCTGGGTGGGCCCGACAGTCGCAGTTGGCAGAGGTGGAAGCCACAAAAGCGGTGGATATTCGAGCGGCTGAGTTGCAAAGGGAAGTCGAAAGGATGAATGCCATGACTCAAACAGAAAAACTGAAAGCAGACTTATTGAGTAAGGCCAGCGTGCAATATGAAACCAAGGTATTCATCCTGATTTTCAGCTTAAGTGAAATAGATAGTATAAATTAATTAGTTAAACGAGTACCAAGAGTAAAAGAAAAGGGTATCGATAACTAACTAATCTAATAATAGGCCGCACACACTGCATAAACTACTAGGGTCATTTAAAATGACTGAAAACTACATGTCGATATATATCCAAGTATCCAACTAAATGCTTAATCTCCAAACGTGTGATATCTGAACCTTACCTAGCAAACTGCCGAATAACTAACGCTTAAAGCATGAATCTTATTCTTCCATAATGAAACCATTTCAAAATCACGATATATACAAAATAATATACAAGCTCCCACTAAACATGTACTCAACACATATTTTATTTATCTGAAGTATACAGGCTCTAATTAAACAAGTACATACCATTTAGTATCAGTATTATTCTGTATTACTCCCGTATCATTCAGATAGAAGTAATTGCAGCTTATCGGAAGAACAAATACAGATTCTGCAAATTAAATCTATCACCTTTTATATTTAGACCGAAATTTCATATGAAATTTGGCAGTACTTACAGTATTTTCCCTTATCCGGTATATGCCGATTGCATATTTCATTTGCCTTTGGCCAAATCATCAAGAAGATTCTGAACTACTTCTTGCCCATAGGTTCAAGAAGCGAATTGGGAAATTTATCAGAAACAAAAGGCCGCAGAAGCAGTGCTTTACAATAAGGAGAAAGAGGCAGAGGCACAGAGAGCAACAGCATCAGCAGCTTTATTTGCCCGGCAACAAGCTGCGGACGGAGAATTTTACATGAAGAAAAAAGAAGCGGAAGGACTAATGGCTTTAGCAGAAGCTCAAGGCGTTTATTTACGTACACTTTTGGATGCACTGGGAGGTAACTACGCTGCCTTAAGAGATTACATGATGATTAACGGAGGCATATTTCAAGAGCTTGCAAAAATCAATGCTGGAGCTGTACAAGGATTACAGCCAAAGATCAGCATTTGGAGTAATGACGGCATGGGGGGTTTGACAGGTGGATCAGGAAGCGGAAATACAGCCATGAACGAGGTCGCTGGGGTTTATAGGATGTTGCCACCACTGTTTAAGACAGTGAACGAGCAGACAGGAATGCTTCCACCGGCATGGATGGGAACACTAACGGATTCGACTAGTAATTGATATGTGTGTGTTTGAGTTCAATATTATATGTATATGTTTACGTGATCGTAAAATTGTGTGTTTTGTTTTCAATTTTCACGTTTTGTGCAAATGTGTAATTAGTACTAGACATTCTTGAAAAGGAATGTTACATTTATTTATATGCAAAGCTTGCGAGTTGGTTATATAGTGTTTTTTTCCCCGTAAGATATAAGGAATGATGATAAGTAATGCTTTCGAGGCATAGTTCTAAGAGAACGAGAAAGGCAGAAGACGCAGAACCGAAAGCGACACTTGATGTGGAATTAGAAACAAAGTAAAGAAAGGATAAACCGTTCATTAAGGAATGTGACAGCATTAAAACCGGTATAGATAAATTTATCAACAAGAGCCGGAAAGATTTGAATTCTACTTTACAAAAGAGCAGTAAAATGAACATTTAGTTTTTGTCTGATCATAAAAAAAGATATATACCCCTAAAGACAATGTATTCCAAATGTAGCTATATGAAGATTAAAAGATTAAGCATCAATAAAAAAAATTACCGTAGTTCTAACGAATTTATTGAAGGGTTTGATTAAAATTCAAAGAACATTTTGAGTACGATGACAACACGAGCATCTCTTTTTCATTTGGGTTCATCCTGAAAACTCTAATTTATGTAGTAACATTCCTAAAGTTTTCATTTGGTACAAAATATGGTACAAGTATATACGAAAGAGTAACACCTTGAAATATAATAAAAATAAAATCTCATAAACTAAAGAAAGGATTACCAGGCATGAACAGTTGACAAAACCGCGGAAGCCCCCATTACCGGGTGGCATTAATTATAATAGACGTGTTATTTGCATCCAGAGAGAAGTCCATCTCCACCATTTCATTCCGAAGTTGCATTGCTTTGTCAAGTTTGTTATTCTGGAGCAATCCTCGAAGTATTGTATGTAACTTCATCCGGAGTAGGACCCTTATCTAACATCTTTGTAAACAACTCCTCTGATTCTTGAAGCAGGCCTTTAATTAAAAGTTTTTTATCATTATATTGAATATCATAGTGTCACATTTCAAGCTCTTAGAAGGAAGACTGTCAAAGAGTTTATTTGCCTCATCTAAGTTGTTAGCTTTGCACATGTTATCAATAACTGTATTGTATGTAACAATATTTTCTTTCAATCCATCATTTTCCATCTCTTCAAATACTCTCATCGCTTCCTCATAACTATCATTTTTAAATAGGCCATTCAATAAGATACTGTATGTGTAAACATTTGGACTAGGCCCACGAGCTTGCATCTCCTTTAAAAGCTCTTGCACCTTTGTAACTCTCCTAACATTGCATAAACCACCTATTAGGAAATTCCATGTTAGGACATCAGTAACAAATCCCTTGCTACACATCTTCAAAATTTTGCATAGCTTCATCCAACTTCTTAGCCTTGCAATACCCATTTATCAATACATTGTAGTTGATAACATCAGGCTCACATCTCCTAACCACCATTGAATGCAACACCTTTGTTACCTCATCCATTTGGTTTTGTAAACAATATCCATTCATCAAAGCGCTATAGATTATTGTGCCTGGTTTCACGCCCCTTTGAATCATCAAATCAAACAACTTTTGTGCTTTTTCAACCATGCCTTCCTTGCAAATAACGCCAATTAAAATGTTAAATGTAAATACATCTGGTGAGATTCCACGACCTATCATTTGATAAAATAGCTTTGTTGCTTCTTCCCTCTGATCTGAATTGCATAAGCCATCTATCCAAGAATTGTAAGTTACTACATCGGGTTGTACACCTCTTGTTGACATCAACTGAAATAGAGTTTGTGCTTTTTCCGTCTTCCCATCTTTGCAAAGAGCATCTATCATGATGCTGAATGTTACTACGTTTGGCGAAATTCCAAAATTCACCATGTTTTGGAAATAAGATTCAGCATCCTTCCACATGCCTAAACTACATACACCTCGAATTATGGAAGTGTAAGTGATGACATCTGGTACAACTCCTTTGCAAATCATTTCTTTAAAGAGGTTCTGAGCCGTGTCTATCTGTTCATCCTTACAGAGACCGCCGATGATTGCACTGTACATTACTATGCCAGGCTTGTGATTTCCTTTCTCCATATCCTGAAGCAACTTAATAGCTTGATTAACATTCCTCATTTTACATAACCCATCAACTATAGTTCCATAAGTAACATCACTACATGTATACCCATTATCTGTAATTTTGTTAACCAAATGGATTGCATGCTCCACTCTCTTCTCCTTAAAAAGCCCTCTTAGCAAGGTGGTCAAAATAACTACAGTTGGTTCAAACCCATTTTTCAAAATGTTTCCAAGATCCCATTTGGCAAAAACAGTTGATTAGGGTACTAAATGTGACTATGTTTGGCTTAATTCCCGTGGAATCCATGATTTTAAAGATTGTAATTATAGTGGAATAATGTCTCAACTTGCAGAGTACTCCTAATAGTTGACTGAATGGGAAAATTGAAGGCAAGGGGTTGCATTTGAATCGCGTTATCGAACAAACCCTTTGCCTATCCTATCCCAAGGTTCCCTGATTTACATCTCTTACAAATTTCTCAAACTGGGAATGTTGGTGTTTGTGTTCTATATTGAAGATAGAAGCGGGTGAAGTGATAATACTGACCTTAGGAAGCTCAGATATTTTCTTCATACCAACAACTGATCTTTTCGTGGCTTCAAACTTCAAAGTTGAGAGTTCCACTTCCACGCAGACAGATTGGGCCCTTTTAAGAGTGTAAAAGTATAAAAGTTTAAGACAATCTCCAATAGTGCTTGTAGGACTAAGTTGGTCAAATATCCCAAAATCAGGCTTATATAATAGTACTTGTCCGAGGGATTATGTTAAGACCCCAATACCACTTCACCACAAAACTTAGGTGTCCGTGGTACGATATTTAATGGTCTTAACCCTTAGAATCCTAACATTCCACCCCGCTTCAAAGTCGAACATCCTCGAAGGTCAACTTTTTCTATGCCTATACACATTGGCGAGCCTCCGACATTTTTTCTGGTACTCCTTTTTTCCACTAACAGCGAGCCCCCAACCCTCGGTCGGTACCCCTTTTTTCCTTTAATGGCGAGTCCCCAACCCCTTTTTGAGTTGGTACTCTTTTTTCCATATTTCGCTCTCGCCATGATCCTTGATGTGGAACCTGGCTCTGATACCAACTTTTTTTATTATTACTATTTTTTTTTTTTGTAAAATAAGCAGATAATATAAAAGGAACGGAAATTATGAGAATAAATACCAATAAATTTCAAAATCGATACTAGCAAGAGGAAAAATTAATTTTGCCTCTACTAAAGTTGCAATATAACAGTAGACAACCACATATTTTTGGGCTCCACAAGTACGAATGTCACTTCTAAAATAATAAAAAATTGTAAAACTCATTTATAACTATTATATCAAGCCACGTGTTATTACCATTTGTTCTTTAACATTTGTTAAGAAACAATTTGTCATTATATCAACAACAATCAATTTCATTTGTTAAGAAATATTTGTCATTTGTTTTCCTAAAACTCTCTCCTTTGTTCAAAAATTTGTCATTTATTTTCTTACAAGTTTCACATTTGTTCAGAATTGGTTGTCATTTGTACCACCATAATGTTGTCATTTGTTTAATAAAATATTACCTGTTTCAAAATGTCACCTATTTTTTGCAGCCACGTGGGCTCCACAAGTACGAATGACACTTTCAAAATAAAAAATAAAAAATTCAAATCATTTAAAAATATATTATCATGCCACGTGTTCAAATTTAATTACTCTATGTACGTGTAAGGCGGACATTGTCACCATTTCATACATGACTTGTCATTTGTTTTTGGACAGTTTGTCCCACCTTATACCAGATTTGTTATTTGTAAGAAGGTTGTCACCAATTTTGTTATTATTTCTCATCTTGTTTATGGTTAGGTATCACGTCCGGTTCACAGGAGTTCGTCTGGTTTTTAACACCAAAAGCGATCTCGGTTCATCGAACAATTTCTTCTTCTAACTCGACCAGAAAAATCGCAAAAACCGTCCCGATTATTTATCACAAACCGTCTGTGTGACTACTGCCTACCAAGTGTTTGATTAAAGACTAGTACTCTACTCCTTGGGTATAGAGAAAATGATGGTATTCTACTCCTGGAGTTGGTACTCTAATCAACTCTACTCTACTCATGGAACAAACGATGGCAAATTGCCTGCGCTGCTGCAAACCAAACTATGTCATTTGATCAGATGAACTCTGGCATTCTTTCAAATACCTATGTCATTTGTTAACAACTAGTTGTCATTATCAATACCGACTTTCTCATTTGTGCAGACTTCTTTGTCATTTGTTTTACCATAACTTTTCCATTTACTCAAAAAAATATCAATTGCATGAATATTACAGTAGTTTATAGGCCGTGGGCTCCACAAGTAAGGCCACAAGTAAGGCCGTAGGCTCCACAAGTACGAATGTCACTTCTGAAATAATAATAAAAAAAGTTTGAATCATTTAAAAATATATTATCACGCCACATGTCCAAATTTAATTCCTCGATGTACACATGTCATTACATTTTGAGACATGTAAGGCATACACTGTCACCATTTCATGCATATCCCATCATTTATTGCAGGGCAATTTGTCACGTTTTTAACCATTAGTTATATTGAATCATGTAAACTCTATCACCAATTCTGTATTACTTGGCATTTGTTTATTGGTGTTTAGGGTTAGGTAATACGTGCGATTAACACGTGTTTGTCTGGCTTTCGGTGCCAAAAACTATCCCTATTTCTCAAACAGTTTTTTCTTACACTACGACTGCAAAAATCGTAAAAACCACAAAAACCGTCCCGATTCTACACATCATGTGTGTGATTGACACCCGCAAAAATCGTCCCGGTCACACAAACCGTTTTCTCACAATCGTTGAGTCTCGTGTGTGTGTAATTTTAGTATAATTTTAGTGGCAAATCGTCTGTGTAACTACTGTCTACCAAGTGTTTGATTAAAGTCTAGTTTTTCTTTCATAATGAAGTCTGATAAAGAAGTGAATGAGCAATTTAATGAGGAAAATGAAACGTAGGAGGGTAGAGCCAAGAAGGGCACCTATAATGCTAAAAATTATACCTATCGGTGTACAAGTGTGGGACTTAACAAAATGTTTGAAGCTCTGCCTGAAGAGGAGAATAGTACTCTTCGTACCACCTATTTTACACCGCTACTGTTAATTGAGCCAATAGCGACGATGTCGACGTTGGTTGCAGAAATATTTGATCGTCATCTCAGTGATATGAAGTTCTAATTTGGGGGACAATAATTCAGATAAAACCCATTTATGTTTGCCTGATTTTGGGGCTACGTGTTTCTTCTATTTAAGATGATTTCTTATTTGTTGATCCAGAGTATATAACGAATTTCAGAATGAGGCGATTCCCCAAGAAGAAGAATACATATGGGTTAAAGGAAATTGACGAGGCTTTAAAACAGGCGAAATTGGAAAGAAATCATGGTAAGATTCTAATTTGTCATTTGCTTAGTTTGCTTTATCATTATTCTGCATTGTATTTATCACCCTAAAAGTTTATGTATTGTATTTACATTTTTGGGTCATTATTTTCTAAGGTTCTTATCATTACATTGTGTACTCTTTGGAATTTTTTTACTCATTCTTATTCTTTGCCTTGTGTGATTTTATTTTGCAAACGATGTTCTTCGATTAAATTTGTTAAAAATTATACTATCCTTTTTCCTCCCGAACAAGGGGAGAAACGCTATGGTGAAGTATGTTAATCTAGTAGATGATTTAGGTCAGTTTAATAGATTACCCTGGGGTCAGCTGGTCTATAATTTATTGTAGAGTCAAATAGTAGAGTTTGTCGATTATCGATCGGCCACTGATAAAAAATCAGATAAAGCTTTATCACTGTACGGATGTACCTAGGTGTTGATGATATGGGTTTTCCTCTCTGTTCCTAGCCTTAAGTTTCCAAGAATTCAGGAATCCAAACATTTGTTCCCTAAGCTACATGGATAGAGGATAACATCCTTTAAGCGTCACCAAATTGTGACGTTTAAAAAGTTTTTTGCTAACCCCAAATTGGTGGTAATAGCTTTGAAGGCATCTGAGACTGACATGCAGCAAGAACTTGTGTAAGAGGCCATGATAATCTTCATTTATTTGCATGAATGATTTAATTTATTGCTTTCTTGTCATTTAATTTAGATTTCTCATCTTCTTTTTTTGTTTAAGTTTGGCATTTTTTATCTTCTTCTTGTCATTTGTTTGGTTTTTATCTCTGTCATTTCCCCCGTTATTATTAAATCCCCTTGTTGTTATCTGTGTTATGCCTGTTGTCATTGTTAGTTTATTTTTCTATCATTTCTAAATCACTCTTTGTCATCTGCTTAAATATTTTAGAGGAATCACATTGAAGCACCAGCAATCGGCGGTGCACCTGTAGTCGGTGTTGCACCTGCAATCGAACCACTTGTAATCGGTACACCTACAATCGATAGCAGTTCTTCTGCCACTGAGATCAGAGCTGTAGTGGTTAAGGTATACTCCCAATTAGAGGACCATGGTAAAATGTTGTAGAACTATAGTAAAATGTTGGAACAAATTTCGATGTCTACAATTAGATATAGTACTCTACCACTTGGAAATGGTACTCTACTCCTTGGGCAGTACCCAGTTTTCTACTCCTGAGAAAATCGTGAAACGCAAGCGAAAAGAAGAAGGTAATGAGAAAGAAGATGGGAAAAGGAAGAATGCGGAGCCGAGAACCTGGCAAAGAGAGCTCCAACAAAAAAAATCAAAAGATTGAAGGGAAGAAAAAAGGTAAGGGAAAAAGGGAGAAGGCAGAAGAACGTGGAAAAAACACAAGACCAATGCCAACAAGAAGAATAAGAAGGCAGATGAAGTTGATGTGCCCCTTGTAAGGGCCTACCCCTCGACCTTACCCATATCGAGCTATCTTCAGTTCGAACTATCTTCATATTAGATTCACGCACTCTCCACATGACTTTAACAGTTAAACATTGTCACCTATTCTTTGAACTGATAAAGAATGTGGGTCGAGCTCAAATAGAAAAGCCTGAACAAGTTAAAGATACATGTCTCTCACGAACTCAGCAGTTACTCAGTCAACTGCCACTAACCATATTGTTTGAAGAACATGCTGCAGTACGATGAAAAACTGTAAAGAAGGCCTATAAAAAGAAGAAGTTCCAGAAGAGACAAGGACCAGAAAAAACACACCAGAAATCATCTAGAAAACTATATTTTTAGATTCTTAAACACCTTCAAACTTCTTATTTATAAGATCAAGCATTTCTAAGTCAAGAGATTACTTGTAATAAGATATTAGCCTCAAACAATAAAAGTTACTATTACAAAAAATCATCAATCTGAGGTCGTGGTTTTTACCTATTTATTGGTTTTCCATGCTAAACACTTGTGTTATCTCTTACTTCCATTGGATTTTTTCATAGGTACATTGGTGTAAGAGCTAACTCCAGGCCACTTTGAGCTTATAGAATTAGGCCATTACACCCCTGAAGAAAAAAGTTGAAGGCACGAAGAAAAGAGCTCTCACTGATGAACAATTAGATGACGTCCCACTGATCATTTTGAAATCCTTAATCCCCAAGAAGGGTAATAAAGCACTAAGGAAGAGATAGGCGGCAGTCCTAGATCTTAAGTCTGATAAAATTTAATCAACTGCAGAAAATTTGATTCAACAAGTTGCCCCTAAAGAGGGATTGGAGGTGGAAAAAGTTTTAAAGGTAGTTGATGAAGTTGAAGCCGAGAGGGAATTGAATTTGGAAGCTATATTTTCTTAATATAGTGGTGATCGTCTAGAGGTATTATCCATTTACAACTTCTTATCATTTATTAGATTTTATTTGACATTTGTGTTTTAGAACATTGGCATTTACTCTATGATTTTTTTCATTTGTTCAAAATTATTTGCCATTTGTTCGGACGTCTTTGTCATTATATTTTCCAGAACATTCATTTGTTTTGAAGTCTTTATTCATTTCATTTGTTGTACTTGTATGTGAAGTGGAAGAAGGGTGCAGTGGAAGATGAGGAACCTGAAGCTAAAGAAAAAGACTATGAAGATGAGAAAGATGGTGATAATGAGAATGATGGCATTGAGAAAGCTAAATCTGTTCAAGAAGAGCAACCTCAAGTTGTTAAAGAAGATGAAGTTCATGAGATATTTATCTAACATTTGTTTTGAGCTATCTATCATATTTGTTGTGTGCTGCCCTATCATTTGTTTATTTAATTTTACCATTCGTAGTATGTATATTCTATTTTATAGATGGATAATTCAGAACAACAATCTGTAGTGATGTATTATGTTGGAAAAGAAGATGGAGTGGAAGAAGCTAATAAGGTATTTAACTAATATTTGTTTGTTTTGAGCTATCCATAATATTAACATCACCTATCCATACCATTTTTAATTTGTTTCTTCTTTACCATTTGTTGTACAGACTATGGAGGTTGTACACCAAGCAGACCAAGCCAAAACTGAAGTAGTGTTCTTCCACCTGGAGGAAGATATAGATGAAGCTAATCAGGTAACTTATCATTTGTCTGCTGGTAATTTCTCATTTTTATCTATTTATTTTACCATATATTGTATCACTCTTATCATTTGTAGTCTATTTATTTAAAGACTAGTGCAGACCAAAAGACTGTTGTATCTGTCGAGGAACAGAGTAAAAAGGAGGTGGTTGAAGGCAAGGATGATGATGATGGAACTTCACAGAAAAAACCAGGCCCTATGAAAATAATAAAAGAAATGGTTGTTGACCAGACCAATGTATGAAGTACTTTTAACCAGACCCTGAGTAATAAGATTTCATGATATATCTTATTACTCATTCCCATGTAATATGCACATTTATATTTTCTTATTTCATAATATATCTGTTTCAGCTTGTTTTAATAGAGTCAGAAGTAGATGTCACCTTGAAGAAGAGGCATAAACTAACTGACAAAGAAATTATTGACAGAGCTATTTCATTTTCAATTTAAATGAACCTATTGCATGCTCACCTTGACAATCTTCTTTCTGGAGTGTTATTCGAATCTTTTATTCAAAGACCCATCTCCCAGGATGAGAAAAACTAGGTAGACCAAGTCTAGCCACTGAGGAAGGATTAATTATCTAATGAAGATAGGGACTACAACACGAGCACTTATAGGTGGATAGGCAAAGAAACTGTTTGCCTTAACGCTCTCTACACCTTATATACAAACCAATGGTTGGACAATGAGGTATTTATATCATTTATTTATTTTTATCTGTCATTTATTATGTTATCCTCTGTCATTTTGGTCATTTTGTCAAAAAACTGTCATTTGTTCAAGAATCTCTACCATTTGTTTTCAAAGTGCTTGTCATTTGTTCATTGCACTTTGGCATTTGTTTATACAGAAGTTGTTTTCCTTGAACGTTATCATTTGTTTTAAAGTCTTTATCATTTGAATTTCTGAACTTTATCATTTGTTGCTGATGATTTATTATTGTCTTTTTTTGTTCAGGTCATTAATGTTTATATAAAAAGTCCTAATTTAATTTTTTGATTTAAAACATTATGCTCGCCTAGCTAAAGAAAAGATTATGTTTGCGGATGTGTATTTGGGGCAAATTATAGCTAAAGCTTTCAATGTCTGGAATCAGATTATGTCCTCTCCAGAAGGTATGGAATTGAAGAAGAAATCAATTTATTAGCAAATTACTTCTATGAGATGGGATTTTATAGTTTCCCGTTACTTCGATCGAGGAGATTTGAAAGTAATGAATTCGAAATTAATACTCCTTCCCTGGAATCCCAATGGCAACCATTGGATCCTTTGTGTTGTGTTCTTTAAGGAAAGAAAAATATGCATCTACGATTCACTAGTATATGCAAAAATTGTAAATGCAAAGAAGAAGAAGAAGAAGAAGTTATCTCCTGGACACCAGCATATTCATGATCAGCTATCAACGATCCTCCTAAGAATATTGATATGAACAGATTTTGCTGATCGTAGGTAACTTACTGGTTCAGAGGTAGAGACTTATGGTATTAACTCCACATGGACAACTCGTTTTGGGGAGTGTCCAATACAACCAAATAGTAATGACTGCGGGATCTATATGCTTATCTTTTTGGACAATACCCTAAGGGATATGAGATTTTCATATCTGATAAACGGTGATGAATGTCGTTACACAATTGTTTATGACATATTGAAGTTCAGAGTTAAGTCGGAGGAGATTTGTAAACTTTGACATCTATTTTGTTGTAAACTATAATTTATGTATATTTGTAAAGTTATAAACAATTATGAATATCATTTATTTATATGATCTTTGTCATTTGTTAATTATTCTTTATCATTCAGTTATAAAATATTTTTCATTTGTTAAAATAGAGTCAGAATGTAGTATCTGCCTAGTTGAATGTATTTATGATTTTATGAATTATATGTCTTCCAGTTATAAATCTTTTGTCACCTTTTAATGAATTATTTGTCTTTTTTTGAAAATGCCTTCCAGTTTTGAAATATTTGCATGAAATATGTATAGTATGAGAATGTTACGCATGGGGGAATAACATAATTAGAGTGCATGATGTATGAAATCAATTTGTACGTATTACATCTCCCAATCTTCAAACTACTCCTAATTTCATTTCTTTTTGTTTGACTATGGTTTATGGGAAACACAAGTGTGTTTAAGAGTATTAATTAGATTTTTTAAACCCAAAAACTCAAGCTAAGTCTATAAAAACCTATATTGTTACCCCCAAATATATCATAAACCAGCCTCCTTATCATCATCTTCTTCAGTGGATAATAATAGTCCAAGAGCAACAAAATATTACACAACCTCTGAAGATGAAGAAGAAAGGGATTATGATTATCCCATAAATGATTCTGCCGAAGAAAATAGTGGTTATGATGACTCTAATGAAAAGAAGAGTGGGGATGATGATTATATGGACCTATCCCTCGATCTAACCCAATTCGAACTACCTCCATATCAGACTCACGCATTTTACACGTGACATAAATAGTCAGCATTGACACCTACACCACGAATTGATAAAGAACGTGGGTCGAGCATAACATAAAAACATGAACAAGTTAAAGATACTTGTCTCTTATGAACTCAACAGTTATTCAGTCAACCTCGACTTACCATATTGTTCGGAGAACGCGCTTTAGCACGATAACAAAATACGGGCAATGCCTATATAAAGAAAAAGTTCTAGAAGAGACAAGGACCAGAAAAATGAGAAATCACCAAGAAGACCATATTTTATAGATTCTCAAACACCGAATTTCTTATTTACAAGATCAAGTATTACTAGTTCGAGAGATCACTTGTAATAAGATATCAGCCTCAAGCAATAAAAGTTACTACTACTAAAACCCTCAACCTGAAGTCATGGTTTTTTATTTATTCAGAGGTTTTCCACTCTAAATTGCTTGTGTCATTTTTTTTACTTTACATTAGTTTTTATCACAGGAACATTAGTATAAGAGCTAATTTCGAGCCATCTCGAGCTTACGGAATTAGGCCATTACATTTGGCGCCATCTGTAGAAAAGAAGACATTTCCACGATATCCTAAGGCATACATTCACTCTACTATCAATCTCCAATCATGGTCACTTCTAGACGGCCAGTAACCAAAATCTAGCTCGATCTTTCAGTTGAGCCGGAACAACTTACAGAACTACGGGTGAACCTCTACTTTGAAACAGAGAAAAACAATGAGCTCGAATGTCAGTTGACTATTGACCGAGAACTCCGCGAGAAGGAGCTCAAAGCTTAGCGACAAGCTTGTTTGATAACGTTCAAACGACATGAAGACTAGATGGCAACCATGTAGATTGCATTACAAGCTTTATAGGATACTTAATAGGCTCCTCAAACTAGAGATCATGATCAAGTGTCAGAGACCTACCAGGTTTCTGCGTAGGACAGATTGGGACCTCGAGGAGCCATCAACAAAGATATTTCCATAAATATTCAATACGAACATCAACCTTCCATTCATTTGGGTGGTAAAGTTCAGTCCAAAATCAGCAGAGGTCACCGATTTTCCAAACATTAGGAAGAAGAGCAGCGAGCTCAACCTCTAATTCTAGCACGTGATCATTTGAGTAAAGGCACCGGTACTCATAATCCTCAACCTCCTCGCTAAGCTACTCAAGCAACACGTCAATATGCAACACAAGAGCATATTGATCAGTGCATCAAGGACATGATTGAAGCGCAAGTTCTGGGCACTACAGGTGACCTTTCCAAGTTACAAGGAAGTACTATTGCCAAAGAACTATTCGATATGGAAATACCAAAAGGTTTCCATACTTCAGAAATTCGTAAATACAAGGGCACCGATTTAAATGAGTACATTCAGCAATACCGTGATTTATTGGGGTTATATTCCAATCTCCACCACATCCTCTGCCGTTTGTTCGCAACAAAGTCTACAGGAAGAACCGCTCTGGTGGTTCCACTTTTTACCAAAAGATTTTATACTCACATTCGATCACCTGCAGATACAATTCATCAAGATGTATGCTCATAACAGAGACAAAGAGGAGAATTTATATTCTCTTATTAGTCTTAAACAATCACATGGAGAGAAGCTCGAGGCCTTTGTAAAGAAGTTTTTGGAGCTCGCGCTTAAAGTAGATAACGGCGATCAAAAAATAGTTGTTACTGCTTTCAACAACGCACTCCAGCAGGATTGCATGGCCAAAGAGTATCTCTTCCTCGACAAACCTGCGACCTTGGAAGATATGATCACCAAGGTCAATGGATATATCAACCTGAAAAGGATGATGTATGAAAGGTATAAATCTACTAAATCTGTCATAACTACTGTAGGAGCACGCTCACGCTAGCAACGAGGTGAAAGGTCCCTGAGTGACCCCGCAACTATGAGTAGGAACACTCTAGCTAGCACTGACTGCCAGGTTATTCTGCGAGCCCCCTACTAACGATAAGCAGGTCTGTGGCTGGGACTCGCCTAACGACCAAAAAGTCGTCGCAAGCACAACTGATGACAATCCCGTAGTTGGCCCCCTGCCCACGTGGAAATATAAAAGCCTACGACCTTGAAGGGACATCTTAGGAATTACTCAGAGCACGTGAATAGGGGTACTCTTAGGTTGAACCTTCCCTATAAGTAGAGGTAACCTAGAAAGGATCTTCTTCTTCTTCTTCCACCTCATCCCCTTCTTTTAAAGAACTAGCTAAGTTAAGGAGACGGAGAGTAACCCGGAGAGAGTCGAGTGGTACCTTCCTCCAACGGGAAGTATCAAGCCTAAAATAATTATATACTCATTGTTGTCCCTAAGAGGAATCATAGAACTACAATTGGCACCGTCTGCGTTCCTTCCCTCAGCCTCTACTGAGTAACGATGGTGGTTTCCACATGCAACCAATCACAAGAACAGGCTATGGCCGAGATGAGAATGGTGTTACAATAATAGGAACAGATGTCCACCAAGGATGATCAAATACGATAACTACAACTTACCAATGATGCACTCCGTGACACTCTCGTCGTAGGCACTCAACCGCCGCCAGGCGGCCTGACGGTCTCTACTTCGATCAGCAAGTCTGCACAACATGAACCAGCACCTGGTAATGGCACCTTGCCCCCCATTTACGACCCGGTATGCGAGCACTAGGCTACGCCGATTCATCACCCATATCTGCCACCCCGCGGGCCACCCATACTACCAACAATCCTACGCCTGCCTATGTCACTCCCCCCTAACACACCACGTAATGGACCTCCCACAGATACGACCGGGTTACCAACTTATTCGTAATGACCCCCCGCCACCCGGTCGGTTTGCCCCATAGTACTACGACCTTTGACCCCCAACTCCCGTATCCCACTTCGGAGCCAGGCTTGGCAATGGCTATGCTAACCCCCCAGAGTGGTACCCACCATACAGCCCCGATAACCTCTCCTACCCCCTGGCAATGGGTACCAACACTACAATGAACGACACCATGCCTACAATGACAAATTTTACGATCAATACCCCAGCACGCCTTCATACAAACCAACCTGCGCTCACCACCATGAAAGCCACTTTAACGAGTCATCCACCAAGAATGGGGTGGTTACAGGATGGGACACTGGCATCAACGACCAACTGCCATTAGCGACAGCGTCCGTGGAGGCACTAATCAGGAGTATGCAAGGTACTAATCTTACTAGGCGGTTAACCAAGGAGACCCTCCGCCGGATCCACAACACACCTTTCACAACGGCCATCCGAAGCTACGTCCCGGGCCAGAGCTACTCCCGTCCAAAGATAGAGGCCTTTACTGGGAGTCAGGACCCTGGCCAACACCTCTCCAAATTTTAATACAACATCGACCTACAACATCAAATGGAAAACTACATGTATCACCCGTTCCCCTCGACCTTGTCTGACGGGGTCCTAGCCTGATTTCAGAGTCTCGAACCTAGCTCTATCTCCATGTTCAGGCAACTCTCGCTAGCTTTTATCGAGAAATACCTACACAACCAGCAGTCAAAGAAATAGTTATTCGAGTTATTATCTTTGAAACAATAGATTGGTGAAACCACTGACTTTTTCCTCTCTTGGTTTAAAAGCAAGCTCACCCTCATTGAATGGGTCGACGCACTGACTGTCTGTCTCGCCTTCATGGGTGCATGCCTTCCTAGTTATAAACTCTGTGAGGCCTTGCATATGAAGTAACCTGAAACTCTCGAGCACCTTTACAAAAGTTTGGAAATACCAGAACGTGGAAGCCGATAATCGCGCATCTGCCTTATAAACTGCCACCCTCCTGAGTACTTCTTTTGCCCCTTCGCCGGTCACTCGTCTCGACACCACTAAACACCTGAGGGACCAGCAATGTGACCTCGACGACAGTAGGAACAAAAGGCGCATGGGGCACGACCTAGGTTATAAAATAGAACCCCCACAGATTGGAAGACAGAGAGTCCCCACGCTGGGAACGGTATTTCCCCAGTGACCATACTCTAACACGGTCGGACCTCCTCCTCCCCGTCAAGAATGACCCCGACTACAGGAAACTGCGCCCCAAGCTGGACTGTCCTGGCCACCCGTACTGTGCACACTGCGACATCCATGACCACGCCACCGAGGAGTGCTATGATCTCATTAATATGACTGAGACTTGGTTCTGCCAAGGGCGTTATACCTAGTACCCAAGCGACCCATCCCATCCCTACTAACAAACTACCTCGTAAAATACTCGACCAGCCTGCGATAACCGTACGGGCACCGGGGAATCAAATAGTGTGTGAAATGATCTTAGGGGATCTCAACATAGCACCGTCCTGTAATGTAGCCTCCAATTTCACAAGGCAGTGTTATTACCTCACTGAGAATCAACGTATGACCCACGGTATTGAAACGGCCACCGATATATTGTACGAGCAGGCAATCTACTTCACTGACCAAGACCTCGGCTCAGTCTTATATATCCATAATGATGCTCTAGCTATTTGGATTGTGATTGGGGTGCCTTCGTTAAGCTCATGCTGGTCAATTCAGGCAGTGGTGCCAACATCTTGTATTACGACGCCCTCCAAAACATGAACATGCAGGATTGCTTGGAACTGTCCAAAATAAAGATCTTAAGATTTAATGGGTCCACTAAATAGGCTATAGGGGAGCTCATCAATCAGGTACAGGTCGGCCCAATCATGGTACCCACCATGTTCATCATCATTAATAGCCCTACAGTCTATTACAATGGCATCCTGGGACGCGATTGGATCTATGCCATGAAGGCAGACTCGTCTTCCTACCACCAGGTAATACACTTCCCAACAAAATTTGGCCTGTACCAGATACGAGGCTGCCAGGTCGCAACCCGTATATATTATGCTAACTCTATCCAAAACTTAATGAATCGCGAGACTTCTAAGAAAAAGGGGAAAAATATCGCCATTACGAATTAGCAAAGAATAGGGAACGAGCCCATGGTGGTGGACTCGTCCCCTGTTCCTCGCTACCCAGTTATTCTAATGATTACAAATGCACCACCCTTTGATCAGAATGATACAGTTATAGGCACGTTCAGCAGAGATTGGACACTGCCTCTCGTGGAGCTGGTCGATAAGATTAGCCTCGACGGACCTACAAGAACAACGTATATTGGTTCTTTGTTGATAGGTGATGAATGATCGGACCTTATCACCCTCCTCCAGCAATACAAAGACATCTTTGCATGGTCGTTCGACAAAATGTTGGGTATAAACCCCGAATTAGCCTGTCATCACTTCTACGTTAACGACAAAGCTACCCCCGTCAAGCAGAAACCACGCCGAACATCCCCAAGGTTATGAGGGGCCATAAACGACAAGATTCAAAAGTTACTGCAGGCAAAATTTATCATACCAGTGGACTGCCCACGCTGGGTAGCCAATGTGGTGGCTGTCCCCTAGAAGATTTGAAAAACGTGAGTCTGTATCGATTTCACCGACCTCAATTGACAGTGTCCAAAGGATAGCTTCCCTATTCCCCTCATCGCCAGACAGGTTAATTCCATAGCTGGACATGAGCAGTTTTCATTCATGGATGGTTACTCCAGGTACAACCAAATATCATTGGTAGTCGGGAACTAGGAGTGTACCTCCTTTACCACTGAGCAGAACCTGTACTGTTATACCGTCATGTCTTTCAGCCTGAAAAATATGGGATCTACTTACCAGCGCCTCGTCACTACCATGTTTGAAGAACTATTGAGGAAAATAGTTAAAGTCTACATTAACGACATACTGGTAAAGAGTAGACTAAGTGACGACCATCTCATTGACCTCGAGACCGTCTTCACAAGACTGTGATCCTATAAGATACGACTAAACCCAGAGAAATGCAGATTTGGAGTCTCCTCGGGGAAGTTCCTCAGATACCCAGTCACTCAGCGATAAATTTAGGCCAACCCTGCTCAGATCTGCACCCTCGTATGTATGCCATCACCACAAATACTGAAGTAAGTTCATGCCCTCGTGGGAAAAATTACCGCACTCGGCCGCTTCATTTACAAAGCTTCCTACAAGTGCCGTCCATTATTCCAATGTATCTGGGAGAAAAAAAAAGTGCAAAATAGAATTACGAATGCATGGCAGCTTTCCAGAACATGTTGTGATACTTGGCCACCCTGTCCATCATCAACGCACCAAAAGAATACGAGCTGTTGGGCTTGTATCTTGGGAATACAGAGGAATCCATCAGCGCAGTCTTCGTCCATAGGGAGAACCAAGCTGAGAAACCGGTCTACTTCATCAGTAAAACCCTTCAGGGAGCAGAACTGCGATACTCCACAGTGGAGAAACAAGCCATTTCCCTGGTATATGACTCATAGAAATTACGACCATACTTCCAAGCCCATTAAATCAAGGTCATCACCACCCAACCATTACCAAAGATATTCGCCAAGAAAGATAAAACTCACCGCATTACAAAATGGGTAATCACTCTTGAAAATTTTGACATACGCTTCGAGCCGCGGGTTGTTGTCAAAAGACAGGTGGTCACCGACCTCCTCGCTGACCTCCCCATTGTTGATGATAGCTGGTTCAACGAGGAGGACGATGACCATGGTACCCATCCGGATGATGGCGAGCCAACATATACTAAGGGCTGACAACTATACACGGACGGGTCGGTCAATACGGGTGGCTAGGGTCTTGGGGTAGTGCTGGTTGCTCCTACTAATGGAAAAATTAAGAAATCCATACGGGTTACCTTCCCCCTCAGTAACAACAAAGCCAAATATGAGGCATTATTGTGTGGTATAGATTCAGCGTTGGCCCTGGGCGTGAAAGAAATTTCCATCTTTACCGATTCGCAGCTCGTTGTTAGCCAGCATAGTGGGACGTTCTAGGCCAATGTTAGAATGTCGGACTACATGGAAATCCTAAAATGATTACTAAGCAAGTTCAGAAAAGTCAACCTCGAGCGTATTTACTATGGTGAGAATAGGCACTCTGACGCTTTCGCGTACTTAGCAGAAATCATCGGCGACAGGCTCTAGGTAATTCGGGTGGAGACCCTTGGCAAACCTGGCGTACTTGAGCACCCAATAACGGCCATGCAAACCGATAGCTCCGTCACCCCCGATTGGTGCCTACCTTTTCTTGACTTCCTCGGGATACACCACATTCTCCCCGCAAACTGGTCGGCCGCTGAGAGCCTCCGCAAAGAGCACAAAAATACACGGTCATTAATGATGAACTCTACCAGATGAACCTGTATGCTTCACACCTCACATGTATCATTGGGGAGAGGGTCAACAGAGTCATTACATAAATCCACGAAGGCGTCTGCGGGGAACACACAGCAGATCACTCCATGGCTGATCGGGCTCGAACACAAGAATTGTACTGGCTCATAATGTGACAAGACTTCGTAGCATATACGCAAAAGTATGACAAATTTTAGTATCACGGGCACCTTATTCACGTACCTTCCATCGACCTTCACACAATCTCTAGCCCTTGGTCATTTGCAAAATGGGGGTTAGACATAGTCGGGGGACTCCCTATGGCGAGCGAGAGGCGACAATGGTTGCTCGTTGCGATAGACTACTTTACCAAATGGGTCAAAGTGATACCCCTTGCTCGTATTGGAGAGGAAGAGGTGATCACTTTCCTATGGAAGCATATTATCACACGGTTTGGCGTCCCAGCAGTCTTAATGACCGATAATGGTACACAGTTCGTGGGAAGCAAGGTCATAGAATTTGTTCAGCCCTACAACATTAAAATCCTTCCCTCCAGCCCCCAGATACCCCCAGGGAAATGGACAGGCTGAGGCCACAAATAAAACAATAATCGATGGTATCAGTAAAAGCCTGGACGCAGCCAAAGGTCGATGGGCTGATGAACTGCCCCACATTTTGTGGTCCTACTGAACGACGCCACGGAAGAGTACGACGTCGTGGAAGAGTACGGGCTTCACCCCGTTCATGCTCACTTATGGCTCTGATGCGGTAGTCCCTACCGAGGTCATTACCAATACTGTGTGATCCCTGATTGTTGGCAGTGAGATCAACGATGAACTTTTTGCATAGAACCTTGATCTCATAAATGAAACTAGGTGAAAAGCATCCTTCCGCATGCTCAGGTATCAGGAGACACTTAAACAAAACAATAACAAATGTGTAATCCCTCAGAAGTTTCATACAGGGGAATAGGTCATGAAGAAGGTCTTCCCTACAGCTCATAATCACCACAAGGGTAAACTCCAGCCTAATTGGGAAGGCCCATACCTCATCTCCCGCGTAGTTGAATGAAACGCTTACTACCTACTAAACAGTGATGAAAAGGGGATCAAATCCCCATAGAACGTAATGAACCTTCATAAATGGAATTAGTAGCATAGTGATACGTGTATATAGTTCACCAAAATATATGTTTTTGCAATCTGGCTCCACACTCTTCTATCCATACTGGGGGTGTCCTTGAAGTAGGGCGTTCCCGCCAAAATGAGAGTCTCATTTTAAAGTAAAAGCGCACTCCTTATGACTGGGGGCATCCTTGAAGTAGAGCGTGCTCGCTACGACGAGAGTCGCCTTTTAAAGTAAAAGTACACTCCTCATGACTAGAGGCGTCCTTGAAGTAGGGCGTCCTCACAAAGACGGGAGTTACTTTTGAAGTAAACGCACACTCATTACAGCTGGGGGCGTCCTTGAGCGTCCTTGAAGTAGGGCATCATCTCAAAAATTGGAGTCGCTTTTGAAGTAAAAGTGCACTCATCGCAATGGGGGGCGTCCTTGACGTAGGTTGTCCTCACAAAGATGAGAGTTGCTTTTTGAAGTAAAAGCGCACTCATCATGACTGGGGGCATCCTTGAAGTAGGACGCCCTCGTAAAGACAAGAGACGCTTTTGAAGTAAAAACACACTCATCACAACGGGAGCCGTCCTTGACGTAGGGCATCCTTGCAAAGACGAGAGTCGCTTTTTGAAGTAAAAGTGCACTCATCATGACTGGGGGTGTCCTTGAAGTAGGCCGCCCTCGTTAAGACAAGAGACGTTTTTGATGTAAAAGCACACTCACCATGAATGGGGGTATCCTCATTATGACGAGAGTCACCTTTTGAAGTAAAGGCGCACTCGCCATACAAGGGGCACCCCTGACGTCGGACGTCCACGCACCAATAAAGTACGTTAAGACGACAAAGTAAACATAGTCCTACGAGGACTACCAAAAAAGTAGTTGGGCCCTTCGTGCCTAACTACCTAACTAAGGTCCTTAAGACAACAAAGCAAACATATTCCTACGAGGACTACTAACAAAGTCGTTGGGCACTTCGCTCTTAATTACCTAACTAAGATCCTTAAGACAACAAAGCAAGCATAGTCCTACGAGGACTACCACAAAATTCGTTGGGCACTTTGCGCCTAATTACCTAGCTAAGGTCATTAAGATAACAAAGTAAACATAGTCATTCGAGGACTACCACAAAAGTCATTGGGCACTTTGTGCCTAACTACCTAGCTATGGTCATTAAGACAATAAAGTACAGATAGTCCTACAAGGACTATCAAAAATGTTGTTGGGCTCTTCGTGCCTAACTACCTAGCTAAGGTCTTTAAGACGATAAAATATACATCGTCCAACGAGGACTACCAAAAATGTTATTGGGCACTTCACGCCTAACTTCCTAGCTAAGGCCGTTGAGATGACAAACATAGTTCTACGAAGACAACTAAAAGGGTTATTGGGCACCTAGCTCCTAACTGTCTCTATAGGATTGCACAAATGACAACATGTCTTAATTAGAATGAGGATTACTACTTATAATTGACTAATCGCAAATTTTTCTTCCATTTCCACTACCAGTTATAAACAAGAAACATGCAACATACGACACGGTTGGTGATAAATTGCATACAACCGGGGCATGGCCTCTTCCAAAGCTCATAGCCTGCTCCTTCGTAGCTGGCCGCCTTCACATCCTCAAGGGTCATGGCCCTCAGCACTACTTCATGGTTGAACCAGTTCTTTACTTGGTCACGTTAAATGTGGCAGTCGAACCATTGCTTCTCCTACATTTTCCTCTCCCCCTCAGGCAGAGAAGAGGGGTCGAAGTACGCCTGTACAAATGGTTTCCCTACTAGTCCCCGATTATCAAAGTACATCTCGGTATAAAAATCTACACACGTGGCCACCCGTGCTTCAAACCGCGCTTGCGATCAGGATTATATCTTCTTTTTAAGAAATCTGGTACTCTGGCTAAAGTTTCAAACACTGTTTACATTTTACATACTTCACATTCCTTTTATAAGCCCCTTACCTCATTATTTCAAAAAACCCACAGCCCCTTACCTCATTATTACGCCCCTTGAACGCTACTCCACTTCATCCAAGATGGCCCTACACTCTGTCACCATTGTTGGAACTCCCACTTGGCATTTATGATTCCCATGACGCTTCAGCTACATCAACACTAGGAACCCTCATATATCCAGGGACGGGCAGCCTCCACAACCATAACCCCCAGTCCAAGGATGCCTACTCCACCCTCCCAGGGGAAGTTACTCAGAACTAAGTCTGAGACACCGGTCGTGAAATTGACCATAGTACCCAGGCTAATGACTACCCCCAATGAAAGCCGTCTCCACGATCACGGTACCTTATCCTACGTGGACTAGCCTAACTTAAGCCAGCACCAAACATTCAGTACCCACGTGACTATTGGCTACCAACTAAATGTACGACAAACACACAGGCATACGCAACAAATTCATAGTATTTAATAAGCACCATACGTCTACTAAGTTTCGTAAACAAGTAAAATTAGTTGTACATAGTACACGGCCACGAAGGTCCCCATCAATGCCACAAGTTCATAAAAAACAAGTCTTCCTCCTCACCACTACGGGCCTTACCATATGACACTATAATTATACTTCTGGTTGGACAGCTGCTGCCGAGGTTGCTTTATCCTCCTCAGCCAGCTGAGCCTTCTCCTCGAGGGTGATGTCCATCTTATTTATGGGGGGGGCACAGGATCTTGTCGGGCAGAATCGCTCAGGTGGTACAGCTCGAGAACGTCCTGAGTTTTCCGTAGAATGAGCAGCGGCAGAGCCAGCATCGCCACCCACCATTCGGTAGAGAGACGAAACTCCTCCTCTAGATGCGATTGGCCATTCACTAGCTCTGCTACATGAGCCTGTAGCCCTTTTGACACTTGTTTCTTTCCCGCAAGTGCTTACTCACTGGCCTCTTTCTCCAGGGTCAGTGCTTTTATTTGCCAACAACCTACCTCAAAATCTCCCTTAATTTTCCTCATTTAATACTCTTACTCGCTCTTCAAGCTCTGCAATCATGTTTACTACCTTGTCCGCCAGCTCGCAGTGTATGGCCTCCTGCACGAATACTTTTTGCATGCCATGCAACTCCTCAAGCCACAACTCTAATTCGGTATTATGGCTAGCCAAATTCTAGCCTGAAGCAATGCGATCTCGAGCGTGAGGGTGCATTGCATGCCACAAATCAAACAACCATTTAGACAACATCAAAAGAGACTAGAAGCAACAGCGACCAAGAACGTATATACCCGTACAACTACTACGACCGCTGCACACCGAGCATAAGGATCCTCAAACGCCTCAGCCAGACGAGCCTTTTCTTTATCCTTATATGGGGTACTCTACACTTCCTCCTCAAACAAGCCACCAGCGAACAAGTTTCTACTACCCACTGAGTAGGTCCCTTCCTCCATGAATAATTGTGAAAGCGGTTCCCTTTCCCTGCCTCAAAGATCCTCTAGGTCCTCGTCAATAAGACCTGTGACCACTATTTTTTGTCGCTTAACAGTTGGGGCATCCTTCTCCTTGTGACCACTAACACCCCTAAGACCGGGGCTCAGTCCAGCTATGATATGCGCCCCTTGCGTCGAGCCGGACGTATCCCTCCCTCTCGCAGTCAAAAATCGCGGCTTTATCCCAACAATCTCTGAGGATTTATAACTATGAACGAAATAAGTATTACTCGCAGCACGTAAACGAAGCTTGTTATACTTCTTCGCCGACCAGTATTTGCCCGAGTCAAAGGTACCGTTCAAAATAGTTGTCAACACCAGACAATCTTTATTTTTATGACCAAGCACACACAAACGATAGTTTTTATAGGACACCCTAGAAAGTGTCTCACTTGTACGATAACGAACATACATTTAGATAGCACGAATAACACATGATAGAAGCGTTAAGTATAGTTACAATACGAGAAGCAACGTACACTTGGTGTTAAAAACATTATGACATAAGCGACAATTGGGACCGTCATCGAAATCAAACGTACCGGTCACCAAGATTGGATGACAACACCAATAGTTATCGCTCGTAGGTAACTTAAAAATTTTGGGTTCGCCGAACTTTTGAGCTATATAGTACTAGTACCTCCACTCAGGAGCACAGGTGCGCATGATCCTCTAACACCTCAGTCCAGCCTCGCCCTCTTTGACTGGGGATGCCTTGGCTGCTACTTTCCTCTCTTTAGCCATGGTTTGGGTCTACCGTCCCTCACGGCCCGTCTGCGAGCGTGAACGGGCAACACGCGGTGATGCCGGCTCATCCAAATCCCCGACCTCCTCTACCTCGTTCCCCGCGCCCTCGGGGACCACATCTCACTGATGAAGACAATGCCCCATCTTATAAGTGGCCCGAATGTCGGCACAACTAACATTCCAGCGAGGCAACACTAATTAATTAATCAGTCGATACCCCATCATCACCCGATAAAACTTATCGTTCATCTGCCCGGCGCCTGACCAAACAAATTCAGGCATTTTTTTGTTAGGTCGCCTAAAGGAAGCCTCAATCCCGTATCAAATAGCCCGTAGTAGACGATGCAATTATTGGGCGCCAACGTCTGGCAGTCTGGCCATATCCACTCACTACTACCACTGGCCCTTGCTCTCCCATTTACATCGACTAGGTACTCCATCTATATCTCCATACTCTCGTACTCTGCTAGCGAGCCAGACAACCTCTACTCACTGGGATAAGGCTAAAAGCTCTCAGAGGTCCCCCTCTTTCGACCACTGATTATAGCCTCGTGAGCAAAATCCGTGGGCACTCTCCCTTATACCATAAAATCCGCACGTGCCTCCGCCCCTAAATCTCGCGGAACCGACGTACCTGCCTCGTGGTTGCGAATGCCCTCCCACTCCATGGGTACAGTACAAGGCGGTACGGCAGTAGACCCTTCCATCGATGACTCATCACCCGACGCCATCATCCTCCACCTCGTCCTTTCTAACGTCAAGGTACACAGACTCGTGCTCGTATGTCCCTGCACAAGCCAGGTACAAACGTCAAGCTCAAACCTAAAGGTACGAAGAGAAAAATGGCTGCATAGCCAACTAGGACACCCTAGGGACCTGCTACCCCTAAACCATCACTGGGCCATACGCGACAGCCACCTTAACTGTGACTCCTGACGAGTAGTATGATTCACCCCGGCATCACGGTTAAGCCACTCTTACCATCTCACAACAATGAAACCACACTATCGCCGGTTTCCCTACCGTTTTATACAACACCCTTCCGGCCAGCAACAACGTTAAACGAGATACCTCGCTAAAGCTAATAAATAACTATGCATCACTATAAATTAGGCGAGTCAACCCAAAAACTTACTGGTAATATCAATGCACAAGGATGAACAACTCCTGGCCGACATGGATCGTCACGCCAGCCAGATACTTCCACCACAGGCAGTACACCAAGAACACAGTGAAAGTACAGAGTTAAAATTTAAACAACAAGAGAAAAGATAACCAAAGTTTTTTCTCAGTTCATAATAGGTCCTCTTAAATAGGGGTACAAGGAGAGACGGTTATCATGAATGATCGGACCCACCAAAATCACAACACTTGGTCCTAATAAGAATTGATTGTTCAGAAAGATCTAGTCAACTTTGAATGAAGCTGCAAAATCACAACACTTGGTCCTAATAAGAATTGACCTTCAGTTACTAAAGTACGCCAAATTATTTGACACTTTTTCAAAGGAATCAACAGAAGTCACCAACGCTCACTAAAATGACATAATATTATATTTGGACAAAACTGCGACTATCCTAATTAACGACACATGACATCGTAGGCAAAGTTTTAATTTATGGGTTTGGGTTTTACTTCTTCTTCTCTCTCCATCCATCTCCAACACCATTGTTACTCACCTTTTGAAGCTCCTTAAATCCCCAATTCTACCAGTCGAAACCTTAAAAAGGCCTGTTCTTTAATTCTTCTTCAACTCTAATTTCAAAACCCTCAAACAAGTAGCAATTTTCTACAATCATTCTAATTTGTAATTTGGTTTTTGTTTTGGTTTTAATTTGGATTTTGATTGTTTAGAGTTAGGGCTTGTTTTTTCAGTGTTATATGTTAACACCCTTTTATTTTTTGTTTTTATTAGGTAGCTTTAGAGCAATGCTTACAGGTGGGAGAAGCTTTGTTTCATCGCCTTAGGTATTTTCTAGCGACGAGAAGATATTGCTTGTATGTACTAGCAACACTGTCTCGTGTTTAGCACCAAAACTAGAATGCATGGAATTTTAGCATTTTTTATTGATTGGTTTATTTACTTTGAGTTACTGCGTATGTAGCGAGTGTGGGAAAAGAATTAGAAGTGTTCAAGAATTGGATGTGGCATAAAAACTACTGGTGAACTTGTTTGAATTAGTGAGAGAATTTTGGGATGGTTTGGTTTAATAATGGAGATTTGGTTAAAAGAAATCTTCCACTAAATACGACTGCGAGAATTAGTGTTTAAAGGGTTTTTCTTCAACCACTTTTTATGCGTATAGGTAGTTACAGTTCCATTATTGTTGCTGATCAAGAAGTTAATCAACTTGATTTGCTATTACAGATTACAAAGTTGGAGGGTCACACAACAAGTGTAATATCAGTTATCATTGTACCATCTTCCACACCTGCAAGTAAAGTTTGCTGCTATTATTGGACCTCATCACTTGATGGAACAATTTGTTATTGAGATTTTTCTCTACCGGAGTTGGTTAGGAAGGTTGATGTCCACCTTCCCATTTTCTCGATGGTAAGATAGTGTTTTATGTGTTTATATTGGTCATACATTTTGTATGACTCTGCACTTTTTACTTATGTAATGTAATAGCCTAATTCAGGGATTCGGACTACCCTTTACACCATATATGTTTAGATTACTCAAGAACAACAAGTAATAATCAACAAGATGATATAGCATGGAAAACCTTTGAATAGGTTAAAAACCATGACTTCTCTTGAGGATTTTGAGAAAGAGAAGATGATCTTATTAAGATTGCTAGCTTATTATAATGAGTGCTTTGAGTACGTGTAATTTTGAAGTAAGGATTCTTCTGTCCTTCATCTCGAATTCTCTAGTCTTATACTTATCTATAGGTCTCATAATATGACCGTTTGATGACCATTTAAGATTCTTAATGATGGACGTTACAAAATATGTATGAAATACTCATTGACCAGATAGCGTAACGTTTTAAATTTTGTTTTTACACAATGGTTTTATTGATGATTGTATACTTACATAAATCGAATTGTTGATATAGAGGTCGAAAGCGATGATTCGAACTAAGGAATGTTGAATACGCATTTAGTAGTACTTTCTGTATGCTGATGAGGTCGAGGATGAAGCTTGAGTTCGAGATACAAAATAAGTTATTACAAGATGGCTCTCAGCCAAAAGATATGTTACTTAGATATCATGTTCTTAATTTAAACTTGTTAACTGTGATATAAAATCTATCTGTATAAGCAAACTATAATAAATGTAAACTGTAATAATCGGTAGAACTAGTAGCTGTCTAGAGTCAATGTGACATGTTACGCGTCTAAAGCAGACAGTTTAATACTAAACTAAGTTTGTGTTAGGGTGCACTAAAAAGTGTTAATGAATCAGAGGAAATAACAAAGGTGGAGGTATCACAAGAACAAAAAATAGTAGCTCATTTGTCTGAGGAGCTGCAGAAGAAAGAGGCGGATCTAGCCAGTGGACTGAGAAAGATTAAGGAGTTAAAAGAAATTATAAGTAAAAAAGGGGGTTGGATTTCCAGGTGGTTCGAGGCAAACTAGCCAGCAGGGGGCAGAGTTGACATATGCTCGAGTTTGAATTACAGAAGAACTGTCGGCAGAGTTAGAGGAAGAAGGAAATAATGTGAAAGACTTGCAATTCCAAGTAAATATGCTTGAGGTGGAGATAGCTGATATGCGAGCCGTACTCGTAAGTATGAAGTATTATGGTTGGCTGTTGATGTGATGGTAAAGAAGATGGAAGAGGCCTGCAATTAACAGAACAGTGACATAAATAAGGCTTGGAACAAGATATATGTTAGAGCATACCGTGCAATTGCGGAAACTAAATAACTTGGAGTACCGATCAGAAAATGACAAACTACAAGACGTGAATACAAAGTTAGATACTAAACTTTTGCAGACGGAGATACGTCTTGATGAAAGGAGGATAGAATGTGAAAGCCATGAAGCTGAAATGGAGGGGTCAATATCTTTGATTTATCGTATGGAGGGATTCATGACAGTTTTGGAATCTTGGAATACTGATGTGTGGAAAAAAAAAGAACAAGTGGATAAGCGTCATGCACATTTGGGAGCTAAGCTGAAGGAAGCTCAAAGTAAACTTAGTGAGCTGATTATGTCTAAACAGGTAAAAGGTGAGGTAGGTAATGTGTATGAAAAAAATATGAAAACAATTATTTCGTTATTTGTAGCGGAGTTCAATTGATTGGAAGCAAAAAGCAGAACTGTTTATGACAAGTTGGCTGCACAGGGTGTACATTGTGAAATGAGGTTTGTTCGATCTAAGTATCTGGATCCCATGGTGTCAAAAATTGGAGCTCTTAAAGAGAGTATGATTAAGGAAGGCAAACAAATTGTTGTGGGTAGGATGCTAGAGTTTATGCATCGTCGCCTGTATAAGGGTTGTTCAAGTAATACTGAGATTCCTCCGGGTAACAGTTCAAGTAAAAGCTCTGGTGAGGAATGAGGCGTAATGATTGTGATAAGGTTTTATATATACTAAAAAAAATAGTAGATAGAGTGTATAAAGATAGGGTTGTTAATAAAAGTATGATTTGTAACATTATAATAAACCAACGAAAATGTATGAGTTAGATATCTATTTTATAGAATGACTCCAAAAGCTTTCGTTGAGTAGATGGTTGTTGAGGCAACAAACGTAGATGAACATGGAAGATCAGTTTGGTTGAAGCCATAAATGATCTGTAATGTGATATATGATCAGTTTGGCCGAAGAAATAAATGATCTGCAATGTATAGATGATCAGTTTGGATGAAGCAACAAATAATCTGTAATTAATAGATGATCAGTTTGGCTGAAGTAACAAACGATCTGAAATGTATATATGATAAGTTTGGTTGAAGCAAAAAACTATCTGTAATGTATAGGTGATTAGTTTGGCTGAAGTAACAAACGATCTCTAATGTATTGATGATCAGTTTGGCAGAAGCAACAAATGATCTGTAATCTGTGTATAGAAGTACATGTTGGATATATTAGAAAAGTACTTTAATGTAGGGAAATCGAACACAAGTATTTTATTGGTGTAAGATTGACGTACAAAGAATATTTTAGATAGAGTACTGTCTGAAATAGTAGAAAATACTCAGATGTATGGGGATCAAACATAAGTCTTTAATTGATATAAAATCATCATACAAGATAGAATATTTTTAGAAAAGTACACTGTGATAGATTATTATATTCGATACAGCTTCAATCACCTCGTGTTCTAAGGATTAGGTACTCGTTCTCCATGTTCAGTGGCGAGATCGTAAGAACCGATGCCACTTTTTCCAACAATGACAAAAGGACCTTCCCAATTTTTAGCCAGTTTCCCAGCATTGACTTCTTTTTTGTACTTGGGAACTTCTCGGAGGACGAGATCTTTGATTCTGAACTCTCTATGACGAACTCGCTTGTGATAATATCAGGCTAAAGCTTGGTGGTATCTTCCTAAATTCATGATTGCTCTGTCTCTAGTCTCCTTGATCCAATTTATGTTACATGCCAACTGGAATTCATTTTCTTTATCTATCATAGTATGGTCGCGTAATGGGTGATGATATTGAGTATGGATGATTACATCTGTACCGTATGCTAGGAGGAACGGCATGCATCCAATTGATACCTGAGGTATTGTACGATATGCCCATAATACATATGGTAATTCCTGGACCCAATTACCCTTCTTTTCTGTTAGGCGTTACTTGATTCCATCCCAATAGTGCGATTGGTGATTTTAGCCAGATCGCTTCCTTGTGGGGAATATGGATTTAAATGGGGAGTGAATGATGTTGTGCTAATTGAGAAACTCAAGGATCCTGGAGCCAACAAATTGAGGTCCATTGTCGATTCTGATGAGATGGGGGTAGCCAAATCGGATGATGATGTTTTCCCATATAAACTTGATGACTTCGTCTCCTCATGTGCGACAAAGAGGCACTGCTTCTGCCCATTTTGTAAAGTAATCCATTGCTACAATGAGGGGTTTCATTTTGCCTGGTACAGTAAAGAATTTGCCTACGAGGTCGAGATCCCATCTTTTAAGCGACTAAATAATATTGCTGGAATGGAGTTCCAAGGCTAGAGCTCGAATTTAGGGGTTGTGTCGTTGGCAGGCATCGCACTTTCTTGTAAGTTCAATGGCATAAGCTTTCATTTTAGGCTAGAAGACTCCTTGAGTAAGAGCTCGATTGGCTAAAGATCGTCCTGGTGCATGGGAGCCGCAAGTTCCTTCGTGAAGTTCATAAAGGGATTTTTTAGCCTCTTTGTTCGATAAACATTCAAGGTATGGTCCTGTGACCGAAATTTTCTATAAAAGATCATTTTCCACGATGTACCACTTAACATTGTCAAGCACGTATCTTCTTTCAGTGGGATCTTTAGGGAGTTCGCCGTCAAACATGTTTTTAGTTCTAATATATGTAAGGAAAGGTCATCTGCAATCATCCCCATCCTCTCCAACGCCCCCAGTATTAACATAATTTGAGCTTATAATATTAATACTGGGGGTATATAATATTTCGATCTTGAGATATCGAGCTTATGTGTCGAGGGCTCCTGCTAGGTAGACGAGGGAATCAGAATGTCTATTTTCTCCGTGCGGTAAAGGTTTAATAGTAATCCTCTTGAATCTGTACATTTTGTGGGCTACTGCTGAGTAATCAATCATTTTTTCGTTCTTCTAAAACTTTTTTGTGTAATGGTTCACAGTGTGTAAAGAGTCTGTATATACAGGTAACTCAAAAACTCCAATATCGAGAGCCATATATAGACCGTGAATTATTGTCTCATATACAACCTCATTGTTGGTTGCCTCAAAATTGAGTTTAATTGCTTTTTTGATCCTGTCGCTGGAAGGTGTGATAAGGACAATTTTGATGCCTGATCCTGCAGGTCCAATAGATCCATCAATTAAAAGACGCCATCCCTTTTGTGTTATCCAGTCTAACTTTTCTTTGAACTGTTCTTCATTAGTACCTTTTTTAGAATATCGTGGTTCGAAATGGGTGTCATGTTCCCCAAGAGTTACCGACCATTGTTGTACTCATCTAAATTTTTCTCGCTTGGATAAGATTTCTCGCAAAGGATAATATTGCTTCAACTTCTTCAACAAGTAAACGAGAGCTAAAAGCAGTTTCTCGATCTTAGTATACCAGGATTCTACTGGAGTAAGTATTTTGCTGATGAAGTAGACAATTTTTTTCGTCTTCTCATCAAGTCGAATGAGAACATAACTTAATGACTCATCGGTAACTGTCAGATATAGGGTAATTTCTTCCCCTTTGTTAGGCGTGTTCATCATTGGAGGAATACCAAATGGCATGAATCTCTGATAAGTGGCTCCAGTATTCTTGATACATAATGGAATGACCTTATAGCAGTATAAGCCATGCCCTGTAATAAAAGTTGTTTTCTCTTGATCATCAGGTAGCAGAGGTATTTGATTATACCTTGATGTGGCACCCATCATGAATAATAGTTCGTGTCCCGCAGTAGAATTGAGCAGATGGTTTATGATAGGAAGTGGAAAACTATCCTTTGGAGTATGTTTGTTGAGGTCTGTAAAATCCACGCACACTCAGATCTTACTGTTTTTCTTTAGTACTGCGATAATGTTCGAGATCTATTCTGGATAATTGGCTTTTTGGATAAAACCTACTTCAATGAGTTTATCGATCTCTTTGTTGACTTCTACTCAGAGTCTTAGTGTTAAAGTTTTCTACTTTTGTTTGACAGCTTTGGCTTTATCCTTCAAATTGAGCTTGTGGCAGGCTAGATTGGGATCGATGCCTGGCATTTCATGAAATGTCCAAGCAAAGACATCACTGTTGTCTTAAGGAATTGGATGAGAATACCTCATTCTCCTATGGGCAGAAGAGTGGCAATATATGTCCCCCACTTGTCTTTACTAATTTTGACGTACTCTGCTATTTTTAAGCTTGGCAGATGGTTTTTTACAGAGTTTATTGTATAGTTTTCTGTAATGTTTCCTGTTATTTCCAGTAATTGTTATGCAAGCTATAGTAGCCTACTCGCATCCTTCTACCCCAGTCAAGCACTCAAAGGCTACTTTGAAGCCTAATCAAATATCTCGAAGCCCATCCAATCCTTAAACAAGTCTCCCAAAGATTACCTAAAGATAAAGCCTCAACTCTGAACAAGCCTCGAAGACGAACTCCGCATCATATCAAAAATACTTTGACCATATTTATACATGGTCAAAATATGACAAGACAAACAGCCAGCTCACTGGACAAGGCGGCGGCGTTGTTGGTCCTTGTAGCTACAGTGACAGACCCAACAACCACTACAGTGACAGAGTACAGAAATAGACCCAACAATTATTACAGTGACAGCTCCGACATTTTTGGCGTCCATACCAGTTTCAGAATACCCGCTCGATATCTGAATTGTACCCTTGTAATGTGACCTAACCTTGGTGACTCAAGCCTTCCTATGTTCTATAAATAGGAGAGATGGGAAACCAAGGAGGGGTCACAAAATCTCCCTTCTGAGCCCTTACAGTTTACCTTCGATCACCTTGTAAAACCCAGTATTCAAACCTTCGACTACTCGACAGAAATATAAATACTCTTAAAAATCCTCATCAGAGGTCGTGGAAAGTCACATTCTTGGCCTCCACGCAAGTATATTGTTTATAGATTATTCACATTCTAGATTATATACTTGATTTCCTGTGATAAAGGATTGACCCCGTGTTGTAAGAGCCGACTTCCCCTCTGCCTAAAGTTAGGCCCCTTCATTTGGCATTGTCTGTGCTGCCCACCCTACCGATCTCCCTTTCTCTTTTCCCCTCCCTTTGTTTTCTACTTCCACAGACTCTCCGTAATGGCACCCACCCTCCGTTCCAGTTATACCCATGCCGACAACTTCGTCGATGGAGTGGCCGCCCAAATAACCTTACTTTCTCAACAATTCCCCCAAGCCGAGGAATGCCACCATGAACAACTTCACCAGAAACATGAAAAATACTGGTAGGAATTTGAAGCAGAATGGCACCGCCGTCTGGATGATGCTGACAGGCAAAATAGGGCATTTAACAAGTTACACAATACCATCTGCAAGTTGCAGAGACTATAGCCTCTGGAAGTTGCTCGAACATCCCAAGCACCAGATCCGTCGTGCGTGTCTGTCCGCGCTCTACTAGGACCTCTACCACATCTCGAAATACCCCCAGTCCATATCGGTGTCGAGGGTGTTCCTTACACTATTCCCCCTACTGGCTCTATCTACCTTGGCATTTACCCCATAAAAGATTCCTCTGGCTCCACCCTCTGTTCCTCTAGATACACCAAATGCTGCCCTGCCCGAGAACATCTCGGGGAGCGCAGCACAAAAAACATACTTGACCTCATCACCCTCAAACCCTTCGATCACCCCCTCAACCTGCCTACTATGCATATCAAGACTTCGACTACAAAATCCAACCAGTCATTCGCGTCAGCGAGATCTCAGCTCTAAACTCTTGGAGTCGACTGAATAACCCCCTTTGCCCCAAACTTCTCACTATCGAGAAACCTCCCAATATTCGTACTCCCAAACTCAGCAAATACCATAACACAGACCCTCACTCTAATATACTCGAATTTCAAAATGCTTTAAGCCTCTACTCCACTGCCGACCACCTGATGTGCCATCTTTTCCTAACAAGTCTCACATATAATCCCCTTCGTTGGTACCACAACCTCCCCAACGGCTCTATTCGAAGCTTTGAGCAACTATCCCATCATTTCATCACCCAGTTTGCCTTCAACAAAGACAAAGAGGTCAGAGTTTATGCCTTCTTCAATTTTAGAAAATCCAACAATGAAACCCTTGAAACCTTCACCAACAAATTCCATGATGAGTCCCAAAAAATCGAGAACCTTGACTGCGCGAATGCTATACTAGCGTACTAGAATGCCTTGCTTGATCATAGCCGTGTTAAAGAGTACCTGGTCCTCCATAAACCTTGAACCCTCGAGGAGATGCTCTCAAAGGCCAATGGACATATCGACCTTGAGCGCCTTCGCGAATCACATAAACATGAGCAACCTTTGACTTTTACTATGAATAAACCTACAAGGCCCAACTTCTACCCCTACACCCCTGATCGCTCCTGTCTCATAGGAGACTGAGAGCCGCAAATGCCATCACAATGAAAACAATGTTGAAGCTCGCAGAAAGTGGCCAAAGCCGGTCCTACCCACGCTTATTGCCCCTCTCAGCACCCTTTTACCACATATACAAGCAGACCCCATCTGGCGTATCCCTATCCCCATCAAAGTTAAACCATGCAAACCCTACTGCGCCAATCACAAGTGTAACTATCACCACACCAACAAATGTTTTACCTTACAACACTCCCTTGAGATCATCCTCAAAGAAGGTTGTCTACACCAGTATGTTGTCGACCTTCCCAGCTACCTTGTCGGGTCGTACCTCAGACCTCAATCCACCCCTACTGTCGACCCGGCTGAGGTGCACATCTACCATATACATTTTATCGAAGTCAATAACATCGACAATGGTCATTCCAAGAGTAAACGCAAGCGTGTCGAAGAATGTTACAAACTCACTTACCAGGAAAAGCTGCCCGTTTTCCTACCAGGATCAAGCATCTTCCCTCAACCCGAAGGTATCACTTTCATCGACTGCGACACATCCCATGTCTATTTTCCCCATTCTGACCACTTAGTCATTATGATTAAGATCGAACACATCGTCCTTCACACCATGCTCATCGATACAAGGAGTGCAGCCGATGTTCTTTTCCTCCAGACTGTTCATACCATGAAGAAAGCCGACCTTATCACTACTACCAATGTCGAACTCAAAGGTTTTAATGGGGCTACAGAAGTTCTAGTTAGTCGAATCAACCTCCCAGTTACCACCGGCCCAGTCACACTCCAAGCCAGCTTTCTTGTCATTGATATGAAGTCTGAATACCTTGGTATCCTTGGGCGCGATTGCTCCACGCCATGCGTACCATACCTTCGACGTATCATAAGACTCTTTGTTTTACCACCCCCTTGGGTACATGGAATTTAAAAGGCTCTCAACGCCTCGCCCGTTCATGCGAACATCCAGAGATCAATCAGACCCAGAAGCTCGTCAGCCGCCCATAACAATCACTGTCCCTTTCTATCCCCACAACTATGATAGATGCCAACTCACCTATCGAACTCACTGTCTATATCAAACTCGACGGTCCTGGTCGAGGTACATTCACTGGGGCTTTTCTAGATGAGGCAGAACGCTTCGAGCTCTCAGAATTCCTTCGAGCAAACAAAGACGTCTTTGCATGGACATTTCAGGAGATGCCTGGTGTTGACCCCAGTTGGGCATGCCACTGCCTAGATCTCATTCGAGAAGTAGTAAACCTAGAAGTCGACAAACTTATAACCGCGGGTTTTATCAGAGATGTCAAGTATGCTGACTGGATATCAAACATTGTTGTAGTTCCCAAAAAGAACGGCAAGATTAGGATTTGCGCCGATTTCACAAACCTCAACAAGCACACACCGAAGGATAGCTTCCCCCTCCCGATCATCTCAGTGCTCCTTGATGCCACTACTTGTCATGAGTGTCTGTCTATGATAGACGCGGCTTTGGGTTACAATCAGGTACCTCTCCTCCCTGAAGATTAACTTAAAACTTCTTTTATTACTGAACAAGGCCTTTACTATTTTAACGTTATTCCCTTTGGCCTTAAAAATGCAGGTGCCACCTATCAACGCCTTGTTATAACCATGTTTAAGCCCTTGCTAGGCAAGTCGGCTAAATTTTACATCGACGACATGTTATGCAAGAGCCTCCAAATATAGACCCATATCCATGACTTAACTAAAGTCGTTTTGATACTTCGAACATATAACATGAAACTCAACCCAGACAAATGCCAATTTGGTGTTTCGTCTCGTAAATTTTTTGGCCATCTTATCAGCAAAAGAGGTATCGAGATCAACCCCACCCATATTCGAGCCCTCATTGACATGCCTTCACCCCAAACCAAAAAAGATGTCCAAAAAGTGGTTGGTAAAATTGTAGCCCTCAACCGTTTCATTTCCAAATCTTCAGACCGCTGTACTTGGCTCTTTTCCCTCTTACACAACCAAAGTGTCTGCAATGCAAAAAAAAAAGGCAGCCCTGAGATCAACTGGACACCCGAATGTATACAGGCCTTCCTCGAACTCAAATCTTACCTTTGTCGACCACCCATTATCAGCACCCCCATCAAAGGCGAGACACTTTTTTATATCTCGCTGTTACAGACACCTCCATCAGTTCAGTGCTCATTCAACTCGAATCAAACATCGAAAAACCTGTATATTTTATCAGTAAAACTCTAACACGTGCAGAAACTCGATATTCGAAACTTGAGCATTTTCTCCTCACCCTCCTCTACTCGTCCTGTAAACTCAAACAATATTTTCAAGCCCACCCCATCGTGTTATAACAAGTTATCCCCTTCGAGAAGTACTCAGAAAAAAAGATAAATTTAGAAGAGTATAACAGTGGTCTGTATATCTTGGCGAACATGACATCATATTCGAGAAGCAAATAACTCAAAAAGGCCAAACAGTAGTAGATTTCCTCACTGACTTTCCATTCAAAGATGTTGATTAGGAGGAACATGAAGACGACCTCACAGAAGATCAACCCGAAGTAACATATCCATAGAACCCTAATACAGGATGACGTCTCTTCACAGATGGATCCCTTGGGCCTAACGGTTCAGGCATCGGTATAATCCAAGTCACACCTACCAATGTTCAAATAGAGAAGGCCCTTAAACTAAACTTCAAATGTTCCAATAATGAAGCTGAGTATGAAGCTTTGATCCACAACCTCGACCTAGCACTCGACCTCGGCATTCCCAAACTTGCAGTTTTCACAGATTCCCAACTTGTTCAGAGACACTATACCGGTAAAAATCAAGCTAACGGTCGCATAGCAGAATATGTTGCTCTCGTTCGACAGCGCATAGACCGCTTCCCCGAAAAATCTTCTATCACTCATTACCATCGAAGAGAAAACCAACATGCAGATGTTCTTGCCTACATAGCAGTTATGTTAGACCATTCAAAATCTCGAACCCTCCATATCGAAGTACTCAAACGCCCAAGTATCGACCAAATGGAAGTCAATGTCATCAATACTGGGGGTGAGTATCTCGATCCAGACGACAGGCGAACACCTTTTCTCCATTACTTCAACAAGGCTACCCTCCCAGATGATCCCAAAGCCAAAAGATCATTATTAGAAAATAGCCGCAGATATACTATTCACAAACATGAGTAACATCGCAAATCTCCAAATAACATCCTCCTTCACTGCATATCTTAAACTGAAGCCACTAAAATCCTTGCCAAACTCCATGAAGGAACCTACGGTGCTCATACTGCTGGTCGATCTATGGCACTTCGAGCCGTCTCCCAAGGTTTATTCTGGCCCAACATGAAAAAATAAGCTGAAGAGTATGCCAAATACTGTGATAAATATCAACGACACGCCCGTGATATCCACTGCCCTTCATAAGACCTCCATTTCAGTCAAGTTTCCTGGTCATTCAAAAGATGGGCAATCGATCTCATCGGTCCCTTCTCTAAAGTTTCGGGTAGCCGAGAAAACATTCTTGTTGCAACAGATTATTTTACCAAATGGGTCAAAGTCGTGCCTTTGTGTCGAACCGGATAAGAAGTTATTAAATTTCTATGGGAAAACATCATCACACATTTTGGATGCCCTCATATGATTTGATGCGACAATGGTCCCCAGTTCGTCGGTAACAAAGTCACAAATTTCCTCAAGAAATATAACATCATCCTCTCCTCCTCAACACCTTACTACCCCCAAGGCAATGGTCAAGTCGAAGCTATCAACAAAGCCATAGTCGACGGCCACAAGAAGCGAGTCGACGCAAAGAAAGGCCGATGGGTTCAGGAGTTACAGCATGTCCTCTGGGCTTATCGAACAACGCCAAGAAAATCTATAGGCTGTACCCCTTTCCTTCTAGCCTATGGTACTAAAGTAGTGCTCCCTACTCAATTCGAAGTACCCACACGAGATCCCAACCTCCCAGACGAAGATAATGAGTTTGAGCACGGGTGCAACATGTTATGAATCGACGAGACCAGAGACCGAGCTATCGCCAACCTCGGCCGTTACCATACATCCCTTCAGAAGTCATACGATAAGAGAGTTCGACCACACAGCTTCAACATTGGAGATCTAGTACTTCGACGTGTCAATCAATCCTCGAAGCCTCGAAATGTCGGCAAGCTAGCCGAATCCTGGGAAGGACCTTATATTATGTATGATAAAACCGACAAGGGTTTATACTATCGGATGACAGAAGACGAAGAGCCTATACCTAATCCGTGGAATACAATGCAGCTGGCTTTATACAATAGGCCACGACCTCTACCTTGTATACCTGATGTAAACACAGAATAATCAATAAACATATTTTTCTCCCAAGCTTTGTATCCTATTTTTCAGTGAATTTCCTCTAAGTATCATGTCAACCCTTCGACCCGACTAATACTTAGGGGCGACCTTGAAATTTTCAAACTTTTAATTTCGAGCAAACTCGAGAGGCAAGGATGGTTAATAGACCGGACCCTCAGGAATGCATTGGGGGTGAACATTTATGTTTCGATTAGGCCCTCAAAGCTGTCGAAGTCCAGTGAATTTCCTGGTTTCCTCTAAGTATCATGTCAACCCGACTGATACTTAGGGGTGACCTTGAAAATTTTCAAACTCCCAATTTCGAGCAAACTCGAGGGGCAAGGATGGTTGAAAGACCGAACCCTTGGGAATGCATTGGGGGCGAACAGTTATGCTTCGATCAGGCCCCCAAAGCCGTCGAAGTCCAATGAATTTCATGGTTAAACCAGGGTATCATGTCAACCCTTCGACCCGACTAATACTTGAGGGCGACCTTAGAATTTTTCAAACTCCAAATTTCAAGCAAACTTGAGGGGCAAGGATGGTTGAAAGACCGGACCCTCGAGAATGAATTGGGGGCGAACAGTTATGCTTCGATCAGGCCCCCAGAGTCGTCGAAGTCCAGTACATTTTTTGGTTTCCTCTACGTGTCAAGTCACCCTCGGCCCAACTGATATGTGGAAGCGACCTCGAAGTTTTTCAAACTCCCAACATTCGAGCAAACTCGGGGGCATGAATGGCCGAGCGACCGGACCCTCGAGAATGCGTTGGGGGCGACCACGTCTTACATCATTGTGGCTTAGGCCTTTGATGTCCAGCGAACCTCTGGGTTCCAATAAATTATCACAACCATCTCGACGATCTCCAAGGTTTGATCACTCAGCAATCATTCGACAGTTATAGCATACCCAGATACAAGTATACATAAATATCCACAATCTCACCACATGCAAGAAGTTTCAGAACAATAAATATCGGAGAAGCAGTTTCAACAAAGCTCAATTTAAATCATGCTCAGAACAAACGTCAAGAATCTAGCACAATAATTTAATACAGGTCACACAAATCAGACTTAAAGTACAGCCCACAAACCAAATTGAATCAGTACAGTATAAGTCAAATTCAGTACAGCAGCTCAAGGCAATCACAAGTTCAAAGATCAACTCCAAAAAAGATAAATATCGTTCAAATATTACAACCCAACAGAAAATTAGAAAAAACAGGCATGGCATTCCAATAATAATACCTCATATCAACATGGCTGCAACTTCTCCCCCAATAGGTTTCTTAGTACTAACACTAAGAAACCTTTGGCTGCAACTTCTCCCCCAATAGGTCGCCGATGGTGCAACAGTCAAAGGTATCGACCCTGCACCATCGGCGACCTCATCAGTTGTAGCTCTAGCAGCAGCACCTTCGACCACAGAAGCCTCCATACCACCTCCATCAACAATATCCACCTCTATCTCCTCGGTCTACAAAGTCTCTTCAATAACAGGATCCTGGGTATCAGGCAAGAGTTGTAGAGTTATAGGATCAAGCCCCATATCCTCTATGAACTCCTTCATCCTAACATTATCCAAAACTTTAACATCATATTGTGCTTGGAAATGCGCCTTTAGTGCTTTCTTTTCCTTCTCATGGCCAGCAAACTTTGACCTCAGCACCTGCTCATGATTGAAACGTTGACCCTCCAGTCTCTTCTCGAATGCATTATTAATAGCCTCCAGATCTCGCTTCAACTTATTATTATCAGACAACAACGACGCTTCTGTACCCCGAGCAAGCTCCAGACTGTCAATCGCCTCCCGTAACCTCCTCTTTCCTACTTTTACTGCCTTATTATATGATTGTGCCCAAGCGTCCGTCTACTAGAGTATTCGAGCTGTTAGTACTTCTCGAAGCATGAAATACTTAAGAAAATTTCATAATTTCACAAGAAATAATAGACAGTTACCTGGTACATACTCTTCTTCATCTGCCTCGAAGCCTCGTCTGGGTCAGCGTCGGAGAGCTCCGCCATCGAAGCAGCCTTGGCTAGAGCCTTCCCTTTTCGCTCAGCCTCCGTCGTCTCTTCTCCCTCATCATCTGCATCATCTTCCCCCAGCGCCATATACCTTTTGTGCTGAATAACCTTCGTTTGTTGTACCCTCGGAGACTCGGGAACAACCTTGCCTTTCCCCTTCTCAGCCAGTGTTGGTACCTGCCACGACCTCAGTCTTGAAGCATCACTAGCCACTTCAGGCACTGGCACCGCCAACTTTGCCGCCCTTTTCGCCATCGGAACATACTGAACCATCCTCACAAAATTATCATCCTCCATGCCTTCGACAACCTTTGAAATACCTTTGCCTCCCCTCTTCTTTGATGGCTTCAACGTAATGGGTATATTTTAAAGCTGGGAATCTGTCTTCTTCTTCCTCCTCCTCTTGATGTCAAGACTCTTAAAAATAGAATTCACTCACTCCTTGTCTGAATCGATCAAAGCGCCAATATAATCCCTCAGATTCTCCCAAGATCGGTTAGTCAGACCTACAGAAAAAATATAATCACAGTTCATTTGAGCAACACATCAAAAATATCTTCGACGAAAAACTTACTCGGGTTATAAACTTTATGATGTAACCTGTAAGAGCCCTCCCCTTCGACATTCTCAAAATTACCCTGTACCACAATTAAATTCTTATTACACCCTCGACCCGTCGAGCACAGATCAAACAACTAGGGCTTCTCTGGGTGATACTGGATGTGGTACGTGTCCGCATTCTGGTTCGCCTTCCTCGCATAGAATGATACCACATCATACCACTCAATTAAACCCCTCTTCTCACTCCTCGATTTCATAGTCATACCCTATATTACCCTCATCATCTCGTAAAAATTTCCTTTTATCTGAACTGGGGAAACTTCCCAAAAATTTAACACCTCCTTCACCAGCCTCTAGAGAGAAAGCTGCATTCCCAGTCGAATTTGACCCCTGTACGCCATTATTCTCTCTCGAGGGTTCGACTAGAAAGATAACCCTGTTTCCACCACACTCAACACTACCCCTACCATCGACAACTCCAGTTTGGCAGCAAATCGATCTAATCTTACCTCATCTCTAGCCGAAACAGAACCATCGGCCTTATCTGACTCAGTCGACTCCCCACCATCATCACTCTGCTCCCCTCTTCCCCTTTTACCACCCATAAGTCCAGCATTACCCTTACTTCTCTCGCCTCCCCCTATCTCTTCCTCGTCATTATCCTCAGTCACCACCGTCTTACGACGTCTAGTACTCGAAACCCCACTCGCCAGCACCACCACGGCCAATGGGGAATCAGTTACAACATTTAATAGTTTTAAGTCGCTGCTCTCATCCATCGGAGCATGACCAGAAATACTAGCCTCATTTTCTTCGACTTCGTCGTCTATCAGCCTCATTCTTGAAGCTCTACGGGTACGCATCTTATCCTATAGAAGAAGAGGCATGCAATTAGATCGATACATTTGACTATTACGTGTCAGTAACCCATTTCTTATCTACCCTCTCCAACAGATACAAGCACAGTCAACAACTCGATCCTAAACCCAAGCTCTCCAAATCCTAAAATGGGCTAGAACCCAGACTCATGAATTCCCCCCGTCCTCGATTATAACCTCTCAACTACAAACCCAGATGATCCTACTTACAGATACAGAAGGCATACTCAAACAAAAATAGACAGAGATCAATCGACATGCCTAAATTAGCAGAAGTACAAGCGAAATAGCAAATAAGTCGGTATCCAAAAACAACTTCAGTAATCTCTTCCAAGCTTCGCGCAACAATGGTGTACGTCATCTTCCTCTCAATCTCTAGTTTCTCTCTATGAACAGTACCTTTGGTTATTTCCCCCTCATATATATACATCCTCGGAATAACAAAACCACCTCGATTTCCAAACCACTATCATTTCCATACCCCCACTACCCTAGCTTTTCGGCTGAGATAGATTTTGACCAACTTACCCCACATTCCCCTCATGTGCAAATCGTACGCTCACTCTAAATTAGTTGTAACCCCAAAGCCACTTGAACCTTCTAACCCTCACTCGAAGCCGTCCAGTCAAGTTCCAACATCACATCACACTTTTTTCATAAAACGAGAAAAAAAATCATGATTATATGCATGGTACACTGCCCCAGGAGCACGTACAGTCCTAACAGACTAGCTGTCTGGGCTGTCAGACCGTCCAGTCAAATTTAAAAAACCTTTGACACATACACTTCTCGCACACGAGTAATCGACTATACCATGTCTCGAACATTCATCTACAGATAACCTCACATTCGATTTCCAAATATATCAAACATGCGATCTACAACATATTTGACAGCTCAGAATGTTATGTCCTTATTACTTTGACAAATCAGACTTTTATTTTGGCAGATCACACTTTTTACTTCGACAGTTCAGAATTTTACTCATACACATATCATAACTTCTACTTCGATAGTTCAGACATGTTACTTTGGCAATTCAAAATGTTACTTCGAGCATTCAAAATCCTACTTGCACACAGTACTAAAAAATAATTTGACAGTTATATTACCAACTCCCAATTTCATTCAATGCAAATCAAAACAGTATAATTCAAACAGAAAATACAAATACCCTTCAATACCCATCCTAAATACTCAACAAACCAGCAAGAAGTCCCTATTTATCATCGGGACACTTCTCCTCACACCTAACCTCAGCAGTAGAACCCTCCTGCTCTACTATCTCTTCCGCAAATGATTCCAGCAAGGACAATTGATGGCCAAAAAATGGACCCATCATCTGAAGAATCCCTCACCAATACGCAAAGGACATTTCAGCAATGGGTTCCCTGGGTTCTGCTTCAAACAGGTCCGGTATCTCCGCATTGATATCTTGATCGACAAGAAACCTCCGTCTCAGCTCCAGACTCTTTTCCTGCACTCGAATAGCCTTTACTACAATCCAGTCCTGCTGATTGGTCTTGGAAGAACTGCTACTATGTTGGGACGAACAAGAAGACATTATGTTCAAAAGAAGAAAGAGGAAATATGAGAACTTCTCCTCGCAAAACCCCAACTTATACATGAAGGTACATTTAAAGCATTCCTTAATACCAAGTTACATTCATTACGGCCTTCAATTCATCTCCTTGAAAACTAAATGGTCAGACCTTTCCAACTTCCTAGACATAACTGTTTCATCTGCATGCGTATTCAGCCCTCTTTCCTGAGGATTTATAGCCGAGCCATCACTAGTCTCGAACCATCGAACCCTTTTCCTTTTACCTCCTCTAACAGCCTCTATAGCACAAACCTAGAGCTTCGAGTACTCAGAATCAGTTATTCAGTAGAATTGAATACCGACCTATTTCCTCAACCAACACATTACAATTAGAAGTTAATTTCCCCCCGAAGGTGACCTTTTCAAGATGTTAACATTTGAAAACATATGTTCGATACGCGCATATAATCTATTTGCAAACAATGCCTACCAGATAAAAACACACAAAATTGTAGCAAAACATTGTTCCCATTCCATTCTATAAATTTCAACAACAGAAACAGCAAATTTGCAAACCCAAATATACAAAACCATAGGAACAACAGAAACCTTGAAAATACAGTCCCACACAAAAAAAAAACCCATCACCACCACATGGCCACCACTTTAAGAAGAAGCTGCCCTATTTCCAGACGGGCCAGTGCCACTCGCCGAGCCTTGTTCCTCCAACTGCTCTTCTGTCTGAACGAGAATTTTTGCCAAAGCCATCAGGAAGAGGTAATGTTCTTCAGCAGTAGTAAAATGAAACTTCATCTGCCTCCAGAAGTGAGAATAGGACTTCTAGTTGGTGGGCTTCCCAGGCTCCAGCTCCACCAGCTCTGGCATGTCCCAATCGAGTTCATGGTCACCGAAAAATTTCAACTTCAACTCTGCTGTCTTCCGCCCTATGCGACGGTCTCTGGAAAATCCCATCCTCTCCTGGTAGTAAGTGTCAGGCGTGGTATCCATAAAATTTTTCAAGGAATGGAGAAGAAGGAGAAGAGAAATACAGAGAAATATAGAGTATATAATGTTCCTACCTTCATAAGCCATACTTATAGCCCCATCTAAACTCATTTATGACTCCATAACCACCAACATTTATTTATTACCCTCTTTTATTACCTCCCCCAAAAACTAATAGTCAAACCGCTCAACTTCCAATGCCAAACAGTTTTCTCAACAAACGCCTCTACACCTGTTTTCGAGACCCTTACTGAGAGGAAGCAAATATAGTAGTCTACTCATAGATTTCAACCCCAGTCAAACACTCAAAGGCTACTTTGAAGCCTACTCGAATATCTCGAAGCCCATCCATTCCTTAAACAAGTCTCCCAAAGAATACCTGAAGACAAAGCCTCGACTCTGAACAAGCCTCGAAGACGAACTCCACATCACATCAGAAACACTTCGACCATATCCGTACATGGTCGAAGTATGACAAGACAGACAGCCAGCTCACTAGACAAGACGGAGACGTTGTTGGTCCTTGTAGCTACAGTGATAGACCCAACAACCAGTATAGTGACAAAATACATAAACAGACCCAACAACTGTTACAGTGACAACTCCAAAATTTCCGGCATCCATACCTATTCCAGAATATCCACTCGATATCCGAATAGTACCCTTGTAATGTGACCTAACCTTGGTGACTCAACCCTTCCTATGTTCTATAAATAGGAGAGATGGGGAACCAAGGAGGGGTTACAAAATCTCCCCTCTGAGCCCTAACAGTTTAACTTCGATCACCTTGTAAAACCCAGTACTCGAACCTTTGACTACTTGACAGAAATATAAACACTCTTAAAAATCCTCATTAGAGATCGTAGAGAGTCACATTCTAGGCCTCCACGCACTTATATTTTTTATAGATTATTCGCATTCTAGATTATATACTTGATTTCTTGTGATAGAGGATTAACCCCGTGGTGTAAGAGCCGACTTCCCCTCTACCCAAAGTTAGGCCCCTAGACGAGTTGTGGCTCTGATGACTCGACATTTCTCATTTTTAACATGATCACCAAAATATCAAGGTGAGGAAAGTTGGCATGACAAACATCACAATCATCGAAAGAAATTCCTATTAGTTGAGAGCTGGATATGGCAAGTAAATGAGCTTCTTTATTTTTTATGGATAGGTCATGACATTGGCTGACACGTCGTATTTTGGTCATGTTCGATTGGTTGACGATCTGAGTCTCAACGAAGTGGCTGAGGGATATATGGTATAAATGCTTCTCCCATGCCGGTTTTTCAATTTATACAGCTTCTGAAGGAAGTTTGTAACTCCCATTCTTGTAACTCTAAACGTCCACAATATATTCATGTATTCGTTTATCTGCAAAGATATACTCAAACAGTCGTTGCAAGGCAAAGCAGTGCTCCGTCTCACAATGTCAGACTTTGTGGTGGATACAATATAATTTGTTGTCAATAGATTAAAGATATTGTGCATTGCGAATAAACTTATCCTTCTTAAGTATAAGATAAATATTGGTTATGGTTACGTTCAACTTGGGGAGACAAGGTTTTGGCAAGTTACTGCCCTTTCGGGGATGTTCATCATTAGATATTGTTCGCTTTCGGTCTCCTCCCTGATTCGCAGCACGATTAAAATCCTGGCTTGTGGATTGATCTTGAGCTATAAATGTTGATTTCTGCATTTTTTATCTGTCGGACATTATTTTTTCGAGATCGATGTATACGTTAACATTTTCGATCATGTCCTCCAGTGTTGTAGATTTGTTCATAATGAGGTACCTTTCGCCCTTCCATCAACGAGTAAAGCATTGGTGAAAGCAGAAATAGTAATCTTCTGATCGAGCTTATCCACTTTTCGAGCTAACTCCAGGAACTTCTTAGTGAATGCCTCGAGCTTCTCGCCTGGCATTTTCTTAAGGCTAAAAAGAGAATATAGGTCTTCTTCTTTATCTCTATTGTGCGAGTAGTTCTTGACGAAGAGTTCTTGTAATTGCTCGAAAGTGGTAATAGACCCTTTTGGTAGCGTGTGGAACCATCGCAGGGGTTCGCCTGATAAACTGGTAAGAAAGAGCCAGTATAGAATATGATTAGAAGTTGAATGTAAGCTTAAAGCGTCCTAGAATTCTTGAACGTGCTCCACTAGATCAGTTCCTTTGTATTTTTGAATCTTTGGCGTATGATGCCCGGCGGGGACCTCACCATCCAATAGCTCTTGTGTGATCGAGCTCTTCTATAATTTGTTATGGATTCCTTTGGTTGTCTGAGTCTGAGCTTCGATCATTTCTTTAATTCACCTATCAACATGGTCCTGAATCACATATTATCGAGCTGCAGTGGTCGGGCGTGTGACGCGTCCTTCTCCAGGATTATAGTCGTCACTCCCATTGCTAAGACGGTCTTTTGCTGGAACTCGAACTCTTTGAGGTAGATTCTCATTCTGTCTGATTTCTGCATGGCCGCCATCTGCTTCTTGGTAGACTTCCTAGATCGGGATAGGCTCGTTTTCCTATTAAAGATGGTTGGATCGAAGTGCACCTCCTAAGTTATTACTCTTCGACAGAGGTCCAATTCTTCCATGAACAAAAATTTGCGAGCCTTCTGGTTGTATGACTTTGTTCTTCTGGGTGGCGATCTGTTGTCCCTGCAGATCCTTCAGCGCATCTTGTACCCTTACTAATTGATGATCTTGAGCAGCACGCCTTTCTATTTTAAGTTCAAATTAGCCCTCAGTTCTGCTAGGGTGGCATTTTCTTATGTTGGAATAGCCAGCCTGTTCTGATCTGGAAGTACCATCTTGAAAAATGGCGATCAGCGGTTTTTGAGATAATGAGTTTGAGAACTTTGTTCCCACAGATGGCGCCAAATGTAATAGCCTAATTTTGGGATTCGGACTTAGCCTTTACACCATATATGTTTATATCACTCAAGAATAGCAAGTAATAATCAACAAGACAATTTAGCGTGAAAAACCTTTGAAAAGGTTAAAAACTACGACATCTCTTGAGGATTTTGAGAAAGAGAAGATGATCTTATTGAGATTTCTAGCTTATTACAATGAGTACTCTGAGTACGTGAAATTTTAGAGTAATGATTCTTCTGTCTTTCATCTCAAATTCTCTGGTCTTATTTTCAGGTCTCATAATATGACCGTTTGATGACCATTTAAGATTCTTAATGATGGACGTTACAAAATATGTATAAAATACTCTTTGACCAGATGGCGCAATATTCTAATTTTTGTTGCAGTACAACGGCTCTATTGATGACTGTACTATTGAGTATGAACTCGAATTGGAGAAATTGTCGAAATTGGAAAATTGTCGAAGTCGTTCGAACGAGCTTAATAGTCGTTCGAACGAACTCATGTACTCCCTAGAATTTTGGCCCAAGAGTTAATCTCGTTCGAACGAGCTTGGATGTCGTTCGAACGAGATGTTATGTTTCTAGGGTTGGAGACCAACTATCGCAAAGTCGTTTAAATGAGTTTTGCGTCATTCGAACGAGCTTTGCGTTGGTTTTCCTTAGATGTTAAAGTTATGCCTCGAGATCTGTACTACTTATATTTTTGGTCCTCTAGTATATAAAGAGGAGTTAGGTTATTTTGTTTATCTATCTTTTGGTGAGTTTAACCCTAGAGAGGCTAGGGTTTGAGAGACTCCATTAAAGCTTGAGAAGCTTGAGAGATCATTGTAACCTGTTTGATATCATAATGAATTGTTCGTGGGAAGTAGTTTTTCATCCGCAAGGGTTTTCTACTTCCCTCCTCTGGGTAAATTATTTGTGCTTTTTATTGTCTTTATTTGATTTACTTCTTGTGTTGGCGATTTCTGCGTTTCGTTCTTCGTAGGGAAGAGATAGTAGCTACCTCAATTCTCAACATGTACACTTACATAAATCGAACTGTTGATGTGGAGGTCGAAAGCGATGATTTGAACTAAGAAATGTTGAATACGTCTTTAGTAGTGCTTCTTGTATCCTGATGAGGTCAAAAATGAAGCTTGAGTCCGAGATACGAAATAAGCTATTACAAGAGCCTTAGAGCCGTCGCCAACTTGCATTTCATAGATGCTTCTATGGATGATCTCCAGATTCCATTTTGGATGCTTATTCATAATATGCCAAATATGTTTAAAACCAAACTTGTATGGTTTTCGATTGTTCTCGGTTTTAAACGTTTTTCAAACATAGTATCCGCACGGTCATACTACGTAAAAAGAAAAAAAATTAAACACTTAAAGAAATAAATTAATATACTAAATTGAAACGTACCTCATGGTGGCCATTTCCAATCCCGTTATAGTTCGCCTTGCAAACTTTGAAAACACAAGACACAAAAAGTGGTTTGCTGTTGGATTTTCCCCCAACGTTGTTTCAAAGCCGCTCATGTAAGGGTTTTCACATCACGTGTTCCTTCATAGTCATTTACTATTTCCCCCCAAAACTTGAATTCATCATGTTGGTTACCGTTTTGATAATCTTGTAAGTGTGCTACCCAATATTTAACAAACATTTGATCTTCAAGGTCGGTCCAACAACTATTATCACTTTCTTTTCGTTGACAAGCACGTTGGGTGGCGCATAAAAGGAATGTGTGGGCATGGAGTAGTTTGGTGATTCCGGAAGTTGCGTTGATGGAACATATTGAGAGTATGAATTTTAGGAAAATTCGTTATCCATTTGAAGTTAAAAGAGGTTGAGATGGTATAACGTTGATAGAGCTTGAGATAGTAAAAAGTTGACAGAGCTTGAGATGGTAGAGAATTTAATAAACTACTTTTATTTGAAGAGATTTGGGTGAAAATTAAAAAAAAACTAGCCGTTTGGAGAGGGGAGTTGGGATTACAGAGGGTAAGCCCTTAACTGTTCAGCGCCTAGAGTTCGGAAAAAAAAACTTACGCGCACTGAACGATTCAGCGCCTAGACAGCTGTATCAAAAAAATACTTGGGCGCTAAACGGTTCGGCGCCAAGGCGTACGCACATAATCCTCGCCAAGTTCAGGTTTCGCATACTTTGGAGAGGTATGGGGGTGAGTATGCTGAACACCATACCCCTGTTGGATGGGTTTTTGCAAGAGTATGGGAAAACCTTAACAGCATACCACTCTGTTGGAGATCCTCTAAATCCTTAACAACTCTCAAGTTTCACTCTCAACCCTAAATCTCTAAATCGATAATAACTCCAAACCCTTTGAATCAAAATGAAATAGTAATAATTCTTCTCACCATTCTTCAAACTTCAGATGCAATTCTTCTCCAGATACAATTCTTCTCTTTGATTTCATCTAAATTGGGGAATCAACAAAATTGAGGAACCATTACCAACAAAATTGAGGAATCGAATTACAGGTTATACAACGGGTATGCTCTTTCCATCTCTTTCTCTCTCTCTAAATCGAATTACAATCTTTTGTTGAAGTTTTTTCTTGTTGGAATCGAATTGCTATTTGTTAGAGTTTTTTCTTGGTAATGTTATGTTCTCTTCCTCTTGCTCCATATTTTCATGGTTACAAAATGCAAACATTTTTTTAGTGAACTATTCGAGTCAGAGCCTGAACACAGAAAAAATGGATTTTTTGGTTATGTCATGGTCTGATTTTAGTTTCTCTTAAAATGGATTCGGCAATTGCCATTAGAGAAATATGGGTGCTTGAGGTTCGAACAGCTTATGGCAAGGTGGAAGACTTTTTTATCCTGAATCTAGCGTACTTGCTCTAAATTGCGTTTCATTAGCATTTCTGATATGGCTGGTCTGAATCTGTACCTTGTATCTTGTGAGTTGGTTTTATCAATTATATTGTTATCTGCTAGAGTTTGAAGGCCTGTTTGTTGAAGAATGTATATGTTTCTTTAGCACCTATGACCAAACAAAATTTAATGTTAAATTAAGATACATGTTGGACAAATTGTAGGAAACATTTTATGTTATTTATGTTATTTACTGTGATTATTTATACTTATGTCGCAAAAAATTAATGATTATATATTGGGGACATTTATGCATCAAAATATGGTCTGAATCAGTACCTTGTGTATCTTGTATGTGTGTGTGTGTGTGTGTGTGTGTGTGTTTTTTTTTAAGTTAAATGGGGCGGGGATGAGATTGGGTTTTGTAAAGTGGGGCGGATTCGGGGATCCCCGTTTAGCTTAAACGGGTATTTGGGTGGGGATGGGGGTTAGAATCTAAACGAGGATAGGGATGGGATTAGTTCCCCCGCCCCAAATCCGTCCCATTGCCATCCCTAAAGTATATGGGTAGAAATGGTTAGAGTGTTATTGAATTTAAACCCTTGCATTTTCTCGATCCTTCCAATGTTTCTCCAGTCTCTCCAATAAAACCAATAATAACAGTAAGAGACTAACTTCTAGTAGTAGTATAAGCCGCTTCAATCCATAGATGACTGTCCAGAAAGATCTAGTGTTTAAATCAGATTTGAAGTAAAATTATCAAGTACCAAGGCAGTCAACTAGTATCACGTACTAACGTTAAGATGTCACATGCTTAACAGCCCCAAGGCGCAATGCTACAAGTAAGGGGTTTCTGCCTTGCAAGGGAACAAGTTCTGGTTTGAAGGAAATATGGGATAAAGTAGTAGTAATAGAAAGAGATTAAACTGATCGAGTTGCCCTTGGTCAATGTAGGTACTTATTGATTACGACAAAATACGTATAGGAGAATAATGCAAGGTGGCCCCCAAGTATATGGTAAGAAAGAGTTTAATAAGCTACATTGAGGAGGATAGAATGTTGAATAAAAAAGAATAAAGTCTGGCAATGATGGTATGGTTCAAACATGGATAAATAAGCACAAAGCAAGTAAGCAACGCAATTATGTTGGGATCGGTCCAATGATATAAACATAAGTAGCATACTAAGGCTTCAACATGAGAACTTCAGCCAAATCATCACAGACCAACACATATATAAAGGCTATATTTCATGGTCTGATTTTAGTTTCTCTTAAAATGGATTCGACAATTGCCATTAGAGAAATATGGGTGCTTGAGGTTCGAACAGCTTATGGCAAGGTGGAAGACTTTTTTATCCTGAATCTAGCGTACTTGCTCTAAATTGCGTTTCATTAGCATTTCTGATATGGCTGGTCTGAATCTGTACCTTGTATCTTGTGAGTTGGTTTTATCAATTATATTGTTATCTGCTAGAGTTTGAAGGCCTGTTTGTTGAAGAATGTATATGTTTCTTTAGCACCTATGACCAAACAAAATTTAATGTTAAATTAAGATACATGTTGGACAAATTGTAGGAAACATTTTATGTTATTTATGTTATTTACTGTGATTATTTATACTTATGTCGCAAAAAATTAATGATTATATATTGGGGACATTTATGCATCAAAATATGGTCTGAATCAGTACCTTGTGTATCTTGTATGTGTGTGTGTGTGTGTGTGTGTGTGTGTGTTTTTTTTTTTAAGTTAAATGGGGCGGGGATGAGATTGGGTTTTGTAAAGTGGGGCGGATTCGGGGATCCCCGTTTAGCTTAAACGGGTATTTGGGTGGGGATGGGGGTTAGAATCTAAACGAGGATAGGGATGGGATTAGTTCCCCCGCCCCAAATCCGTCCCATTGCCATCCCTAAAGTATATGGGTAGAAATGGTTAGAGTGTTATTGAATTTAAACCCTTGCATTTTCTCGATCCTTCCAATGTTTCTCCAGTCTCTCCAATAAAACCAATAATAACAGTAAGAGACTAACTTCTAGTAGTAGTATAAGCCGCTTCAATCCATAGATGACTGTCCAGAAAGATCTAGTGTTTAAATCAGATTTGAAGTAAAATTATCAAGTACCAAGGCAGTCAACTAGTATCACGTACTAACGTTAAGATGTCACATGCTTAACAGCCCCAAGGCGCAATGCTACAAGTAAGGGGTTTCTGCCTTGCAAGGGAACAAGTTCTGGTTTGAAGGAAATATGGGATAAAGTAGTAGTAATAGAAAGAGATTAAACTGATCGAGTTGCCCTTGGTCAATGTAGGTACTTATTGATTACGACAAAATACGTATAGGAGAATAATGCAAGGTGGCCCCCAAGTATATGGTAAGAAAGAGTTTAATAAGCTACATTGAGGAGGATAGAATGTTGAATAAAAAAGAATAAAGTCTGGCAATGATGGTATGGTTCAAACATGGATAAATAAGCACAAAGCAAGTAAGCAACGCAATTATGTTGGGATCGGTCCAATGATATAAACATAAGTAGCATACTAAGGCTTCAACATGAGAACTTCAGCCAAATCATCACAGACCAACACATATATAAAGGCTATATTTCAAATTCCATAACCCCCCCCCCCCCCCCCCCCCCCCCCCCCCCCCCCCCTCTTTTAAAGAGTGAGATCCTTGAATTAGAATTCATACATTTCATGAAAATTATATTCCCAACTATTAACATGGGCCTGAAATTGACACCCCTTTGATTCTCCAAATTATAATACATACCTATTATTAAATTCTAACTTTAAGAAAAAGCCAATCTCACCACCCATCATTACCCACACTTTGGTCCATAGCAAACATAAACATGACACCACAACTTACCGTGAAATAATCTTAATGATTCAGAAATGGGCACAAGTCTGATTCACATAGATTTGATTAAATACGCATATAACCACTTTTTGTTACTCCACATAATATAACTTTTTTTCCGCATCTAGCTCAAACCACATTATGTTGTACCACTCCACAATGAAAATAACTCTTAAAATTTGCTGAACAAATTTGTTAATTTGAATCGCATTAGATCATTGTAAGGATAATCACAGGGTTCACAAGGAAAATACGTCTCGGTAACCACCTAACAGTAAGTATTTTGTTAAGAATGTGAAAATAATTTTTCTTGATGATCTCAAAAGAAGATTTCCGAGGTGGTAAGTATATGACCGCGAGGTAAAGGAAGCAGTAAAACAATACAAAGAATAATCAACACCACGTTGGATCTGCTATAACTTAATCTGCCCATCCTATCACAAGGTTTTAAAACCTCGTCCCGTCATAATAAAAATAGACTAAGATATAGAAAATTATTGCATAATGTTAGAGATGATCCCTTCCATAATCATTATCTTTAAAATGCATATTGATTATATCCTTCTATATATACCATCTAATCACATATGAGGTAAAGTCCCAAAGAACTTTTTCGATCTTCTGTCTAAATGATGTGCACAATTATGCTTTCAAGGATTAAATAAAAGCTTGTTTCAAGGTCTAAGAGACCCCCAAAAGATTGAGAAATGAACCCAAACCTTCATCCCAACCAGACAATGTAGAAGTAAGTAATCAATGGTTTCATCCACTATACCACAAAAAATTGAAATCCATGCTTCTTTGTCCTAATTCATCTCTAGCCACTCCCAATCAAAGAAGGACAAAATCTCTTTTCTCCAAAGCATCTCGGGAGGCCTACGTACCTCCTCTTACACTATTAGCTTCAACCAAATGTTGACACATGGATTTCACTGTGAATATCTTATTTTCGACCAACTTCCATTTTCATTTGTCTTCTCCCATCCGCATCACACTAAAATGAGTTTAAAATCATAGAACAAAGATTATGCACTTCCTATCAAAATGTTTTCTCCAAAAATGAAAAGTTATAATTTTTCGTGCTCTCGTCCATTTTATAAAAATCATTCACTCTCCCGAGTTTTAGATCAAAAACATTTGCAGGGAGATACTTTGTACATTAAATCGATAGTAAAAAAATTGATTTTAATTGAGGAAATTACACCAATATTGAGGAGATGAAGTTTTCACCAAGAAATTGCACCGTTCACGATGGAAAATCAAATAGAAATTAATTGTAACAAGTAGTCATATAGTAGATATAATATATCCAGAGTCACATTTGTTTTGAGTACTTTACAAAAAATATGTTTTATGAGCTATTGGATTTCACAACCACAAGTACATCAAAATCTCTCTTGGAGGAACTGCATAATCTTTTTATGTTGTAAACATTTCACTACTACAATTTCTCTATATAGAAAATCCAACTTGGACCACAATTATCTACGGGAAAACAACTATGAAACGCCTACCAACCGCCTGGGCAAATTAATCGGCTAGCCATCCTGTCATTTTTGTTTTGCCTCTTGGATCTACTCGATAAGAGTTGTTATGAAGAAGTTGTCACTTTTACTATCTGCAACACCATTAGTGACCACCCTCAAATTCTTGTAACTATTAGGTTGTGTCCGCGTTTCCACTTATTTTTAAGCAGTGTGTCGGTCACCTCATACCGTATTGGACACCAACAATATACCCGTGTCAGTGTTACACAGTTTTGTATCAATAATGTTTTTCATAGATAGGTCGAGAAATTCTCTTGATAAATGCCCCTATAACTTCATCCATATCATCCTCAATGCATGGTGACGCTTCGTATGAGTAGTGAGACCAGGTTACGGCCTTGCGAGAGCAGAAATTGGATCTTCGAAAAAACAGGTCCCTGTAATTATTTTACCTTTAACCAGATCTTTTTTTTTTTTTTATGTTGTCAATTACATTGTTTCTTTTAAAATCATGTGGGTAGAAATTTATGCTTGATTTTTGAACTTCCAACTTTTCTGTCTCAGACTAGACATCCGGAGTTCATCACAGGTAGTATCTCCAGGGAAATATTTTGGCAACCGAAACAAGCACAAGATTCATGTATGGAAGATCAATGCAAATGGCTCAAAGTACGATGTCAAGAAAATAAAACTTCATCCAACCCAAAGAATCATAGCTGCAGGCGATGTGACAGGAAGGATATTGATTTGGAGAGGTCTTGCTCCACGTGGCATTGGCACTGGCACCCAGCCGAAGTGAAAGTTCTTTTTTTCTCCTCTGATGGAGCTTATCTATATTCAGGTGAAAACAAAACACTAATATTCTATCCCGATCATTATATACACAATCGAGCATATGTTATTTACCAGTAGATGGGTTTCATTTAATGTTTGAAAAGGCTCACAGCCTTGTTTTGATACTCGCATTAAGTCGAGGATGGGATATAGTTACACCTTACCTTTTCCGTGCTAATTTTTTGTGGATTTTCCTATTTCCTAATTTTCTTAGTTGGTTCACCAAAATGCCCCTTCTTAGTGTCTAATATGACAAAATCAAACATAAAGGGTACGTCTACATCAACCAAAACCGTTTAGTTTCATTTTTTTCCCCCGTTAAGATTACTGACGTAGATTAAGAAGAGGGGGGAAGGGGATTAAAAATCTATGTCTCAGGAGTGGTTCGAGATTTAAAATGGCAAAGACTGAATTGAATATAGCTGCCACTTTTGGCATGACCATAGATTTCCAATTTAATTGAAAAAACTTACTTATCTTTTAAGTAGGAAGGAAGGAGTTCTCGTGGTGTGGCAGCTGGACACAGGAAATAAGAAATTTCTGCCACGTATTGGGGCCCCACTACTTTATTTTGTAGATTCGCCAAATCCTACACTTTGTTTTGTAAGAGCATGGGCAGCAGCCTCGCTAACTTAGCGAGCCACCTAGATATAAATTCAAGAAAAATATGACATGTAGCTAGAGTTTTTTATTTTATTTTTTTTTAAATAAAAAAATATACAGCGCCAATTCAATTGGCGCAGTTAAAGTTAAAAAAAAAAAAACCAACCAATTTTTTAATAATTTCTCTGACTGAACGAGCTCGCCACAGATAGCCACTGACTTTCTTGAACTTGGCGTAATTTGAGCGATAGCTAGCCTGGAAAAGTAATTTTTTCAAGATTTGGATCGCTAATATAGCTATACCTATCCTGCTACCCATGCTCTAAGAGGTTGTTTGTACATTAACTTAATATAATGTAACCATTTTGTTTCATCTAAATTACGTATATGATTTTAGCTTTAATTGTTATGGAAGATTTGTTAGATTTTGATAGTTTTCCTGAAGTTGTTCATGTTCAGATATCCTGTGCAGATAATCAAATCCATCTCCTGAAGACTTCTTCAATGGAAATTTTGAAGTCCATTTCCGGGATAAAGGTTTGTCAGCCGGTACTTTGCTTATTTACTAAAAGTTACACCTATTTCCTCGACGGCACATAGGAAAATATTTGCATGTTTTTTGAGATGTGAAAACGAGTCTCTTGTTGGTGGTTTAGTAGAATGTCATCATGATGCATATTATGAATCCATGTTATGTATCTCGAGGACGATGAAAAACCGATAAACATGGGACACTTAGTTTTGTGCTTCTAAAGACATGAAACACTTTTGCATTTTATACAGTGAAATGCAAAGGAGTCGTTTTGCAGTTGTTGTCTATTTTGTTGAACCTGTACTCACAGAATTTGCATTTTCAGCTTCCCTGTTCATTACCAGCGATAAACGATGGCAGCGGATTTTTCTTTGATTGTGCTGCTGGGTTGGTTGCTATACCAACAGAAGCCTATAGTGTACAATTCTACAGTCTTCTTGAAGACCGTGAAGTTTCTCAAGTAGGCGGGTTCATAATCCATTGGGATTTCTTCTTATTCATTTGTTTTCTCGACGTTCCATGTTTATGTGTTTACTGTGCCTTTTGTAGGTTCAAATTTGTGAAAGAAACCATCAGGCTCCAGATGATGTCACGGTATGCAAGTTGTTATCTTTCTTTTGTGAAATTTTCGTACAGTCCACAATATTACTGAGATAAGGTTGACCTTTATTTTCTTCCACTCACCAATGAATATGCATATCTTTTCAGTTATATAAACATACTTAAATTAGCTGATGTCTTTTAGGCATCATTTGTTGCACTGAAAACTAAGATCCTGAATAAAAAATGTCATATTTCAATTTCACGTGTTTGTTGCTTAAAGAGGAATGAATCCTAGAAAGTTACTTCCTCAAACGCAAAATGAGGAAAATGAGCTTACCATCCTGAGAGAAAATTATCGATTTTCTATTAAAAAGAAGGCTCTTATTTTGTATTTCCAATCGTTCCATCTACCCCCGCTTTCTCTCTCCCCAACACAAGACTGAGAAATATCTCCACTCAGGCTTATTACCATCTCTTTCAAAATGAATGCTCATTAACTTGTCTTACTTTCTTAAAAGAAGAGACGAAAAGCTTATACTCTCACCACATTAATCTCTCTCTCTCGGATCTCATCTTTCTATTAGAAGCAAGTTCATAGTATATTTGAAGAAGATATTGACACAAGTATTTTGAACTTCACTATCAATGGACCGTCAATGATTCTTTGGGTGGTACTCAATTTGAAGTTTGATGTGGAGTTTACTTTGAGTTGAGTTAGAGTTTGGTGTTTAATTCTGATTAACCATCTTTTGAGCAGATAATTAGTGATATTACTATGATTATGTTCCATTGCGATTGAAGTTTCTCTATATTGACTTGATGAGAAATGAATTTCGACTTGAATATGTAGAATTATGTTGAAAGCTAATATGAAACAGGAAAGGGTGTTCAAGTTTGATGAATTTTGGGAGAATCATTCTCTTTTTTGGAGAGCTGTGAGAAAACTGCAAGTGTTAGTCCCAAAACTGTTTGATATGTACAGACATGACACAAACTTAAAGGATATCAAGAACAACTTAACAAAGAAATACTTCTTTTTTTTTTGGCGAGGAAAATTTTGAAGTTTTACATGGTAAAGCCTAAGCGGCGTGAAATAAATCCCATGAAGAAAAAGATCTTGGGAAATAGTTACTCCGTTCGAAAAAGATTATTGAGTGTAGATTTTGCATGAAGCAAAAGGATCATTGAAGAAATAATTTTTTACCGTATTTCACAGATATACAACCTAGGTAACGACACTTCACTTTAATAAAATGAAACGTGTCCGACACCCCGATACTTGGACACTCGGATACACGTGTCCAACACTATTTGCAGGGTACTTAACAAAATTCTGCCGTTTTTGACACCCTGTATCTGTGTCGGACACCGACACCCGTATCCGTGTCATTGTTACCTAGTATACAACATTATTTTGACTTCTATATTTATAAAAACCTGATGAATCTCACCATTTCTGAGATTTTCTTTACGATCTCGACCCGGTTTTACCTGTTTCCACTAGTATTTATTTATTGTGTACATCACTTGAATGTTTATTTGCTTAGCCAAGAGTTTGCCATGTGAAACTTTTTTAGTCTAAAAAAAGTGATCCTACTATTTGAGATGATTGCAGATTGTTGTGACTTTATTAGCTCTCTCTGAGGATGGCTTGAAGTTGAGTACAGTTGATACTAAGCTCTTTGAAGAGGAAATTGGCGGTCTTGTTTGCCTCAAGTTTTGGGATTATGGGTCTCGTAGGGGACAGTTCACCCTTTCTACCATCATTTATGAGCCTCACAGGTTTACATCTCATCTTGTTACTTTTACATTTTAGTTATAATCTCATTCCTAAGTTATTGACATTTATTTTTCTTTGTTAATATAGTGATACTCGAATTTTTGCTACAGCATTCCATCCCATCTGTGACATGGTTGTGAGCTCTTCTTATAGTGGATATTTTAAGGTACAATCTTAGCTCATTTTTTTTTCTCTCTCTCTCTCTCTCTGATTTTTATTCCACAGATTTGGGTACGTAGCGTCAACATGCAGCAGAAAGATAGGGTGTGATCATACCAGCACTAATGCACCGGATCTCATCAGAACTCCGCAGTTAAGCGTGCTTGGGCGAGAGTAGTACTAGGATGGGTGACCTCCTAGGAAGTCCTCGTGTTGCACCCCACTATTAAAATTGTAGAAATATAATTCTTATGTACCTGTAAGTATAGCTTTCCCTTCTTGATTGAGCAACAACAAGGTATACAGCAGCAACGTTTTCAGCAACAATGAACAACAACAGTAACTCAATTGTATGAACAACTGGCAGTTTAGGCGTCAGGCAGCAGTAACTCAGTTGTTGTTCCGGCAAGGAGCAACAACAGTTATACAGGCAGGAAGTAATAACAATCAGTTTCTGCTAACGGCAACGTAGATTGTATTCAGGCAAAAATAGTAGCAAGTACAGGAGGTAAACTCTGTTAATAAAGCATCGCAGTTTCAGTAGCAAGAAGAACTGAAGAGGAGAAACTCAGCGCTACAGGCAGTAGAAAGAACCGTAACAGCAGCAGCAGCAGTAACTGAGTTTCAGTGATAACAGCAGCACTTCGGTAACTGCAGTTTGTATAGTAGCACCAGGAAATCGCAGCAGGAACTCAGTTGTTAATTCGGCAAATAGCAGTAAGTAAACAACAACACATGAAGAACTGATTGTACAAGAACAACACCGGCAGAGCGCAGTTTCTACTCGCAACACAGTCAGGAAGAACTGATTGTAGTTTCAGGCCGATAGAAGAACTGAATCTCAGATGTACTCCGGACAATAAGAGTCAGGAGTCAGGCAGTGTAGTCGCAGGAAGCAGTCTCTACAGCAGCGAGTACAGGCGGCAGTTTTAGTAGCAAGAAAGGAAAATTTGTCCTCCGGCAAATAGCAGCAAGAGAAGGCAATTTCAAGAAAGAAACAACACCGGTACAGCGCCTACAACAAAGAGAGAGAGAGAGACAGTAGAATTGTGATTGCTAGAGGCGTGGGTCGCACACTTTTAAAGAGTATTTCAACCTACCTCGGGAAAGGTAACGAAGGTCTGATCTCTTTCCAGGATACAACGAGCGTAAGGTATACAGTAGCTTCAGTTATCCCGGAAATCTACGTAAAGATGAAGTATGCACCCTCAGGTAACCGTACAATCGAAAAAGAGGGAGAGAGTTTTAACACAGAGAGGAGAGTGGTGTTCTGTATGTTTTTTAGAAGGTGGTGAAGAGTTGTATTTATAGAGAGAGGTTGCCTAACGGCTCTCTCTCTATTCAAAACGTGTGGGACGTGTCCCTGAGGATTAGGTCTCCTATAGGAGTGGAGATAACAAAGTGAAGACCAAGACTAAGGAATAAACCAAGCCCAAGCCCAATGAACTTTTTGATAAAAAAACGATTAGGGTGAGCCTAGCCCAAGCCCAAAGGGCCCCCAAGGCATCCAGCGTCAAAAGAGTCAATGGCCCAATCCCAAATCCAAGTCCGAGTCCGAGCCGGCCGCCTGAAAGAGGTCCAAGTGTGTATAGGGTATAAAATCTTCTCACACACTCACACAACTATACACTCTCTCTATGTCACATGTTACACACATGTCACATGGGCACTATCTTATATGTTTAGTTCATCTATTGTTTATAAACAATGTGGGACTAAACTTTAGGCTATAGTATAGGAGTCACATAAAATAGATGACCAAGAGGTCATGGGTTCAATGCTCAAAATGAGGTATAAGTTTTGAAAAATTCCAACAATCCCCTACTTTTAAAAAAACTTCCAAAAAAGGATAGATGAATGAAAAGAGAAACGAGAGTGCGGTTTCAATTATAGAGATGTACTTAAGTAAAGGTGTCCTTAGACTTGAACATTTACGTAGTAGACAATCTTTAACGTATAAGAATAATGAGTGATTAGAGTCTTGAACTCATTATTCACTTTTATACATTGAGGAAAACTACATACAACCCTACCAGGTGCAATATCTAAATGCCAGCACTTTTCGGCCATGTGCTTAATCCCAGTATAGGTGAAGGCTCTAGAGAATTTAGCCTAATTCTCATAAGAAGCGACCACACTTTCACAATCACCTTGGTGAGTCTATTAAAAGTGTTCTTGTAGCTAGACACCCCACTCAAGAATGAGTTATAGAACTCATTAAGAGTTTAAGAAACTCAGCCTCACAGTCGCTGTAAGATATCATGCATATATACAATATGTACAGCGAGATTAACTCTAGAGTGACAAGCTCCTAGTTGCATGATTTTATATCACAATGATTTGTTTTTCCCATTAAACCTATTTCTTGGGATCTTCAGTCATTTAGGTTGGGTTCCCACCATTTGTGATTATATAATAGGCTTTAGTCTCATCCCCAAGGATGTACTCTAAACTTTGTCACAAGATAGTCCTTTCGTCAAAGGATATACCAAGTTGTTTTCCGATCTTACAAAATCCACAGTAACAGTACTATCTGAGTGGATCAGAATTGGCAGTATAGGTCTACTCCATAAAGGAATATAAGACAAGAAGTCTTTCAACCAACTTGCCTCCTCACTAGCTGCAGCTAGTACTACTAACTCAGACTCTATAGTTGATTGAGCTAGAATCATTTGTTTCTTGGATCTCCAAGAAACCGACCCGTCAGCTATACTAATCACGTATCCGCTGGTGGCTTTGGAATCATCCGAAAATGAGTTCCAATCTGCATCGCTAAATCCATCAAGGACCACGGGAAACTTCTGATAGTGTAAACCCCAAGTTCATGCTCCTTTTTTAGGTACCGCATAACTCGATCATTAGCACCTCAGTGTGCCAAACTTGGTTTACTTGTAAATCTACATAGAAACCTTAGAGCATAAGCTATATCGGGTTTAGTATAGTCCGTAGCGTAGCGAAGGCTACCAATAATACTTGCGTATTTTTTATGTCTAACTACCTCCCCCAAGTTCTTTAAAAGTTTAACTTGTGGATCACAAGGAGTACAAGCAGGTCTACGATCAAAATATTTGTACTTCTTCAAGATCTTCTCAATGTAATAAGATTGATCAAGAGCAATACCAGTGTCTGTGCGTGTGATCTTTATGCCTAAAATTACACTAGCCTCACCTAGGTCCTTCATATCAAATTTATTATTAAGCATATTTTTGGTTTCTAGAATAATATCAAGTGAAGAACCAAAATATAAGTAGATCGTCAACTTATAGACTTATCATAATAAAAATCTTTAACAATCTTTAAACGTTTACCTCTACGAAGTTCTGGGTTTGTATCATGAGAATCAACAGCTTTAGAAACTTTTACTTGAGGTACATTAGGGGTCGAAGCTGTAGAAGGTTGAGAACCCCCACTGTCTCTCAGTAAGTAGGGAAACTTATCCTCAAAGAAATCAACATCATTTAAATCTACTTTAGGGATCATGGAAAGTTTACTCATATGTGTACAAACTTCTTATTATCATGACATAGTCTATAGTGCCAAATATTAAAAGAAGACAACAAGTAAGCAGAATCAGATTAATTCATTTCAATACTCATCTTGAACATTCCATTACAAGCAAATCTTTTTCTCACAAAAACCCCACCCTTAGTCAAAATGTACTGATCAAACCCAATGGTCTGCTGAAATTCTGCCTTGTTAAGAAGATAGCCAAAAACAAGATTTTTCCTCATTTCAGGAGTGTGCATCACATCCTTCAGAGTCACTGTCCTTTCATAGATAAATACCAGTTCAACATCTCCTATGCCTAGCACTTTAGTACAATAGGAATCCCCAAGTAGCACCTTCTGGTCTTCAGTCTCCTTGTAGGTCTTGAACCAATTGCGTTCATAGCATAAATGCCTAGAACCGCCCGAATTAGCCCACCACCCGTCGATTCTACCGACCATGTTGATCTCTGTGATCCTAGTCACTAAGAGTTCTTCGGTAACGTTAGCCTGATCAACAGGTTTGCAGTTCTGGCAGTTTCTAGATATGTATTCATGCTTTTTACAGTTGAAACACATAATAGAACCTGTTCCGTTATATGGTGGGGCTTGTTGGTTCGTTCCTTCATTAGGATTCTGGTGTCCATAATTTTGACGGTTATTCGGATTACCACCGTTAGGACGGTCATTCGGATTACCACCGTTAGGACGGTTATTCCGATTACCGTCATTCTTAGCCTTGAAAGGTTTCTCTTTAGGTTTCAAATAGACCTTCCCTTTGGCTTGAACCAAAAGGATTTCCTCTTTCAAGTCTTGTTTTCTAGATTCTTCTTCAACCCTCAGACGAGTAATCAAGTTCTCCATAGTAAGTTCCTTTGACTTGTGTCGCAGGATATTTTTAAAGTCTTTCCAATTCGGCGGTAATTTGTCAATCATCACGGCAACCTGGAATTGTTCATCAAGAGGTATCCTTTCGGATACGATCTCATGCTCAATTCGTTGCACTCATGTGATTGGGAAATTACCGACTTATCATCGACCATATTGAACTTGAGATTTTGGCTTACGACAAACTTTTTAGAGCCTGCCTCTTCCGTATCATACTTCTTTTGTAATGCATCCCAAACGGTTTTTGCAGATTCGGACTGTAGATAGTAATCGCACAATTCGTCCACTAAACCGTTCAGAATGAAGTTACGGTATTTGAAATCAGCCTTAGTCCAGTTTGAGATAGTCTCTAAGGTTTTATCATATTCATTTAGAATAAAATCAAGGTCTACCGCAGGTACGGGAACAGGAGGTTCAACAAGGCATTCTTGTTCTAGAACATACGCTACTTCCTTAAGTGTGAGATAGAAGAACATTTTGTTTTTCTACCTCTTGAAGTTGAGACCATCAAACTTAGAGGGTTTGTTAGAATCAAACTTCAGCACTTTTGAGGAAAGAGCCATATTACAGGAAATCAAATACTCTTTAAAATTGTAGAAACTTATGAACCTGTAAGTATAACTTTCCCTTCTTGAATGAGCAATAGCAAGGTATACAGCAGCAACGTTTTCAGCAACAATGAACAACAACAATAACTCAATTGTATGAACAACTGACAGTTTAGGCGCCAGGCAGCAGTAACTCAGTTGTTGTTCCGGCAAGGAGCAACAACAATTATACAGGCAGGAAGTAATAGCAATCAGTTTCTGCTAACGGCAACGCAGATTGTATTCAGGCAAAAACAGTAGCAAGTACATGAGGTAAACTCCATTAATAAAGCAACGCAGTTTCAGCAGCAAGAAGAACTGAAGAGGAGAAACTCAGCGCTACAGGCAGTAGAAAGAACCGTAACAGCAGCAGCAGCAGTAACTGAGTTTCAGTGATAACAACAGCACTTCGGTAACTGCAATTTGTATAGTAGCACCAGGAAATCGCAGCAGAAACTTAGTTGTTAATTTGGCAAATAGCAGTAAGTAAACAACAACACAGGAAGAACTGATTGTACAAGAACAACTCCGGCAGAGCGCAGTTTCTACTCGCAACACAGTCAAGAAGAACTGATTGTAGTTTCAGGCCGGTAGAAGAACTGAATCTCAGATGTACTATGGACAACAACAGTCAGGCGTTAGGCAGTGCAGTCGCTGGAAGTAGTCTCTACAGCAGCGAGTACAGGCAACAGTTTCAGTAGCAAGAAAGGGAAATTTGTTCTCCGACAAATAGCAGCAAGAGAAGGCAGTTTCAAGAAAGAAACAACACCGGTACAACGCCTACAACAAAGAGAGAGAGAGAGAGAGAGAGAGACAGTAGAATTGTGATTGCTCGAGGCGTGGGTCGCACTCTCTTTAAAGAGTATTTCGACCTACCTCGGGTAAGGTAACGAAGGTCTGATCTATTTCCAGCATACAACAAGCGTAACATATACAGTAGCTTCAGTTATCCTGGAAGCCTGCGTAAAGATGAAGTATGCACCTTCAGGTAACCGTACAATCGAAAGAGAGATATAATTTTAGCACAGAGAGGAGAGTGGTGTTCTGTGTATTTTTTAGATGGTGGTGAAGAGTTGTATTTATTTAGAGAGGTTGCCTAACGGCTCTCTCTCCCCCAAGGCCTCCAGAGCCAGAAGAGCCAATTGCCCAATCCCAAATTTAAGTTCGAGTCCGAGCAGGCCACCTGAGAGAGGTTTAAGTGTGTATAGGGTATAAAATCCTCTCACACACTCATACAACTATACACTCTCTATGTCACATGTTACACACATATCACATGGGCACTACCTTATATGTTTAGTTCATCTATTGTTTATAAACAATGTGAGACTAAATTTTAGGCTATAGTATAGGAGTCACATAAAATAGATGACCAAAAGGTCATGGGTTCAAGGCCCAAAATGAGGTACAAGTTTTGAAAAATTCCAACAGGTTCGTAGCGTCAACATGCAGCAGAATGATATAGAGTCTTCGAAACCTGGTTGGAGATGCCATTCTGTTGGTTCATACAAGTATACTCTCTGTTTTGATTTTTTGTTTGTTTCAGCTTTGAGTGACTGCAGTCTGGATATCCTTTGTTTCCTTTTCAGAACAGAACTTGGTTGTAACACTATGTTCTATAATAAAGATATTTAGGAAAATGTAATGTTAGGGTCTGAGGTTTTATTAAATGAAAAATGTATTTTCAACACGAGGAGATATTACAAGGAAAGCCTAAACACAGCCGGCCTTCAAGAAATACGAACGATACCACAATAAAACAAGCCTCCCAACAAGCAAAGAAGCCACACGTATGAAATTAATATCACTGCATAAAATTCGCCCAACAGAACACAAATCTGCGCATCTAATCCGTCTCAATCTTCATTAATAATCCTCCATTATTTGCTACTTGTTAGTCAAATCGATCTTCTGATACCCTTTGAGTATCATGAGGTTATGGCACATGTATTATAATATAATTTTTTTTTTTAGCTAAGTAAAAGTTTCTATTACTAGTAGTGGTGTGAAACAACTGGAGATGATGGCGGTGGTGAACCCCGGAAGCACTGGTTGGAGAAGATGAACCAGATCTAGATGAGAGATGTAGACTGAAAGAGGAGATGCAGGAGGAGAGAGAAACTTGTGTTTTTTTTGTTTTGGTTGGGTACAGACGGGAAGCAGTTAAGTTACACCCAAATGCAAACTATTGGGTGCACAGGAGAACACCCTACTTGCGACCATAGATCTAGCCTCTAACATCCTATATGGGCGTCCATTTGTAAAATGGGGGCTATGATTTAATTAAAACTTAAGTACCAACTTTGTGGAGGGTTCATTCTCTCTTTTCTTTATCAAGTCATGCTGTGGGGGTTGAGGGGCTTCGCCGATCCCTGCCTATGGCATTTATCTCAAAACAAAGGTACAAAAGGTAAAAGGGGGACTGTACTTTGTGCTAGAAAGCCTATGCAACATTGACTCGGATACGGGGTGTTGGTGTCTGACACAGGTACGAGGTGTCGGACACGGCGATTTCAAAATAAGTGAATACGCGGACACGGTCGTATACCTAAAAAGATATATACAGTAGTATCATTCTTCATACTTCATGTATTGTGTCTTATTATATGTGAATGCATTATGAATATATAATTATGTTAGTAACTTGTGGGTTAATTTACAACTTATAACAAACATAAAACAATAATAGTAGTAAGTAGAGTTGAATAACATGTATAAGAATTTAAATATGCGGTACAAAAGGAAAGAATCAACGGAGCACCTGACATTCCATGCACGACCGATCAGTCTATAGCACAATGTGGCATTACTATGGGATCCTATGTTAAAATTTATATAAAAAAGTTGATGATCTAAAGTAAGAAGTGTCCACACGAATGTCGATGTGTTTGAGTGTCCGACACGTTTGAATACGGATTTTTTAAGGAATATGGAGTGTTCATGTTGCATAGTAGAGAACAAAATATGTTTAAATATAAATGAAGCTGCTCTTTCATCAAGGAGAGTAACAACCCTAATCTCGATTGGAAGCTGATTTAAAGAGAAGAAGCTTCACAACCCATTCACTTTGTTCCCTTCTCTCAAGATGTTTCAAAGAGAAATGTTCGACACGTTTGTATGTCTTTCACATTAAGTGTTATAAAAGTGGATGGGAAATGTCCTATGTTTGTTAAGTAAAAACAAGGCAAACAATTTTATTCCCAAATTCTTGTGAATGAATTTTCTTCACAAAGTTAGCTTATGCATATTTTCATGATGGTTTTTTTTTGGTAAGTGAGCATTGCATTAAAAAACAAAGAACTACAAAATAGCTCCCTTCCACAAGTGGATGGGGGAGCAAGAAACAAAAAGATTGCAACAGTCTCTTATACACCTTGCCAGCAACATCTTCATTGCAAATTTCCCTCAACTCATCATCAAAATCACTGGGATTAATCTCCACAAAGCTAACACTAGGGTAATATTTTGACAGTCTATCAACAGCCCTATTAGTCTCCCTATAGATATGTCTAATATCAAACCAAACCATTTTAAGAAACTTATCAAGATAAAAATTCTGTTTAAGATGGCTATAGCTTCCCAAGGAGGCCTAGCAGTCCCACTAATGCACTGAACAACATTCATAGAGTGAGTCTGTACCAGCAGGTTGCTTCTTATGACCTTTTGTTATTGTCAAGGTAATCCCTATTTCAACAGACTGTAACAGACTGTAGCTCATGGACAACAATAGATGTAGGTTCACATTTTCCACAAGTAACACCCAAGCAAACTCCCCCAGGATCTCTAATAATAGTACCAATGCCTCCCTTGTCTTGCTTCAGAGCTCCATCACAGTTAACCATGACAGTGCCATTCACAGGAGGGTCCCACTTACAAGTAATGGGCACTGGGATTACAAACTCAGTCTGAACATTCCAATTACCCACGAAGCTTCTATTCTCAGCACTGTCTTTAATTGAGATCTTCTTGTAGGCTAGCGTCAGCTGGACATCAGAATTTAATCTTGTACAACACAACCTCAGGTGATCTCTGTATGCTTTCAAAAATCTTAAGATTCCTTTCTGCCCAAATGTGATAAAAGTAAGCATTAAAACATAACTTTTTTACCCTGCCCTTTGATATCATCTCCTGCAAAATTGTCGATACACCAATTAAATCTCAGCTTGCCAAGATCCAGTCAGTCTGTTGTAGCCCAACTGTTGAAGCAGATTTTTCCAAATGTGCAGAGAATAAGGGCATCTAAAGAAAAGGTGCTTTTCATCTTCAGTATAAGTCTAACAAAGGACACATTTTGATTGTGAAACTGATCCCCACTGCGGAAGCTTGTCTTGAGTCTAAAGGCCTTCTCTCATGGCAAGCCATGTGATCATAGAATGTCTAGGTATAGAGTTCTTAAACCACACTAATTTCTATTTGATTTTCCATCGTGTACGGTGCAATTTCAGTCTTAAGGCCTTCTCTCTTGAAGTAAGAGAGACTTCTCACAAGAGCAACAACAGAATTTGTATCCCCTCCCATGAAGGCAAGCAAATCATCTGCAACACAAAGATGAGTGATAATAGGGTCCTTGCACTTTGGGTGTAGAGTGTAGTTTCCCTCCTCCATTTCTTTCTTCATCAGCTTAGTGAAAGCTTCCATAACAATAGTGAACAAATAGGGGAACCATTCACTGGGATAGAGTACTTTGCAGCGGATACAAATATGAACCCAATGAATAAAATTTGTAGGAAATTTAAACCTGTGAAGAAGATCAATAATAGCATCCCATTTCACCATATCATAGGCCTTCTGGAGATCAATCTTGACAATGCATCTGCAGCCTTGTGATAATTTCTAACCAACTCATGTAAAATCATAATGTTGTCTTGTATACTTCTCCTCAGACTGATTTGAGCAGACAATAGTTGGAATAACAATTCTCGTCCTATTAATGATCACCTTAGTAATAGTCTTGTAAATAACATTAGTACAAGAAATAAGTCTGAACTCATTCAACCTAGTAGGAGTCTGAACCTTAGGCACTAGAGTGACTGAAGTAGCATTCACTTCCCATAACATCTGCCCAATAGCAAAGAAGTCTGAGATAGCATTCACAAAGTCATTCCCAATAGTACTCCAACATCTCTTGAAGAAACTAGTAGTAAACCCATCAGGCAGGGGCCTTATCATCCCCAATATCAGACAATGGTTCAGTAATCTCATTTCTAGTGACAGCAGCCCAGCATATCAAATCAGAGTAAGCTATGGGATCAAAATTTATGTTCTCAAGTCTGGAGTCATCAAGTTGTTCATCATAAGCTTCCCCAAACAACTTTTCAAAATGACTAACACACTCATTACCAATCTCAGACTCGTCATCAATCCTAGTACCATCATCCTTAATGAGAAAGTTAACTATGTTTGTAGCTCGTCTATGCTTAACTGCCTGGTGAAAGTAAGCTTTATTCTGATCCCCAGCCCAAGCCAAGTAATTATAGACTGCTGCTTCTTAATTGACTCCTCAGTTCTAGCCAGATGAGAATACATCCTAATAGCATTTCTTTCTTCAACTGTTTTATCATGGTCAAGCTGGTCCAACTGCAGTTGATTTTGAGCCATTCCCAATCTTTATTTAGCTTCCCTAACTCTCTTGCTAACTCCCCCAGTTCTGGATCTAGACCACTCAATCAAAGCAAACTTAACTAGCTTCAATTTGTTAACCAGTTTATACATGTGTACCTTTAATAGGTATGGACCACTCATTCTGAATAATATCTTTAAAACCTTCTTCATCCAGCCAATAATTGAAAAAATTGTAAGGTTTAGGCCCTAGGGGTTTCTTGTTAGTAGTATTCACTACCATAGTAGAATGGTGAGAGGTTTTAGGAATGCCAAAAGTAGTTTCAGAGTCTGGCATAACAAACAGCCAATAAGAATTAATCAAAACCCTATCAATCTTATTAACCACTCTGTCATCCCCCAACTGGCAGTTACTCCAAGTATGAAATACTCCTCTCTACCTACAATCAAACAGCTGATTGCTACTTGATATAAACTAATAAGATCAGAGAATGAGAGAAAAGTAGAACTATAAAGACTACATTGTGATAGAATTAGTTAGGTTACAATCTAAGCAACTGGACCACTTATAGGCTACAATAGAAAAATGAAAATACTATACTACCCTTAGCATTAAACTAATACTAAATCTATCTCTAACACGTGAGTGTTACTTGATAGAACTAATAAGATCAAAGAAGGAGAGAAAAATAGAAGAAATATAAAGACTACATTGTGATAGAATTAGTTAGGTGTTAGGTTACAATCTAAGCAACTTGACTACTTATAGGCTACAATAGAAAATGAAAAATACTACCATTAGCATTATACTAATACCCCCTAATCAAACTCTAGATGATACAACAAGTAAACCATATCGAAAGTTCAATTCCGAAGCAAGACAGAATTTGGATGCGAAGCAGATGTTATTCACTAATACCCACCAAAACATAACCAAAGCCTAAAAAATACTCGAATATTACCAACAGGAAGATGCAGCAGAACTACACAGAAGCCAAAAAATTAGATGCCATATCAATTGCCAAACCAAATGCTACCAAACCAAATCGGAACAACTCAGAGTGAACTAACCACCAAATTTTAAACAGATGCAAACTAACTACCAAATCCTACACAGATGTGAGCTAACCGCCAAATTCTACCAGATGCGAAATAACAACCATATGCGAATAAGTTGCTGGATCTTAACTGATGCAAACTAACCATCAAAAGCGAAGAAACTAACACAATGCAAACTAACAGCCAAAAGCGAACAAATTTCCATAAACTAACCAATGCGAGCTGATTACCAAATTCTCCAAATCACAACTAATAAAAAACACCCAAATATGAAGCACTAATCGGAATAAGAGACAAGCCTAATGCATATCTCCTCCTCTGATAGTATCAAAACGTCCCAACCAAATCATACATCTTGCTTATATTTCAGCCCAAATCAAATGCAAAAGAACATATTATATCCCAAAACAGAGAAATTCATAATTTAGAACAAAGTGACTAGTCCTATTTTTGCCACTATCTGGAAACCTCCATTACAAAATACTCGAGTTGGGATCAGGGGAGCAAGTACATATCCTCATGCCAAATCCCGAATAAGAATTCACAGCTCTGCCAATGATGAGAAGCTCATCACCCAGTGATTTAAATGCTACACCCCATCCTCTACTCTGATCTGCTCTCATCGGTACTTCTCCCAATTCCTTCCATGAGTTACTCTTCTTCAAGTAACCTTTCAACTAGTTTGATGAAGGTTCAAGTGAATTAAGCTCATTATTTGTAACAACAAGCGGTGGAGACCGTGAAGCTAAAATCGGTGAATCCTTTAACATGTCTGGAATCAAATCCCACATGTTTCTACTAAAATCAAAGCTCTCCCCATAAGTTAGATCAGTCCCGTCTTCCCTTGTCCCACCAATTACATAGAATATATTATCGATGTAACATCCAGAGCAAAGTTTTCTTTGTCTGCGCATCTTTGGTAATGGCTCCCATAATTTCTTATTGGGGTTATAGCAGCTGAATCCAAGACCTCTATATTAGGAGCACACATCCCAATCCCACCCGCTACATAAGCAAAATCCCCACAACTAGCAGATGGAAACAAACATCTCGGATTGATCATTGAAGGACCATACTCCCATTTGTTCGTGGCTAACTCAAATCTCCAAATCACCACCACTCCTTCAAGCTGTTTGCCTGAAACAATCAAATGAGTTCCTGCACAAATTGTCTCCTTGTCTCCTGTGGCAAAACAAGGATCATATATGGACAAAAGTGGAAGCCTTCTTAGAGACTTGAATTCTCTATCGAATGCCAACCAACGAGATTCCCCTCTTGTCAACATGAAAATTGATGCTTCCATTGCGCCTATTTTTTTTTTAATCTTGTAGAGTTCGCCACTCCTTAGTAGTGATAAGCCCCACCTGTCTGCAAGGCAAAATTTCCAATATTCTGATATCGGGAATCTAGCCAAGATTTGTTGAACAAGCTCATCGCTTAATGAAGGAACATAAGAGTAAACTGTATCCTGAGGTTCTACTACACCCAAAGAACCATCTTTCTCAACTTCATTAAGAGAAAAAAAAATTATCCACAAAGCTCAGACCAAATCTCCTCAAACAAACCCTTACTGAGTTCATCAAAACACAGATTTCCGCCTCAGATCAACTCCTTCTCAAGTCAAATTAAGATGTAATGGAAATTGAATTTCAGACACAAAGATAATCAAACTAGAACCAGCTCTGCTCTGATACCATGATAGAACTAATAAGATTAGAGAAGGAGCGAAAAGTAAAACTATAAAGACTATATTGTGATAGAATTAGTTAGGTTACAATCTAAGCAACTTGACTACTTATAAGCTGCAATAGAAAAGGAAAATACTATAAAACACTTAGTTTTATACTAATACTAAATTTATCTCTTACATTACTAATACGGTCAGCAAAATCATCCATGTAGGTTACTTTAAACTCCCCTCTCCCAATTCTTTCATTAGAGTTAATTATAGCATTAAAATCACCTAGTAAAATCCAAGGCATATCAACTGAACTAGGAAAAGTAGTAATTTTATACCACAACAGTCTTCTCTCCATATCAGAGTTACTACCATACACAATTGTAATGTAAAACCTATCACCCATCATTGTGGTAACCTCAACAAAGATTGCCCACCACCTAGCGCTCCGCCCCGCCCCTAACAGCATAGAATTAATTATCCAGCATAAGCCAATCCTTACAGCAAATAAAAGCTACTCTATTTTTATTATATTCTTGAACTTTTGTTTCCACAAGTCCTAGAATAGCTAACTTGTTCTTAATCTTGAAGTCTCTAATATTTTTTTGTCTTAAAACCCCATTCATCCCCCTCACATTCCAGTACCCAATATTGCAATTCATTGGGAATGTATGCGGTTTTGTTTGTTACTCTTTCCTCCACTGCCAGTGGTACCATTCCCTTCATCAGTAGACTCAAACTCAATCCTAGGTCTCTAAGGCCTATTACAAACAATTTGCAATCATGACATACCCTCCTTCTAGAGCTTTTTCCCTATCTTCTTCATAGCTAAACCTGAAAAAGAAAAGCTTACCCTATTTGTAGTCATCTCAAATGATCCTTTAGGTTTCCATTTGAAAGTTAAGCTATCCTTAAGAAATTTGTAAGCCAATTTCCTACCCACAAAGTTCCCAACTAGTAGTTTTTTACACTTTTTGACTTCATCATCAAAAGCAATAGACTTCAACTTGGCAATTGGTTTACCATCTACAATTGTTGGTGTAGTGTACATTAACTGGGGTTTTCCTTGTGTTTTGGAGCCTTGATTCAGCAATGTTGCCCAAGAGAATGGTTTTGCTGCTTCCATACTCTGAATTGCGTCTTGGTGAACCTTTGGCAGAGGTGGGAAATCCTCCTTACTCATTTGCTCTTAATAGCACAATTTATTCCCACAATTTTTACTATTGCACTTACCTTGTAGGCATCTTCTCTCCATAGCTCCTTCATCTTTGTTATGTGATGAGTTAGTTCCAGTATCCTCCTCGTGCGGCTCTGTAGAAGATTCCGCTACAACAGCTTCTTCCTCTTTCTCTGTCACCATTATCCCCTTTTATCTTTTGATGTTGGTGTCCCTTCCCCTCCCTCACTGTTACTCTTGTGGTGACTTATTTTCCAATACTCGGCCTGCTACAGTAACTTCGAATTGCTACAGTAACAGTGAGGGAGGGTATTGGAAAATTCTTGTGGTGTAAAGCACTGTTACTGTAGCACTCTTGTGGTGTCTCTTCCTCTTTCTCTGTCAGAGACGAAGTATTGAAGGTTGTTTAAAGAGTTCTCAAGGATCACCTCCTGGATTATAGTTCCAATTGCACCTTAGTGTTCCTTTATGGTACCGGTGCTAGTAATGTTTGAGAGTATAAACTATAAATGCTGATCAGTTTCACCGTCAAACATTCACAGTATCATTCTCACAATAAGGAAGGTATTAGCAAAGTTGATATTCAAAGGCCATCAAGTTTTTGTTAAGGGGGGAGATTTTTAAATAAGGTTATAATATAAGTAATGCAATAATTTAAGTGGGGGTTCAAGTGCCGGTAAAATCATCTCTCCGGAAAGACCATAAAATCAAGCGGACGAAGCGTTACAGGATTACATGTTGGCAAAAATGGAGGTTGGTTGTGCTCGAAGAGCATGAATTAAGAAATGTACGTTGATGCCCTAAATCCTTAGTTTTGTTCCTTCCGAACCGGATGTTTTGAGTAGAATATAGATTAAAAGGGGGTTAGCGGTCACCAACCAACTCTGAAGTGGTGACCTTTAAGACAATTTCCTCTAACTTTATGGACAATGTCTACAATTTTTTATTTTTTTTTAGAACAAATGAGACGCAATTAACATTCTCGAGAAGTTTGCTATGAGTTAAATGCATACTCAAGATTGAATGTCAATTAGGTTTTCTAAAAAAAAAAAAAAGAGGAAAAGAAAACTATTTGTGGGTGCGGGATGTCAGACACGGAGAGAAAAAGAACAATACTTTTATGCCAGATACATCCTAGTGTCGGTGTCGAAACAAATTTTCTTTCGAAAATGTGTCGTTTTCATGTTACATCGGGAGGCACATAACATTAATCACGGATCATTGTTTGGGTTGCTAGGTTAATTCTCTTCTGCCGCTTTAACTTACATGGGATGATTACCTTCCAATTCCACGCAAACTCAAAAGGTACTTGGAATAATATTATTTAGAAAGTCTCTAAGAGGTTGGGGTCGTGGAAAGGAAATGAGTATGTGATATAAGAGGTATTCTGATACTCTTTAGGTTATGGTTGTTCAGAAGTACAATCTTGAATCTTCAGGAGTTGAGAGTGGGAAGGTCTAGCCTACAATTGTGAAATGTAGTAAGCATTATCTTTGAAGATAACGTGAAGTTTTTTTACTAGGTCCAGTTAGAGTTAAGGAGGGCAAGATGGTGGTCAAAGAGAATGTGAATGATGTGGTTACTTTACAGATGGAGTTTCCAATTTTTAATTCATTAACCATGAACAAGAAAGTTTTGGTGACAAGATTTCTGGTAGGGGTAGAGGCTAAAGCGAGTCCGGATTTTGATTTTCGCAATCCCTGTAATTGGGATATGGGTGGTGGGGTAGAGAAAAGAACTATTTACAGATGAGGTATTTGAGTGGGATTTTCAAGTTGAGAGAATGAGGTAATTAGCAGAATAAATGGATTAGTTGTGATTTTCAGGAAAAGATCCTTTTAGATATTGGTTTTGTTTCGCACCTTTAGAGCTACGGGAATGCTTCGTAAGTCATGTTAAATATGATGTGTATTTCAGGCTTATTTCCTATGTGGCTTAAAAGCTTTTTAGCATAGATAAACTCTGGATTAAGACCTAACTGGTAATAGGTTTAGGTAAAATTACTAGATATGGAGAGTTAGAGTTAATTTGCAATTTTAAAATTATATAAGAAGGTTAAGGGCGTCATAGAAGGAATATTTTAAAGCATAATATGGGAATTGAGGCTTTCGCAACATAATCATTGGGTGATGCAGGAGAGAGTTTTCAAATTACAAATCTTGCTTTGTTTTAGTACTTGTGCAAGGCTTTAAATCTGGCTTCCGCTAATCCTGTATTAAATGTGGATTAGCCATAACACGCACAAGCAGTCATAATCTGGCTTCCACTTAATTATGGATGATCAGGCCCCCCTAAGCACTGTCCCACTTAAGAGACTCAAGCATCAATTGCAAGGAAATATAAGTAACATTTACTTTAATTGTGTTCAAGCTTGATTGCGTTAGACCTTTGCCGCCTTGGCCAACTTATGGCACAAACAATTATATTAAATGGTTAAAAAGGAAAACATAAAAAAAAAATCCTTAGATCGTGTAAGAAGTATTGATTACCTTGATCGACAACTGTGAAAAGTGTCCAAGATCAGCAAACATAGCTTCTGAACCTGTAAAGAACAAAAGAACCCAGGAGAAAAGGAACATTAGAAACAAATATTACGAAATGCTATGGAAATACTGTTTCAGTAATATAAAAATACCTGTTACACACAAGACTATTCCCCCTAAGGACATCCAACCTCCTCTTTGAGTCTTCTTCAGAAAATCGTATATATAATATGGAGATAGTGCACGATAAACATGGGGATTCCAGTGTACAATATTATATACGCCAATTGCGCTAATACACAAAAGCCACGTGACAACAATTGGTGCGAATAAGAATCTAACCCGGTGGGTGCCATAATGTTGGAGAGCAAATAAAAATACTAATATGACACAGGCAATTGGAACCTCCACATCTGAAAAATTGGTAAACATTAAAAAGCTTAAATATTAACAAGAACTACAGGGATATTAAGAACTAAGAGTATAGATAAACAATGTCCGCAGCGAAGCGAACATCTAACCATGAAGCATGTTTGTCATTGCGATAACAAAATTCAGATGAAGTACATCATTTATTTTTGAATGAATACTCTATTTTTTTTTTTATCAAAGCCATGGGTCTAAACAGGTCTCAACGAGAACGACTATAGTCCCCTATGGGGGGAAATGCGTAAGCAACACTAATCCTAGACTCAAGGGATAATCTGTACAGGTACTTTCCCATCAATATTACCAACCAATTTCCCGCAAAACAGACAATTCACCTTACTCCATGAATAAGGTAACCCTTTAATGTCTACGATGAGTTTTTCCACTCATGCACCTTTACACTAAAAGTAAGATTTTTAAACTGCATCTATACTTCCCCCATCACTGACTTTGTAAATGAATGAACGACCATAGTGCCCACCCATAGGGAACAAGCACACATAGGTCGGCTGGCAGTCAAATCCGCTAATGAATATGGGTGACCCAACTTAAGTAAACCGACCAAACGAAGAACTTCTACAGCTCTTAAATCTCCCAACAGTGTAGCACTAGATGATTAGCCAACACTGCACTTGTTTCACGTACGTAATAAAAACTGTAAGGCACACTTCCTTGCTATTAAGTGTCCACTTCTCAGGAAACGATCTATCCTAGAATCACTGTTCAAGCGAATAAGAAAAATCTAAATTTTTGGACTCTTCAAATGCAATATGTGGGTTCAAAGGATAGTAAGGTTGGGAACTTGTCATGCTCGGCATAAATTTCATATCCTTCTTTCCTCCAATTTGAGCAACTTATCTTCACCCTCTTTATCAAGAACGCCATGGTACACATCCTCAGTTTTCAAGAATTCTTCTAAGAGTTATAAATCCACGTGACCAGTGACCTGAGTCTAACCATAAAGGAACATGCAAATATCTTGTTGTCTTTGAGATAACACATGCATCCGGAATATCATGCATTACATAGGGCACCCAACACAAGTTGCAGTCCCAAACTAGCTCTGCTCCTTCTTCGCATGAAAGACTACCACCTAATTTGTAATTGTAATTTACGTTGAAAAATCCTTCACATAGAGTACATCCATAACATGTTCTAATTGGTTTGAATCCTCAATCCCTCATATATTTTCCCAGTAAAGTAACTACTCAGTTTCTCCACGGCTTTCCCTCTTCTTCAGCACACCTCCACCACTCCATTTAATCCTTATCCCTTGATACCGCCAAGAGTATTTTCAACCTCAAGCAAGTTTCATTGTAACACTCCTTGGCTAAACCACCTGAAGTACTCCAACTTCCCTATCCTACATTAGAGCCTTAAGCTTTAACTTCCATCCCCACCTTTGTGATGGGCATTTCTAGAGAATGCAAACTAATGAACCCCAAGGAATGATTGGAGTTTGAAGTTAAGAGTAAATAATTAAAAAGAAGAGTGAGTGGGTTTACGTATCCACTCTCCACCACTAAAATCAATAAGGGAAGATTTGAAGATGCTTTATCACTATGAATTACTAAAACACGTCCATAAAACAACGGTAAAAGGATGAAGATCTTACATTTGTGATGTTCTTTTGCCAATTGGAGCTCGAGACCCGAAACTGCAGAAAAAACTGAGCAAATCAACAGAAAAAGTTTAAGAAATCAATCGGTAACTTAAATTCAAGTAAATAGCAACAAAAAAGGAAAAAAATTACCAGAAATGGCCGGAGTGAGGACTCCATCACCAATAACCATACAAGTTCCAATCAAAGCAAGAACTAGCAATACCCTTTGCAACACCCTATTCTTCTCCAATGTGGATTTCAGTTTCAACCCAACATTCGTTGCCGGTGGCCCATCACTACTATCTTTATACGCCGATAACTCCTCATCCGCAACTTGTCCATTAGGCAAGAAACTCACTTTCGCATGCCGACACAACTTAGAATACAAAGCAAACGCCCTCCCTCACCATTATCATCCGCTCTAAGTACAATAAACACATACTTAAGCAATGGTACCAGGCGTAAGAGTCCAGAATACGAAAGACAACCCCGTAAATTTCTTCATTCGTATCCGAGTGTTGAATATCATCAGCAAAAGTACTCTTGTATACATAAAGAGGTGAAGTACTCAAATCTCCATAGACAACCTCTAAACTCTGATAAGCTAATGCTAACACAGTCCTCCAAGATTCCTTCTACACCAAACACAAAACCAATACGAAATCAAAAACTAGGCAACACCCATTACTCAAAAACAAATATTATACATTGGGGTTTAACATTTAAGCAATAAAGAAGTTACCTTTACATGATTCCGAGAAACCCCAGACTCAAGATGCGTGTTTGAACACCAGAAACTCATAAAAACCATTTACAGTAAAAATTATGGAGAATTAAAGAACACCCAGAGATAGAACAAACACCTTTCTAATAAGTTCTCACTTATATGCAAACAAAACAACAGGGGATAATTAAAAGTTACACTTTTTAATTAGTCTTTCACCATACCAAGAGAGCTCAACAACCATGAATCCTCAAAGGCAAAAGGCAAAAGGCAAAAGGTAAAAGGCAAAATCCAAAATCCAAAACCCAAATATTAGAAAAAGCTTAAAGGTTGAAATGTGGTGAGAGTGGTTGAAGAAGCTATACTAATACTAGAGAGAGAGAGAGAAAGATTTGGTTCTCAAAACTTTGCCTTTTTGGTGTTTCTTGTCCTTCGTAATAGAAGTGAGGTGCCGAAACAAACAATTATAAAACGGATATGTATATCTCAATTGGGCGTGTTAACGCTGACAGTTTTCGAATTAAAAACAAAAACCGAAACAGAACCGGTTTTGCTGACACGATTATGACTGAGTGAGTTAACTCGGAAGAAACTCGTCTCGCGTTGGGGTCGATTTATTATTATTTTTCTCCTTTTTTTTTTGGGATGTCGTCACCGGTGTCATATATATTCCAAATTATTCCGTGTATGAGCAATACTGGTTTACCACACATGCCATTTAGACAGGATTTTTTTTTTTGGTGGAGCGTGAGGCAATGGTGACCATATGAGGGGCGAATCCCACATGGTTATATTGGTTGCGACGAAGTCCAACGGTTTGACTGTTTGTTCATTGCAATCAGGCAGCATTCAAAGTCGAAGCGATACACGTGTGCCCGTGACCAATTGAGCATCCATGGTGTCGACGCAATAATTGTTTTTTGTAATTTTCTCTTTAGTGGTATCCTTGTAATTATACATGAATAATTGAGATGCAATGTTACCTAGGCCTGTTTTCGGATCGGATCGGATCGGAAATAGAGGTGTTCGGAATTTTTTCGATTTTTTTCGGAACTAGAAAACCTGTTCCGATCCGATCCGATTTTTTTCGGAACTGCCAAAATAAATCCGAATCCAAAATTTTTCGGAATTTTCGGAATTTCGGAATTTCCGGAATTCGGAACAAAATTCGGAATTTTCGGAATAAATTTCGGATATTCCGAAAAATTCGAATAAATTTCGAATTTTCGGAGTAATTTTCGGAATAAATTATTTTGATCGGTTATTTTCGGAAAAATCGGATCGGTTATTTTCGGAAAAATCGGAATAATAGTATTCGGAAAAATCGGATCGGTTATTTTCGGAAAAATCGGAATAATATTATTCAGAAAAATCGGATTGGTTATTTTCGGAAAAATCGGAATTTCGGAATTACAGAAGCCTATCCGATTCCGATCAGAATTTTTTCGGAAAAAATCGGAAATCGGATTTTCGGAAATCGGAACTGTAAAATTAAGTTCCAAAATCGAAAAAATCGGATCGGATTTCGGAAAAAATCGGAAGTTCGGACAAAAGTTGCAGCCCTAATGTTACCCTATAATTGTTTTTTATATTTTTCTCTTTAGTGGTATCCTTGTAATTATACATGAATAATTGAGATGCAATGTTTTATTATTTGACATGACATTAGGATTCTTTTAGGATTCAACCTCATGATGGCTTCACGAGCTAGTAGTGTTGGCTCATTTAGGCTGATGTTTTTTGTTTTTTTTTTCCATAATTACCCTCGTTAATTTTAAATTTCTAAGTTTCAAATGTTAGTAAAGTATAAATAGTAAATTCATATGTTTTATTTCACAAACTGTAATAATTTATGTCACTAAGGCTGTGTTGATATGTTGCAAGCCCGTGTATTTGCAAAGAATTGCATTGCATCAACTGCAATGCAACAAACTAAGAGTTAATTGGTTCGACTTATGCAACTCATTGATAGAGAAATTTTTTAGAATTTGTTTGCTTTCATCCATTAATGAGGAAGAGAGAGAAAGAGAGGGAGTAATTTAAGGAGGAAAACATGATTTGCAAAAAGAATTAAGTCTATGTGGAAAAAAAATCACGAGTTGTTAGATTTTGAACTCCCTGAATATAGGTTAAAAGCAAAGTGATGCAGGCTATTTTCAACTACAACAGATTTGTGAAGAAGATATGAAAGTACTGCAATAGTTTACATTGTACCACAGTGCAACAGCGAAACCAATCACCCGTCATCTCCAAACAACTGCACGTTAGTGCCTATGCACACCATTACAGCAAACCAAGCACACTAAGGCTCAGTTTGGTTCGATGCAAGTTCAATGCAAATCATGAGCTATAAAAGTAACACTCTGCAACTGCATTTCAACCATTTACCTGCAATTTAATTCCCTTGCATTTGCACACAACTTGCATTGCAAAACATTGGTTGCAATACAACACAAATGAATTGTATTTACAATGTGTTGCAAGTAAAACAATGCAACTTATTAACATGTGTTTGGTTGAAAGTAATGGAAACAAATGTTCATGTTTAGACATTTTCACTAATATGTGACTAAACCATCACACATGTATCCGATAACAAAATCAATTGGGTAACCATCACATACATGAATCATATTACACAATCAATCGCATAAACACCTAGAGAGAGAGATGGGCTTTAATGGTGATGATCTTGAGACTTATAATTAGCAATGTGAATTGCACAATTTCTTTGCCGAAAAAAAATCTTTTGGAGTGGTTGAGTTGTAAAAACAACATCGATTTGGATTCCTATTTTGGTATTGGTTTTGATAAAGAAAGTAAATGCAGAGTAGAGGGAGACTAAGTTGAATCACCATTAATTATTTTGAGAGAGAGAGAATTGTACATGGACTTTGGGCGTTTTGTTGTTATAGAAATGTGATAATTTGGAAAACAGATAAGAAGCATTTATCAAATAGATTAGTAGAAGTGTTTGAGGAGGAGTAAAAGACTTCAAGTGATAAGCCATATGAGTTTAAGAAGAGTAAAGCATTGGATTGGATTTGTTATTGAGAAAAAGATAGAAGTTCTACTTAAGTACTTAATAAGAAACATAACGCCTATTATTTAAATTTAAATTTTAAATTTTTTATCCTTGAGTAATTATTGATATTTTTTTGCATGGAGAAGAAAAGAGTTAGAGAGTTGTAATCTGTTGCAGAGATTTTTGGCTGCAACAGAATGCAAAGAAAGATAGTCATTTTTACACCAAATACAAATTCCTTACTTTTCCATTGGATAATTAACATTGAAACAAACACTTGTACCTGCTTTGTATTTGTTTTACGAAAGCGAACCAAACACAAGTAAGTGGTCAAGATTGCAGTTGACTTACATTTGCAACGAACCAAACACCTTCAAATGGTTAACACTAGATTCCTCTTATATTTAAGTTGAACCAAACACCTACGTACAATCGGTTGGAAATGCAAACTATTGCTATTGCTTCTAGTTTGCCTCGAACCAAATTGAGCCTAAGGGTACAATTTGTGTACATTGTCTCAGTAAGATACCTTCGTATAATTTTGTCAAACTACAAATTGTACGACTAAAACTATTTTTTTTTTGCAAAAAATTTAGTAGATATAATCAAAAACAAATTTACAAGATGAGGAAAGCCATTCATTCCTCACCCTAGTACATGTACTAGGGCAAATGTATAGGGCTCTCTACAAAGATAAATAAATACAAAAGTAAAAAAAGCCATGAACTCATATGAATCAGGGCTAGTCGTTCATACGAATCTAGAGTCGTCCGAATGCCAGGAGTATATTTCATCAGAACGACCTTCAATGTCGTTCGAACGAAAATATAAAAATCTTTCGAAATATCATCTTTCTCGATAATTTAAGAAACCATACATAGATTTATGCGAATACATAGATTTATGCGAGCATGTCCATTGTACCATAAACTTGATAATTACAAATGTTTGGTGAAGCACCTACTTCTATCCTGAAGCTACAACAAATACATAGATTTATGCGACAGCGGTACATTATCAAAAATCATACAAATATGTACAACATTTAAGAAAACAAGTCATTTGTGTTGTAATCTCATGGGTTAACGTTGTTATCTTTCAGCAACTTCATCCAAGCTTGGTTTGGCGCGTTGAAATAGCTCTTCACAGATGCCTTCATAAAATCATATGGAATCTCCAATTGCACATGCGCCCACCATAGTGTAGAAACCAGAGGAATAGGTGACATGTATTTAGTCTTCAATTTCACAAAGTTTTTATCATATGCCATCCCAACCCACCAGTACTTCGTACTATTAGCATGAATATTTTCAAACCTCTTCAATTTGGTAATCTTCTCATTTGCTTTCGGCCAGAACATGGGTAAAAAAGTTAAGGCCTCGTTGTTGCTGAAGAAGATAACCACCTTCTCGTAATATGTTGCCAATAAATGGCCCATATACAAATATTCTACGAACACACCATTAAATTTAAAGGCCCGCAGCAAAGTATCATACCTTTTTTCTCCCAAATCATTGTAAACTACATCTAATGTCTGACTGAACACACTCTTCTAATAAAATTTTTCTTGGTCATCAAGGTACATAGCACTGCTTTACATTCAAAAACTTCAATTGGCTCTGATCCGCATATGACGCAGCAACCCTAAACGCTGTGTTCCCATCCCTTTCAACATCTCATACATCAAGTTGGAACCAATGAAATGGTTGAAACAAAGTCTGCCTTTACTTGGTTTTATAATCAATCTTCTTTAACCTCAAATCGTTCATCTCATTATACCCTCCCCCCCCGGTAAGATCAAGTTATCTTGATATTCCCCTTTTGGACCCTCTTAAGTAATAGTTAAAATTTTAGTGAACTACCGACCTAGTTTCTCCTATATCAGGTCAACAGGATCTTGAAAATTCCCTTCCCCTCCTTCAATGGCACATTTTAGTGTCAGTCGCCACACTCCCTGCATCGTAATCATAACCACGATAGCGTAGTTAGAAATTAAAATGAAGTAATTTAAAACCAAACTACAAGCGTAGGATGACAAAGGTGCACACACCCACTCATCATTGTCATTTTGAAGATTGAATCTCATCTCTTTGGATATAAAAACTGAGGGAGAGTATAAAAACTCGTATCTCACTCTCCCTCATAAATTACCTATAGTTTCAGAGAGAGAAAAGAGTGGTACATATCCTATTTCCAAAGAGAGGAAATGTTTGGGCTCTGAGTGTGATTTAAGAGGAAAATCTTTATCAGGTGATATAAAACTATTAGAGAAGCGACGGGAGCGTTCATTCTCGATAAAACGTCTGGGCAAAGTAGAAGATTGATGCTCTTCAAGTACAGGTTGGTGATATAAGTTCTCTATTTATTTGATTTGTTTAGTAATTTGTATGATCTTGTATGTATATAATTGTAGATGTGAGAAGTTCTAATAATATAGGGGTTTTGGGATGTTTCAAATAAATATGAGAGAGTCCTAGAAGGTATAAGATTCAGTATATGAATAGACTATAGAAAAAGAAAATATGTACTTGGAGAAGAAGATGAAAACTTAAAAATGATTGTTATTTTAATTTGGGAAATTGCAAAGTAAACGTGTTGACTGGGTAGAAGGTGGGGCTATTTTTACTATATGTAAGGTGCAATATGTAGAGCAAAGATAATAATAAAATATTTTTTGTATCTGTAGGTCTAATATGCGCTCTAAACTAGCATTCCCACTAGTAGATTTATAGTATCTTCAAGTTCGAAGGAAACATCATCTTTGGGGAGGGAGGACGAGTGTAGTACCTTGGAAGAAATTGTAAATAGTATAGAGATGATCGTACGTAGTGGTTGGGGAACCCAGTAAAATTGAGAAAGTGATAGAGAATGAGGATAGAAAAGAGAAAGATAAAGTCATTGTCATATACCCAGAGGGAGTAGATGTAGGAAAATAATACTTGAAATACAAAAAAAAAATTACAGGGAGAATGGGGAAGTTATGTGATGCACTGAGGTTATTGGCTTAGGGCCTATGTTCCAGAAAAGAAGAAGGATGAGGTATACTACCAAGTCCCATGCTTGGAGAAGTAGAAAAAAAGGAGAGGGATTAACGAAGGTGTGATCCTCACGTATTATAATGGTCTTGGGCTATCAGGCCTGAATGATGGGTTTTTATGTTACTTGAATTTGGTTATATATGGCCTTAGGATTCCTATAACCTACTTTATAATAGGGGCTATGAATGCATTACAGTGTTGCTTTGTCCAGCTGAATGGGAATGTTTATGAGATGATGATGGTATGTGAGGTACTGAATGAGAAGTTGAAAAAGGAAGGGGCTGTTAAGCAGTTCGAAGCTGAAGATGTGTTAAAATTTTATAAATAGAAATATATTCAAGGTCGAAGTAGTGGTTATCTATATAGTGATTCATCTAGGCCAAATTTTTTTAATTTTGAATCTACGGTAGACCATGGAACGACAACCTCCAATGGGTAGAAGGTAACTGTATGCAGGCTCCAGATGAACCAGCACTCGAACTAAACCATATATATTATAATTTGAGTAAGTATCGTTGACCAATCTTTGAATAACCAATAACATGTCTTCGATCTGCTGAAATAATGTTGTGTCCCTTATTTTGGCAGAACCTAATCCTTCATCGGTGCCTGATAAGACCAGCTTGTTCGATTGTGTTGTTCGTGGTCAAGTCGAGCTGAAGTAAGTGCTTGAAGAGCTTGGTATCTGTAGAGATAAGTGGGTAGCTTCTTTAGTACCCAAAGTTTAACGAGCTCACGAGAAATGAGTTTTGGCTAAGGAGAAAGCTCGATTGACAGTTGATGATGTTCTTAATCTTCCACCTCCTGCACCTTAGAACACAAAATGGACTACTCGAAGGTCGGGAAAGTCAGCTCGGCAGAGTACCCATGCCACTGGGGTGGCAGCCACAAAATAAGTGATCGCAAAGAATACTTCTGGCGATGTGAAGGAGAGACTGGAAGTGAGTGTGGTTGCTCCTGCAGAGGCTGAGATGAACTCGACGAAGAGAAAACGTCATGAGGAAGAGGGTAGTTCTCGTACAAATCCCCATGTTGCAGCTAAGATGAAAGGGCTGAAGCTAAAATATTGTTTGATGGTTAGGACGAATCTAAAGCAGCTCGATGACGAGTATCACGAGCATACTTTCACGGTACGTCCTTAGAATCTTTAATTGTCTTTGAATTCAGACTAAAAGTTATTATTCTGAATATTTTTTTTTGTGTTTTTGTAATGGCAGCTCTCAATGCTGCCGAAGGGGGCAATAAAGTGTCTTATGATGAAGTTTAATGCTCAATCGGCTAGGATGAAGGAGCTCGAAGTTGAGCTCAAGCTAGATAAATATAAGAGAATTGAAGATGCTAAAGCGGCTACAGAGTTCGTAGAGAAGTATAAAGAGTTGGCGGGGAATGATGACCTTATGTCAAAATCGGTCAAGGCACTCTTAGTGGAAAGAGATCACTTTGTCCAATCTTATTATGATTTTGGATTAAGTGAAGTTGATGTGGAGCTAGGCCAGACCGGTAGAAATGGTGAAATAGGTTTCTCTTCAAAGGTTGCGGAGGAAGTGATGGCTAACGCTATTGTGTCTCCTGAGAAAATGGTAGATCTTTTACTAGGGAGTACCGAGCCAGTCTGATCTGCTAAAAATACGTTGGACCCTCTGTCGGAATGTACTGAACTAGTTCTTCATCCTGGGAAAACGTTGGAGTCTCCATCTGAGGTATAAATCAGCAAAATCTCAAAATGTTAGGTGGTATTCTGCCTTTTAAGTATGCAGTCTACTTTTTTGGATGTGATTGTACTCTATACTATCGTACACAGCTTAAGTTTGGTTGGTGTTTTTAAAATATGTTCTTCTTGAATGTCTATATCATAACAAGATATTTGTAATCTGTGTAGGAGATAGAGCGATTGAGAAAAACTAATTCCAAACTAGAGAGAACGTTGAGTTGAGCGAAGGATTTTGTAGCTCGTATTCAACAGGTATTTAATAAAACTGAATATGAGATAAGGAAATTTAAGTTGAATTTAAAGAAAACTTTTAAAAAGTTATATGATCTCAAATGTAGATACGCTAAGATCAAAATAGAAAGGGATGAGGTATTAAGAAAGGAAGAGGAAATGGGGGGTATTAGTTCGAAAACCAAAAGAGTTGACCTGTTTTAATGACCCGTGTGCTAAAGCTAGGTGTCAAAGTATGTTAATAGCTCTGATATTGTATTTTGAGGTCAAAGTAGATAGTGAACGGGGTTTAAAAGAAGTTTATGTAGAGCTTTTGAAGGAAAGAGGTGTAGTTCCAGACCCAGCTCGAGCTATGTTTTTAGCTCAAGAAGAATATAATCGTCATAGTTAAGAAGTGAGAAAATGTTCCGCTCAAGTTGGTATATCTATTGTATGGGGGTGATGTAGAATCTTTATCTGATGTGTTTGGCTTTATGTAGGATCAGAGGGCCATGAGAATTATATTTTTTAGGATAAGAAAAGAGCAAATAGAGGTCCAATAGTAATTAGAGGGTGAGTTAAAGGAGTTACAAGATCTAATATCACAACATGTTGAGCAAAAAATGTCTTTAGTGATGCGATTATCAAAAGAAGTGACTGTTCAAATAAAGGTAGAAGCTGATGTGAGGGCTTTAAGTATATTGCAAAAAGAAATGCGCTAGCGGCTACACAAGGTGCATATGCAATTGAAGAAGCATATGTATCTGTCGTGATCAAATGGCGCTGCTTGAACAGAACATGAGCGCCATTTAGATAGTGTCATTGATTTTTATGGAGGAGAATCAGGGAGGGTAAAGAATGAATTTAGGAAGTTCATAACGAAATATAGGAAGGATTTGGATGTGGAGAATACCAAGGCTGAAAATATGTGGTTCACTAAAGATGAGGGGGAAATTATTGGTAAAAAATTCACTCATAGGTCAAGGGAACTGTCGTCAGAAGAAGATGAAGAGGAGGTTGAGAATCTGATACCCCGCTCATGGTGCAAACAACACCAGCAGGAGGTGGTAACCTTTATAACTCCTATAGATGTTCAAATAATAAGTGGAAAGAGTTTGAGAGCTAAAGGGTAGTCATCGCATATCTCAAAGAGGCAAAAATAGGGTATTCCAGTTCATTACCGACCTTGTATATATGAGATCTTTGTATACTATTTTGTTTTGATGATAAATGAAATTTATTCTCTGATGATAAAATAACATGATATATCGATGTTACTCATATATCATGTTCTTAATTTAAACTTGTTATCTGTGATATATAATCTGTCAGTATAAGTGAACTATGATAAATATAAACTGTAATGACAGGTAGAACTAGTAGTTTTCCAGAGTCAATGTGACGCGTTATGCATCTGAAACGGACAGTTAAACACTTAACTAAGTTTGTGTCAGGAGGCCCTAAAAAGTGCTAATGAATCAGAGGAAATAACAAAGGTGGAGATAGCACAAGAATGAAATGTAGTAGCTCACTTCCTTTACTGGACCACCTTGGCTCTGCTCTTCTTTGGCCGCAAGAAGTTTTCTTATCTTGAGTTCAGTGGCTTTGGGGATGAGAAAGAGAGAGTGCGAGGAGCTGCAGAAGAAAGAGGCGGATCTAACCAGTGGACTAAGAAAAATAGAGGAGCTAAAAGGAATTATAAGTAAAAAGAGGGTTGGATTTCCAGGTGGTTCAAGGCAAACTAACCAGCAGGGGGCAGAGTTGACATATGTTCGAGTTCAAATTACAAAACTGTTGGCAGAGTCAGAGGAGGAAGGAAATATTGTGAAAGACTTACAATTCTATGTCAATATACTTGAGGCGGAGATAGCTAATACGCGAGCTCATGCTCGTAAGTATGAAGTATTGTGGTTGGTTGTTGATGTGATGGTAAAGAAGATGGAAGAGACCCGCAATCAATATAGCGAAGACATAAACAAGGCTTGGAACAAGATATATATATGTTAGAGCATACCGTGCAATCATGGGAACTAGATAACTCGGAGTACCGATCAAAAAATGATAAACTACGAGATGGGAATACAAGGTTAGATGCTAAACTTTTACAGGTGGTGATACATCTTGATGAAAGGAGGGTAGAATGTGAAAGCCGTGAAGCTGAAATGGAGGGGTTAATATCTTCAATTTATCATATGGAAGGAATCATGAAAGTTTTGGAATCTCAGAATGCTGATGTGTGGAAAGAAAAAGAACAAGTGGATAAGCATTGTACACATTTGGGAGCTTTGCTGAAGGAAGCTCAAAGTAAACTTAGCGAGCTAATTCTGTCTAAATTAGTAAAATGTAAGGCAGGTGATGTGTATGGGAGAGATATGACCGCAGTTATTTCATTCTTTGTAGCAGAGTTCAATAGATTGGATGCAGAAAGTATAACTATTTATGACAAGTTGGCTGCACAGGGTATACAGTGTGAAATGAGGTTGGTTCGATCTGAGTATCTGGATCCCATGGTATCAAGAATTGGAGCTCCTAAAGAGAGTATGATTAAGGAAGGAAAAAAAATTATTGTGGGTAGGATGCCAAAGTTTATGCATCATCACCTGTATAAGGGATATTCAAGTAATACTGAGATTCCTCCGGGTGGCATTTAAGTGAAAGCTCTGGTAAGGAATGAGGTGTAATGATTGTGATAAGGTTTTATATATACTAAACAAATATAGTAGATAGAGCGTATGAAGATAGGGCTGTTGATAAAAGAGTGATTTATACTAACCTTATAATGAAGCAACGATAATGTATGAGTTGGATATCTATTTTATAGAATGACTCCAAAAGCTTTCATTGAGTAGATGGTTGCTGAGGCAATAAACATAGAAGAACATGGAAGATCAGCTTGGCTGAAGCCATAAATGACCTACAATGCTATATATGATCAGTTTGGCCGAAGTAACAAATGATATGTAATGAATAGATGATCTGTTTGGCTGAAGCAACAAGCAATCTGTAATGTAAAGATGATCAGTTTGGCTGAAGCAACAAACGATCTGTAATGTATAGATGATAAGTTTGGTTGAAGTAACAAACTATCTGTAATGTATAGATGATCAGTTTGGCTGAAGCAACAAACGATCGGTAATGTATAGATGATCAGTTTGGTTGAAGCAACAAAAGATCTATAATATATAGATGATCAGTTTGGCTAAGGCAACAAATGATCTGTAATGTAAAGATGATTAGTTTGGCTGAAGCAACAAATGATCTATAATCTGTATATAGAAGTACTTGTTGGATATATTAGAAAAGTACTATAATATAGTGCAATCGAACATAAGTATTTCATTATTATAAGATTAATGTACAAATAATGTTTTAGATAGAGTACTGTATAAAATAGTAGAAAGTACTCCGATGTATGGGGATCAAACATAAGTCTTTCATTGATGTAAGATCGTCATACAAGATAGATTGATTTTAGAAAAGTACGCTGTGACAGAATGGTATCTTCGATGCAACTTCAATCTCCTCGTGTTTTATGGATTAGTTACTCGTTTTCCATGTTTAGTGGCGAGATCGTAAGAATCGATGCCACTTTTTCAAACAATGACAAAAGGACTTTCCCAATTTTTAACCAATTTCCCAGTATTAACTTCTTTTCTGTGTTTGGGAACTTCTCGGTGGACGAGATCTTTGATTCCAAACTCTCTATGATGAACTCGCTTGTTATAAGATCGGGCTAAAGCATGGTGGTACCTTCCCAAATTCATGATTGCCATGTCTCTAGTCTCCTCAATCCAATTCATGTTCCATGCCAACTGGAGTTTATTTTCTTCATTTCTCATAGTTTGGTCGTGTAATGGGTGATGATATTGAATAGGGATGATTGCTTTTGTACTGTATACCAGGAGGAATGGTATATATCCGGTTGATACCCGAGGTGTTGTGTGATATGCCCATAATACATGTGGTAATTCTTAGACCCAATTGCCCAATTTTGACCGTTTCCTTATAGGTAATATGAATTGGAGGGGGAGTAAATGATGTTGTGATGATTGAGAAACTCAGCAACTTTGGAGCCAACAAATTGAGGTCTATTGTCGATTTTGATGAGATGGGGGCAACCAAATCGGATAATGATGTTTTCCCATATAAACTTGTTGACTTCGTCTTCTCATGTGCGACATAGATGGAGTACTTCTACCTATTTTGAAAAGTAATTCGTTGCTACTAGGAGGTGTTTCCTTTTGCTTGATGCAGTAGGGAATTCTCCTACGAGGTCGAGGGCCCATCTTTTGAATGGCCAAACAACGTTGCTAGAATAGAGTTCCAAGGCTAGAGCTTGAATTTGTGAACCGTGTTGTTGGCAGGCATCGTACTTGCTTACAAGTTCAATGGCTTGAGTTTTCATTTTAGGCCAGAAGACTCCTTGAGTAAGAGCTTGATTGGCTAGAGATCGTCATATTGCATAGGAATAGCAAGTGCCTTCATGAAGTTCATGCAGGGATTGTCGAGCCTCTTTGCTCGATAAACATTCGATATAAGGTCCTGTGATAAAAACTTTGTATAAGAGGTCATTTTCCTGGATGTACCGCTTAGCATTGTTAAGCACGCGTCTTCTTTCAATGGGATCTTTAGGGATTTCACCGTCAAACATATTTTTAGTTCCAATATATGTAAGGAAAGGTCATCTCCAATCATCCTCGTCCTCTCCAACGCCCCCAGTATTTATAAAATTTGAGCTTATGATGTTAATGATGGGAGTGGATAATATTTTGATATTGAGCTTCTGTGCCGAGGACTCCTGCTAAATAGGCGAGGGAATCAAAATGTCTATTTTCTCCACGTGGTAAATATTCAATAGTAATCCTCTTGAATCTGCGCATTCTGTCAGCTACTGCTGCTGTATAATCAATCATTTTTCCGTTCTTCTGAAACTTTTTTGTGTAATGGTACACAATGAGAAAAGAGTCTGTATACAGAGATAACTCAGAAATTATAATCTCAAAAGCCATATCTAGGCCGTGAATCATTGTCTCATATTCAACCTCATTGTTGGTAGCTTCAAAATTGAGTGTAATTGTTTTTTCGATCTTGTCGTTGGAAGGTATGATAAGGACGATTCTTATGCCTGATCCTGCAAGTCTGGAAGATCCATCAGTTAAAAGATGTCATCCCTTTTGTGTATCCAGTCCGACTTTTCTTCAAACTATTCTTCATTAGTATTTGTACTATCTTCTTCCCAGTCAGGATCTTCTACTGGGAAGTATGCAAGAATATCTACTACTGCTTGACCTTTTTAAGAATATCATAGTTCAAAATGAATCTCATGGTCCCCAAGAGTTACCGACGATTGTTGTACTCGCCTGGACTTTTCTCGTTTGGATAAGATTTATCGCAAAGGATAATTTGTCATTACTCGAACTGAGTGAGCTTGAAAATATTGCTTCAACTTCTGCGACGTATAAACGAGAACTAAAAGCAGTTTCTCGATCTTGGTATACCAGGATTCTGCTGGAGTGAGTATTTTGCTGATGAAGTAGACAGGTTTCTCCGTCTATTCATCAAGTCGAATGAGAACATAACTTATTGACTTGTCAGTAACTGCGAGATATAGGCTGAGTTTTTCTCCTTCTTTAGGCGTGTTCATCACTGGAGATGTACCCAAGTAATGTTTGAGCTCCTAAAATCCTGCTTCATACTCTACTGTCCACTCGATCTTAGGATCCTTTTGAAACTTCTTTTTTGTTGTACCTTCACACAATAGATTGAATAACCATCGATAACGATCTGAAGAAATTGAGACAAAATGATTTATTGTAGTAATCTTGTCTGCTAACTTCTGTACGTCTTTCTTTATTTTTGGAGAAGTCATAGACAATAGTCTGCGAATACGGTCAGGATCAGCTTTTATGCCTCGCTTACTAATTAAATGTCCCAAGAATTTGTCGGACTGGACCCCGAACTGGCACTTGTTAGGGTTGAGTCGCATCTTGTAGAAGCAGAGAATTTTGAAAGTAGTATATAAATTTGTAATATGATTCTCCTTCTTAAGACTTTTACACAGTATATCATCAATGTAGACTTCCATCGTTTTTCCAAGGTGATCTTTAAACATCTATGTCATCAATCTCTAATAAGTGGCTCCAACATTCTTGAGATCGAATGGCAATACCTTATAGCAATATAAGCCATGCTCTGTAATAAAAGTTTTTTTCTCTTGATTATCACGTAGCAGAGGTATTTGATTGTACCCTGATGTTGCATCTATCATGGATAATAGTTTGTGTCCCGTAGTAGAATTAAGCATATGGTTTATGATAGGAAGTGTAAAACTATAATTTGGAGTATGTTTATTGAGGTTCGTGAAATCTACGCACACTCTGATCTTGCCATTTTTCTTTGGTACTGCGACAATGTTCGAGATCCATTCTAGATAATTGGCTTTTTGGATAAAACCTACTTCAATGAGTTTATCGATCTCTTTGTTGACTTCTTCTCAGAGTCTTGGTGCTAAAGTTCTTTGCTTTTGTTTGGCAGCTTCAACTTTATCCTTCAAATTGAGCTTGCGACAGTCTAGATTGGGATCGATGCCAGGCATCTTTCGAAACGTCTAAGCGAAGACATTACTGTTGTCTTTAAGGAATTAGATAAGAGCACCTCGTTCTGCTGTGGGCAGAAGAGTGCCAATATATGTCCCCTTCTAGTCTCTACTGATTTTGACGTACTCTATGATTTCTACGCTTGGCAGATGTTTTTCATGCTCGAGCTAACTTCTGACTTACTTTGATTTCATATATGCTGCCATTCTATTCAAATAGCCGTCCCAAATGATAGTTTGATGTAATAGCTCGTATATAGCGTAACCAGCAGCATCCCATTATCCTCAAATAACGGGATTTTGTATTGATAGCATAAAAGACAACGTCAATTGTTACTAGTCCTGCCGTAATAGAAAATATAATCTTTCCTACACGCTCTTCTTTAGATTTGTTGAATCTACAAATATCAATATCACTGGGCTGTATCTTGTCGGCCAGTCTCATCTTATCAATCATGCTTTGAAAAAGTAGTTTGATAGTACTACAAGTATCTATCATCATCGTGTGAAGCACCAAAGTATCATGGTGAAGAAAGTTGACATGACGAACATCACAGTCATCAAAAGAAATTCATGTTCGTTGAGTGCTGGATACAGTAAGTAAACGAGCTTATTTATCTTTCATGGATAGGTCGTGTCATTGGCCAACACGTCGTCTTTTGCTTATGTTCGATTGGTTGATGATCTGAGTCTCAACAAAGTGGTTAAGGGATATATAGTATAAATGCTTCTCCCCTGCTAGTTCTTCGATTTGTACGGCTTCTGTAGGAAATTTATAACTCTCATTCTTGTAACTCTCAACGTTCACAATGTATACATGCATTTGTCCATCTGCAAAGATATACTCCAATAGTCATTGCAAGGCAAAGTAGTGATCCATCTCATAATGTCAGACTTTGTGGTGGATGCAATATGGTGTGTTGTCAATAATTGGGGATATTGTGCATTGTGAAAAAACTTATCCGCTTGAAGTATAAGATAAATACTGGCTATGGTTACGTTCATCTTGGGAAGACAAGGTTTTGGCAAATTACTACCTTTTCGGGGCCGTTCATCATTAGATTTTGTTTGTTTCGGTCTCCTCCCAGATCCGCAGCACGGTTAAAATCCTAGCCTGTGGATTGATCTCGAGCTGTCAAATATTAATTTATGCATTTTTTGTCTGTCAGACACCATTCTTTCGAGATCGATGTATCCGTTAACCTTTTTGATCATGTCCTCCAGTGTTGTAGGTTAGTTCAGAACGAGGTACTCCTTTGCCCTACCATCAATAAGTATAACATTGGTGAAAGAGGAAATTGTAATTTTTTGATCGAGCTGTTTACTTTTCAAGCTAACTCCAGGAACTTTTTAGTAAATGCCTCGAGCTTCTCGCCTGACATTTTCTTAAGGCTGAAAAGAGAATATAGGTTTTCTTTTTTATCTCTATTATACGGGTAGTTCTTGACGAAGAGTTCTCGTAATTGCTCAAAAGTGGTAATGGACCCTTTAGGTAGTGTGTGGAACCATCGCAGGGGTTCGCCTAATAAACTGGTAGGAAATAGCCAACATAGAATATGATTAGATGTTGAATGTAATCCTAAAGAGTCCTGGAATTCTTGGATGTGCTCCTCCGGATCAGTTCCTTGGTATTTTCTAATCTTCAGTGTATGGAACCCAACGGGGACCTCGTCATCCAATAGCTTCTATGTGATCGGGCTCTTCTGTAATCTATTGTGGATTCCTTTGGTTGTCTGAGTCTGGGCTTTAATAATTTCTTTGATTCGCCTTTTAACATGATCTTGAGTCACATATTGTCGAGCTGGAGTGGTCAAACGTGTGACGCATCCTTCTCCCGGATTGTAGTCACCACTCCCTTCGCTTAGATGGTATTTTACTGGAACTCGAACTCTTTTAGGTAGATTCTCATTCTATCTAATTTTCGTAAGTCCACCATCTGCTTTAGCTGGACTTTTTGGATCGGGATAGGTTCGTTTTTCTGCGGAAGATGGTTGGAACAAAGTGCACCTCCTAAGTTATTACTCTTCGGTGGAGGTCCAATTCAGTTATGAACAGAAATTTGTAAGCCTTCTGGTTATACACGCCTTTGATCTTCTAGGTGGTGATCTGCTGTCCCTGCAGAACCTTCAGTGCATCTTGTACCCTTGCTAATTATTGCTTCAGAGCAGCACACCTTTTTATTTCGGAGTTTAAATTAGCCCTCAGTTCTGCTAGGGCGGCATTTTCTTCAGCTGGAATAGCCATCGTGTTCTGATCTGGAAGTGCCATCTTGAGAAATGGTGATCAGTGGTTTATGAGATAATGAGTTTGAGAACTTTGTTCCTACAGATGACGCCAAAGGTAATAGCCTAATTCTGGGATTTGGACTTAGCCTTTACACCAGATATGTTTAGATCACTCAAGACAACAAGTAATAATCAACAAGACGATTTAGCATAGAAAACCTTTGAATAAGTTAAAAACCACGACCTCTCTTGAGGATTTTGAGAAAGAGAAGATGATTTTATTGATCTTATTGAGATAGCATAGCCATCGTGTTCTCTTTGTAATCAATAATAAATGACTATGATGCCATTTGAACTTCAGATTTGACAATTGGCATTGTCTGCTACTACTAATTATCGAGTATGCAAATATTACTTAAAAGGTGAGGAGAGTGTGTGCCCACCTTCAACTTGATAGCCTCAAACAATTCTGATCTTGTTCGGTCTTCCACCTCCTTTACTAACTTTAACGAATGGACTTCAGACTTCAAGTTAGAGATCTCCTCTTTTAAATGACAAAGTTCTTCATTTCGGCCCTCAACATGTAAAAGAGTAGAAGCCAATATTAGAAGAAGGAATAAATGTACTACTCCAAGGGCCAAACACTATAACAACAATACTCACATCTTCACGGTATGAAACACTACCACCAATAATACCCTTATCACCCAATATCATCCCATCATCATTTTCATCAAGATTAATAACAGTTGGGCAAAGTTTGGTGAATGAAACTGAATTGAACCATTCAAAGTATCTTTCACCACAGACGGGGATTCCATCATATACTTTCTTCCCCTCAACTCGATTAAATAGTCCCTATATTTCTCTCAAGAGAATAGATCCTCTCAATCATACTTCGGCTTGTATGTGCATGGTTTAGTAGCAAAACACAAACTGCTCTTCTCGAGATAAATGAGAGCCCTACAAGTTGCCTCCGGTTGAACTATCGTTGTACTATGTCAGGATAGTACAGCTCAATATGTTCAAGACTACAAATGAAACTGGTAAAACTAGTAACTTTTTTGAATATATGTCTATCATCTCTCTTCTTCAAGTACGGGGCCCAGACAACCTAGAACATGAAAGAAATATATATTAGTAAGGCAAATAAATTTATACAAATTTTTACTGAGTAAGATAAAATTATTGTCGACGTATGGAGGATCGACAATTAGTTACTATGTTAATTATCGATTCTTTATATAATCGACAATAAATGACTACTAATTGTCGATCCTCCAAATAATCAACAATAAATATATATGAAATTGCTGACATTTCATGTAATCGACAATAAATGAATATGAAATTGTCAACATTCCAAATGTTCGACAATAAATGACTATGGAATTATCGACATTCCATATATTCGACAATTAAATTGTCGATATTTATCCCATTCGAGAATTTTGAACTATAAATTGTCGAATATATAGGAAAATATCCAACAAATTACCATCTTTAAGACCAGGAAATTAATACTATAAAAGTAACGAGAAATTTATCCAACAAATTTAAAGGGAACTTACATCCTCAAGCTTATAATTATCGAGAGCTTCTCTAAAAATCTTTAAAGTTGGTTCACCAGTTCTTTCGCTTGTCATCCTAGTCTAAGACCACCTCGCACAATACTCAGGAGTACGGGAATCATTGGGTTTTGGATTTCCAGGCAGCTTCGGGAAGTGCTCAAATATCTAGGACTGCTAAACTTAAAAAACCTTCAATGACAAGGTAAAGAAAGCAACAGACCAACAACAAAACAAACAAATGGATGCATAAATTCACCTATAGTTATGTAGTACAGCATGCAAGAGCTTTAGCATTCACTCTCGAAGAAGCGCCTAAGCTGTAATACAGGTGTGCCAAAGTCACAGCCCCCCATGACCATATAATCTTTGAGTTCTTCTCAAAGAAATTAAGATACTTTGCTATGTCAGGGTCATGCACATTTCTTCCAAGCTTATAGGTGAAGAAATCTGCCATCTTTACCAGTAAAAGAGATATTCCCGCCCCTCCAGTCTTTAGATCAAGGTAAACTTAATTGCTTTGGAAAAAATAATCTCTAAAGACTTGTTTGACATTAGTTACTCCCCACTTCCCCTGAACAACTGTCATACCACCGCTAGCTTTCAAACCAACTAATCTCCACACTTCCACCAAGGTTATAGTAATCTCACCCCATTTGAAATGTAAACTGTTGGTCTCTGGATGCCAACACTCAGCAAAAACTGTAATCAATGATGTGTTATTGTGTGTGTATGAAATGGCTCTTATTTTGTTAAGCCCATACAAATTTACCAAACTTTGGACCTTCTCAACCTCCCTACCAATGTCCCAAGTAGGACTGTGGTGAAGCATTCGTAGACAGCCAGGGTCCTGTAAATACAATATAATCACATTTTTCATTGTCTAAATAATTAAAACTAAAATAATTGGCTGTTTTCAGTACCTGTCCAAGAGCTAGAGTTTTTTATATGTGTGTCGCGAAGCTCGTCAACAAAGAGGTATCCCTGGGGCCATATTTGCCTATTTCTGACTTATTTGATTTATTATTGTTGTTCTCCCAGATACTTTCTTGGTATGTGGTTCTCGTACCCTTTTTTTCAACTGTAAGGTTTGGGAAAGCTTTAAATTGCGGACTATTACTCACAGGGGCTGCTTCATTATGATATAAATAATTTGTACTATAAACAGAAGCTTGGGAATCACTACCACTTGTAGAAGGGCTTTTAATATCTTGAATTTCTTCAGGTGTCACTGCCACCTGAGGGATACTCCCACTTACTTCTGCCCTACTAGAATTAGTTTTGCACCTTTTGGAAGGCACACGAGGAGGTTTGTTAAAATTTGGATGCGATGGATCTTCTCACTCTGAATTTAGCCTCTTCCGATACAAGGTTGTTGGGAGTATCTTCGCTGGAACTTTCTGCTTTGGTGTCATCCTGGTTAAGAAATTCAAATTAAGCACTGACATAGGTATTAAAAGAAATTAAGCACTAAAATTATCGCAATAAGAAATTGTCGATTTTAAAAAAAAGACAATTAATCATGATAATATTGTCGATGAGAGAGAACTTCGATAAATAGTAACTATAAATTGTCGATCTCATACAACTTTGACAAATTTTTTCAATAAATTGTCAATTATAAGATAATCGATAATTTTAATTATCGATTATGAATACTTCGGCAATATTTCATGTAGAGTATTCCCTTAATTGTCGACACATTGATTTTTGACAAATTTAAAATTATCAAAAATTAAATATATCGACAATATTTTATCGAGTTCAACAGAATCGACAATTTTTAAGGCAAAAAACATAGAAAATAATGTTGATTAATCAGACATCGACAATTTTTCAAATGTTTGACCCAACATAGATTGGGTAATTTGTCGATGTTATACTTAAATCCTAAAATTTGGGGAAATTCTACGAAATTTTGGTCAAAGAAACAAAAAAAAAGGCGTAACGGCATTGGGCGGGAAAATTTGGAATCCTTTGAAGGGAATGCATTCGATTACCTAGTGAATGAGGGAGGTGTATGATAACAGTCCTCCGATTTATAACTCTTTTTCGCAAAATGTAATACAAGAAGAATTAATCACCGGGAGAGATAAAGAGAGAGGGTGACTAAGAGGCAGAGATAGTGACTGGGAGAGAGTGAGTGAATATAGGAGAGTGAGTGAGTGAGTTGTCAGAGTGAGTGAGTCTGACCGGTAGAGGGAAATTTTATGAGTGAGTGAGTAAGTGAGTGAGTGGCGAGTGAGTGAGTGAGTGAGTGGTGTGAGTTTCTTTTTCAAATTCGTCCTCTCCCAATGCCACGTCACCAATTTTTCCTTCTTAGAAAAGGGATTAAAAATGCTACTTCAAAGAGGTGTGTGGTCAAGAGAGTATAGTGGGTGTGTAGCAGTTTGGGAGTGCAGGGAAATCCTCTCCCTTAAAAAGAACTGGGGAACTAAGAGTTGAAACTCTTCAAATCATATTCTCATTTATTTATAACTTTGTCCTACAAATATTAACTGAACTTTTTAATATTCAAAATTTGGTGCAAGGACAAACACTGCCAAAAAATAAACTAAAAACCTAAATTCAATTTAATATGAAGTAAAATCAACCTGCCAAGGTCAGACTTTTGTTACCTATCAGACATACAAAAATACTTATGTTGGCAATAGCTCTGGAGTATCATTGCCACTATTGAGAACAACAACTTTCCCATCACCATCAATATCTACAATAACTATAATGGCCTAATTCTGTATCTCGAAATGGCTCGAAATTAGCTCTTACACCAAATGTGCCTATGACAAAAACTAATATAAATTAAGAAATAACACAGGTAATTTAACGTAGAAAACCTTTGAATAGGTAAAAAACCATGACCTCGAGTTGAGGGTTTTAGTAATAGTAACTTTTATTGGTTGAGGCTGATATCTTATTACAAGTGATCTCTCGAACTATAAATACTTGATCTTGTAAATAAGAAGTTGTGTGGTATTCAGAATCTAATTTTTTTTGTGTTAGAGTCTAAAAAATTTGGTTTTTCTTGGTCTCTGTCTCTTTTAAAAAAAAATTATTTATATAAACCTTATCCGCAGCTCATTATCGTGCTAAAGCACATTCTCCAAATAATAAGGAAAGTGGTGGTTGACTGCATAACTGTTTAGTTCGTGGGAGATAAGTGCTTTTGACTTGTTCATATTCTTTTATTGTGCTCGATCCACGTTATTTATCAGTTCGTGGTTTAGGTGGTAATGTTGACTGTTTATGTCATGTGCGAAATGCGTGAGTCTGATATGGTAGTAGTTCGAATTTGGGTTAGGTCGAGGGATAGGTCCCTACAATTTCCCCCTCGTAACTGAAGGCACGAGTGGCTTTAGTTGAGAAAGAACCTGTTGATTGTGGTGTTAGAAGTTGAAAAGATATGATGTATTAATGGTGATTTGACTAGTTGGATACTCGGTATTATTTTATGGAGGGATGTATCTGGTATTTATGAGATGGAAATGATTGATGTACTTGGCGTTTGGGGTTCCGAGAGTGGTTCTGCTTTGAATGATGACAACCTTAAAAATGTACTTACGTATTAAATATGAGTTTGATATAACTAGTACCTATACTGAAGTTTGGCAAAGTACGTTGTGTTATAACATTCTCTATAACTCCTGAGTGATAATGGCAAAGACCAGGTGAATGGTGCATGAAGAGAGAGTTTCTGCCAAATTGCAGAGGTTGAAGTTGAGATACTTTGGTGATCAATCTCCGGAGATGCCCACCCAAATTCCTATAACACCAACGTATTGCGGTATGTCGGAAGGCAAAGCGGCTAAAGCTGATGAAGACTTTTACTGTATGTGGAGATTTCATTACGTTATCTTGTCAGGCAAGAAACGTTAAAGGTGTCTTCGCATCCTTATAGAGGATAAGGTTGAGGAGACAGATGTGGGGGTCGGTGTATCTGCGAGGCAGTATCGTCGGTATCCTATGAAGGACTGGATTCTAATATAGGACTCCATTTCATTTCCTTCAACTCTCAGTTGGTGGGGATTACGGAGGAAGAGACGATGGTGGTGAAGGAGGAAGACAGATATTTGAAGTTTTGCACCTGTACAGTTGTTGTCTTTTGGCGTGAAGAAGGCCTTCTGTTTTAAGAGTTGGTTTAAGCACTGACACCGTTACTTCCCCAGTTTCTGATAGAAGTAAATGGTGTGAAGGAAGAAGGATTCTCAGTGATTTCCAGTTCTAACTTTGCTTCAGAAGATTCTCAGAGTGAAACATAATTAAAAACTGATATGATCTTGTGAATGAACTGTAACAGTATCTGAAAGACTTGTTATCTGTAAAGTTTTTATAATTTATATTCGAGCTAATGAAAAAGTTTTATTGCAAACTCTGTGCTGATAGATAAAATTATCTCTTTTGATGTAAATCGAGATAGAAGAAGTATAAGTATGTATGTTAGAGGACAAAAATGTACTATATGAACTCGAACTAAAGTGGAGTTCTATTAATCGAACAGTAAAAAATGTATATTAATACTTTTGAGAAATGTTTTTGTGTAAATATGTGGGTGTGTGAAAATATGTATTGAACAGAATAAATATAGAATCATGGGGAAAAATATCCTTCCATATGTAGAATATGTAAAAATTGAAAATTTGAGGTTAGGGAGATCTCATTTGAAATGTTGGATAGGGGGACAGATTATACGGAGTAGGTCGAAAAGATACAGGACAAATCCAAAGTGGTCGAATTGCACAGATAAGTTCAAATAACTTTCAATCATGATCTTAGGGTTTCCAGTTATGGAAAAATAGATTATAATATATACGGGATTTTGGGGATTTGAAGTGATCTTAAAAATTTGTATAAATATTTGGGGAATGGGATGTAAAGAGAAGGAAGAGAGAAAATATGATGAGGACTCGCTCTGAGAGAGTTTGTCATGTTGTTGAGGGACGATTGGCGATAAAGATAGTGGAAGTACGAGAAATGATGTTTGAGTTGTTAGACTATGATTCTGACTTGCCTGAATCTGAACTGTAATTTGAAGGCATGGATGTGAGGGAGAGAGAACTTGAGATCGGGTGCCATTTTTACTTGGAGATTTTTTGTGAAGTAATTCTGGAGCCTGAAGCTCGAATAGAGGCTGTGAGACAAATTGCTGAAGAAAAGATTGAAAAGGAAGATGTGAGGATTACTGAGGGCAAACTGATTAGGTGTGACTTTTTATGACACCAGGGATGTTTTATGTGTAATTATATGTGAGGGAGCGAATTGAATGAGGTCGAATAACTGAAATTGAAGAATGTTATTCTATGAATTTGTCCTATTTTGATGCAAATACTGCTTGAAACTGTTGTGAATAAAAAAATTAAATTTGAAATGTGATAGCTTTGGAAAGGACGTAGGCAGTTCTATAAGTAGAAGAAGTAGGAATAGAAAAAGCAAGTAAGCTTTGAATTTTAATTCTTGTGTAATTTGCAGAGAAAGTTTGATTGCGTGTGAGTGTTGAGTCATCATATGTGTGGTGAGGTCAGAGAGAGATTTGGGTAGAAGAGATGAGAATATATTAAAATATAGGACTGGGGGTAATGATGGGAAGGTATTTTAACCAAAAAGGTACAAAACGTCTGACATTAATTATGGAAGGGGCGCCTCAATTCCAAAACTGAGGGCGGCTCATACGAAGCCCAATAACTGTCAGCAGTTAGAGATAGAAATTATAAATAATACTTCATCATCCTCATTCAAACGTTTACCATCTTCAGAGAAGCAAAAAAATAGTGGGAGAGAAAAGAGGAAAAATTGCAGAGATTCAGGTGAGGGTTTAGACGAGAATGATCATCGCTCAAGGAGAGAAAAAGTTGTGGAGACAGAAACACGATGGTGGTTGCATAACAATGTTATGAAGGAACGATTTGGCATTGTGTCAGATTCGTACTCAAACGTTAAAGGTTAGTAAATGATTGATGATTGTGAATATATGTGTTATCTGATTTTATGATTTTTTTCAAATTTTAAAAATTTATTATTTATAGTAATCTATAAAAATTTGTCTGATATATGTGTAAAAGATAGATATGCATATGATATACGTATATGTAATGGAAATGTGTAAAAGATAATAATAGAATACCTGGACCTTTATGTAGGATGGGTGTGAGGAATATCTGTGTAGAATCAAACCTCATCCTTAGACTTGCAATTGAGATGAAGACTTCACCTGATATGGAGGCGTCGACCTCTGGTTGTACGGCTGAGTATGAGAACGTAGAATATGTAAATGTTGAATCTGATAGGGAGGACAAAGTAGTATTAGTCAAATTTCCAGATTTCCATGGTAAATTAGTATCGTACCCTCCAGATTTGATGTGCTTAGAGAGTTTTATAAATCCAAAGCTACTGTAGGTAGAACATGGAGCAATGTTATAAAACATGCCAGTAGGCAGTTTAGAGGATGCACTATAGCACCAGGGGAAGAATATTTCTTCCTGCTGCCTGACTTAGAAAAGGATAAATCAGATAGGGGAGTTGACGAATTAATCTTTCTTGAGTATTATGATGGGAATGCCCAATACAACGTGGATGAGGGTTTCCTTTGTTATTTGTCTCAGTTGGAATATGGATTGAGTTTTCCCCTTAGTAATCTTGCTAAAGGTATAATGAATACCAAAGGGGCTTGTCCTTCCTAACTAAATGGGAACATGTGGGAGGTGATCAATGTTTACGAGAATTTGAATAGATTGCAGGAGGAGAATGATGTGGAGAAAAGAATAACTCCTGAGGACGTTTTGCAGTACTACGCTGTGAAACATTATGCTCCATCTGGGGGTTCATATTTTTGTTCAAGCTCGTCTCGACCGTTTTTCCTGGATCTGAATTCAGCAGGTCAAATTTGGAATGACAATGTGATATGGGTGAAAGGTGATTGCTTTCAGAGAAAGGATGAAGAACCAATGAAACTTTTGTATAGAACTGTGAAGAAATGTAAGTAATAGTGTATAATATTGAAATATTGTATTTAAAGGTTATTTTGTGGTCTGACAATGTATTGTGTTTGTTTTACAGATCTTTGGTTAAAGGTGACAAAGAAGAAGTCACTGTTAGATAGTGTTGCTCGAAAAGGGGTTGAACTCAAGATAGTGCTGAAAGAGTTTGGCATCAACAAAAATAAAAGATCGAACAGTAGGTCAGAGAAGTTACAAAAATCTCAGGCGAAGAGACAAATGACAGGGATTGAAGCGAGCAAGGAGATGGGAGCCGGTGGCAATAAGCGTTTGGTGTTGCCGAGGGATTCAGACATTAATTTTGAGGATGTTCCCGAAGTTACTACGTTGGGCAAACAAGCTCAAAAATTCCCGAAGAAGAAGACTGAGAAGCGTGGCTCAGCCTCTAAGACCACGGGGAGTGGTGATGTCAAAGGGGATGCGAAGAAAAGAAGAGTAGATCCTTTGGAGGATAGGGTGAGGCTTGCAGCTCGCAAGGGTAGTGAGGAGATGAGTGCCTCTACACAGTTGGAGTTGAGCAAAATAGTAGGTTCTAATGGCTTGCTTATTTATGAATTCTTCATTTAGATTCGAGCTAAAAAATATGTTTGATTTATTGCAGGCTGCTAGTTTGCTGAAGGGGATCTGCCTCCGGATCGAGGAAGGAAAAGCTGAGCTCGAAAATGGGAAAGTCGAGCTCAAGAAGAGGGTAGCTCGACTTAAGTCTGGCTTGGCCCTAGAGGGGAAGCGTTTGATTGTTGCGAAGGCTGAATAAGAGTTTTTGATAAACGAGCTTACATAGAAAGTGTAGAAGAATATGGATGACATTGCACACCAGCGCGACAAGCTCGGACGCCACCTTCTCGTAAATGGGTACACAAAGGCTGATGTCAAAGCCATTATGGATGGTACCTACTCTGAAGAGGATAAGGTGGAAGAGGAAGTTCCTGGTGTGGGTGTGGTAGCAGGGTTGGCTCAAACTGAGCTAGAGTTAGGGGGATGATAACGAGAAGGTAGAGTAAAGTTGTTAAATTTTTGGCTATATGTTTTTGTGGGGTTTGGAAAACTGTAATTGTATGGAATATTGTATTGTAGGATAAACTTCGGATAGGCTAAGAGATGTTTGTAAACATTGTTTATAGGAACTTGAGGATATGCGCCTTAGAATTGAGGAGTTATAGAATGAGCTTGCTAAGGAGAAAGATGCCTCATTGTCCCTGTTGACTTCGCAAGCGGAGCTACAGGTTAGAGAAGAGCAAGAAACATTTGTCTTGTATACTGCATTACTTTAGAGCTACATAGTAAAAATTAGGAAATAGATATAGATCAAAAATGTGTTAGCAGTTTAGGGACGATGGAAATCATGCATGTCCAGAAAATGTCAAAGTCTTTAGAAAATCATAATATAGAAAATGTGTACCTTGAACTTAGATGTAGATGATATTATCATCGAACTGGGATCATACTTCAATCTTAGGTTTAAAAGCAGTCTCACAACAGAAGAATGCCAGAAAATAGAAATCTGTTAGAATTTTGAAAGTCTCATGTATTATTATTGATTGTATTTGTGGAGTGTTGTTGAATCGAACTTGATATATATTGTAATTATGATATAGGTCGAATTGGAGATTGTTTGCTCGAGTGAGCAACAGACACTCTAATGTAATCAGGAGTTTACAGAGGAGTTTGATAGGATTAGAGAGACGGCTGAAGATAGGGAGGATTAACATGTCAAAGTACATCTTCGGTATGTCGAGGCAATAAAAGTCGTTGATGACCCGACTCACGAGATCGAGAGGAAAGATGTCAAAATGGACAGAGTGTAAAAAGAGCTCGCGGAGGCGAAGGATGAGACCGCGAAACTTAAAAGTCGGAATGATGCACTGATGGTAAAAAGTAAGGAGGCAGACATGGCTCGATATCGTATCCAGTCATTAGAAGAGACAGAAAAGGAGTTACGGGGTTTTGTGGCCAGTCTGAAGGGCCAAATGATTAGAAAAGCAAACGAGCAAGAGCAGACTCGAGCTGATCTGGTGAGCTCGAAAAGTAAACTTGAACAACGAGCTTGAAAAAGCTCGTGCTGATCTAGTGCGTTCTAAAAGTGTGGCTGATCATTTAAATGAGGCTTTTCCTACTAATGACATGGATTTTCGTATGGTTCAACAGCATTGAGACGAACTGAATGAGAGGGTGGCCAAGTTGAAAGCGGATTTGGATATGACCAATTTGCATATAAAGAAGGCCGAAGCTGGAGAACGGTCGAAGAGGAATAGAGGCAATGCCGAGATTTCAATAGTAAAAAGGGTATGTGATTGACCTGTCAGCTCGAATTAAAGAGTTGGAGGAGGAAGTAGCTCTCATTCAAGCTCATGTACAAAAAGGAAATGAACGCTTGAGGGAGAGCCAAAATAAGTTGGATATTACTATTGGCAGAGAGCGTGAGTTAGAGAGGGTGATCAGAGGTAAGGATCACTTGATAAGGAAGAAAAATGAGTTGTTAAAGAAGTCTTATGTTAGGCGGAGTGCAGGGAATGATAGGGAGCTTGAGAAACTTCGTGCTCAGGTGGAAGAGTTGAGGATGATGAATAGGGCTAAGTCTGATAAATTAAAGGAGAAGATGGTGGAGCATAATGAGATTATATCACGCGCAGATAAACGCATGATGCGGCAAGATGATAGATACAAAGACTTGTAAGAGCACTTTCAGAGATTAAGAGAGCATTTTTCCCAGGTAGTTATGCTCGAAGCAATGCGCTCACCGGGGTTAATGGCTATTATTACCTATTTCGTGGAGGAAGTAAGAAGGTTAGAGTTTGATAGGGAAACCTTGCATGACTGTCTGTCATTAGAAGGGGTAATCAGTACAATACCAATTCCTGACCCTGCGGGTCCTGCTGAGCCATCTGTAAGAAGTCTCCACCCTTTGTTTGTAATCTATTCAACTCGCTCGTCAAATGCTTTGGTTGGTGAATCTTCTATAACTGCTCCTGTAGGGTCAGGATCATGTTCCTCCCACTCAGGATCTTCCACTGGAAAAATGGCAAGGACTTGACCTTTTTTTTAATGTCGTTGTTCGAACTTGATATCATGTTCTCCCAAACTGACGGACCATTGCAGTATTCTTCGTGATTTATCTTTTTTGGACAAACTTCCCGAACTGGGTAGTTCGTCATGGCTTTGACTGAATGAGCTTATAAGTAGTACTTAAGTTTCTGTGATGTGTAAACAAGAGTTAAAAGGAGTTTCTCGATTTCATAATACCTCATTTCCGTTGGAGTGAGGGTTTTACTGATAAAATAGACTTATTTTGTATTTTTCCTTTGAGTCGAATGAGAACCGAGCTGAGAGAAGTGTCTGTAACTACCAAGTAGATGATCAGTTCCTCATTATCTACTGGGGTGCTCATGATGGGAGACTTCCCCAAATTAAATTTAAGTTCCTGAAAGGCTACCTCGCATTCTGATGTCCATTGGATTTCTTCATTGGGTTGAATTTTTCCTCATTTGGTACAACCTCGGAGTAGTAGGAACCGCCAACGACAGCGATCGAAAGATTTAAAAATGAATCGGTTGATAACGGTAATCTTGTCAACAAGTTTTTTACGTCCTTCGTTATTTTGGGAGATGCCATGTTGAGGAGAGCTCAAATTTGATCTATATCGGTCTCAATCCCCTTCTTGGTGATGAGATGGTCGAGGAATCGGCCTAAATGTACTTCGAATTGACACTTGTCTAGATTGAGTTGCATTCAGTAAGATCGTAGAATGTTGAATATTATGGTTAGATCTGTGATATGGTGCTATGACTGTAAGCTCTTGCACAGGAGATAGACTTCAAATTTTTTCCAAGGTATGCTTTGAACATAGTAGTCATTAACCGTTGATAAGTTGCACCTGCATTCTTTAGTCCGAAGGGAATGACTTTGTAGTAGTAAAGTCCTCTTTCAGTGATAAAAGTGGTCTTTTCCTTATCGGCCTCCAAGAGAGGAATCTAATTGTATCCAGAAACAGGGTCCATCATTGATAGAAGTTCGTGACCTGCCATAGAATTAAGAATTTGATGGATGATTAGAAGAAGGAAACTATCCTTCAGAGTGTGTTTATTTAGATCAGTGAAATCAACATAAACTCAGACCTTCCCATTCTCTTTAGTAACTGCGACGATGTTGGAGATCCAATCTGGATACTTGGCTTCTCGAATGAACCCCAAATTGATCAATTTATCAATCTTAATATTGACTTCATCTCGAAGGTGAGGTGAGAGTCATCACTATTTCCATTTGACCACTGTGGCATTGATGTTGATGGCCAATCTATGACATTCCACGGATGGATCGACCCCGGGCATCTCTTCAAAAGTCCACTCAAAGATATTTCGATTTATTCGTAAGAAGTGAATGAGAGCATCTTTTTCGTGTTGGCCCAACTTGGTACCGATAAATGTACATCGGCTAGGTTCATCAATGTCGTTGTATTTTGTAGGCTCTTCGGTTGAAGGTTGATCATCGATGTGTCCAACTTACTGTCTGATGTATCTAGAATGGCAGAGATGGTATTCTCGCAAGCTCTGGAAAACTTTTAACTACCCTTGATTTCATTGAATCCATCATTGTGTGTGAAGTGAAGTGCTTGATGATAAGTGGAAGTGATTGCTTCCATATTGTGAATCCAACAGCGGCCCATAATACCGAGATAACGAGATTTGGCGATGATGTAGAATACGATGTCAATTATGGTTGGTCCAACAGTGATAGGTAAGATGATCTTACCCACTCATTCTTCTTTGGAACCATTGAATCCGTTAATATCGATGTCGCTTGGAATAATTTGATCGGCCAAACCTATCTGATCGATCGTACTTTGAAAATGAATCTCAATACCACTGCCAGTATCGATCATCATTGTATGCATGACAAACTTCTTCATCTTGAGCATTATTACTAATGCATCATGATGTGAAAACTTGACGTGACTAATGTCGCAATCTTTGAATAAAATCTCAAGCTGGTGATTGCTCGACTCAGGAAGAATCTTGGCTTCTTTATCTTAAGGTGTGAGATCGCAATATTTTGATAATCTTCTGCGCTTAAATCTACAAGAGTTGTTGATCTGATGAATCTCGATCATGTTATTTGGGTAATGTACTACCTTTCCAAGGCTTTCCAGTGTTCGCCTTGGAATGCTTTTGATCACCCTGATCCTCTTTCGGTTCATTATTTCATTATGTAGTTGAACCTTTAGTGGTTAGGATGGATTTAGTAGATTTTTGCCTTTCGGACATCATCTTTTCTAGGTCAACATACCCATTGACCTTGGTGATCATATCCTCCAAGGTTGCAGGTTTGTTTAAGAAGAGGTGTTTTTTGACTTTGCAGTCGAGCTGGAGCGCATTTATAAAAGCAGTAACAGCTATTTTCTGATCTAGATTATCTACTTTGAGCGCGAGCTCCAAAAACTTCTTTGCAAAAGCCTCGAGCTTCACTCTTAGTGACTGTTTAAGACTAATAAGAGAATATAAATTCTCCTCTTTGTCTTTGTTGTGAGTATAAGTTTTGATGAATTGCTTCTATAGATGATCGAATGTGAGGATGGAATCTTTAGGTAGAGAGTGGAACCACCAGAGTAGTTCTCCTTCTAGAATTATTGCGAATAGACCATAGAATGTGGTTGAGGTTGGAGTACAACCTTAGTGAATCACGGTATTGTTGAATGTGCTCCTTTGGATCGGTGCCCTTGTATTTACGTATCTTCGAAGTATGGAAACCTTTCTGTACTTCCATATCGAATAACTCTTTGGAAATCGGACTATCGTACAACTTGGTAAGATCATCTTTATTGCCTAGAGCTTGACCTTCAATCAACTCCTTGATATGCTGATCTATATGTTCTGTATGACGTACTGACGTGTGGTCTAAGTGGCTTGGCAAGGTGGTTGAGGATTATGAATATCGGTGCCCTCACTCAAGTGATCAAGTGCTAAAATTCGAGGTGGAGGTCGTTGCTCTTCCTTTGAACGCTTGGAAGGTCAGAGACCTCTGCTGATATCGGACTGAAATTCGTATCCCAAATGAATGGAAGGTTGAAGTTCATGCTGAATGTTCCTAGAAATGGCTTTATTGGTGACTCCTCGAGAGCCTAATCTATCCCGTACAGAAATTTGAGAGTTTTCCAGAACTTGATCATGATCTCTGGTTTAGGGAGCCTGTTGAGTATCCTGCAAAGCTTATAATGCAGTCTGCATGGTTGTCATATGGTCTTCATGTCATTTGAATACTATCAAACGAGCTTGTTGATCGGCTTCGAGCTCCTTATCGCGGAGCTCTCGGTCAAGAGTTAATTGACGTTCGAGCTCATTACATTTTTCTGTTTCGGTGTGGAGATTCACCCTTAGTTTTGTAAGCTGCTCCAGCTCAACTGAAAGATTGAGCTGGATTCCTACTGTTGGTCGCCTGGTAGTGACCATGATTGGAGATGGAAAATAGAGTGAATGTATGCCTTAGAATATTGTGGAAATGTCTTCTTTCCCACAGACGACGCCAAATGTAATAGCCTAATTTTGTAGCTCAAAATGGCTCGAAATTAGTTCTTATACCAAATGTACATGTGACAAAAACTAATGTAAAGCAAGAAATAATACAGGTGATTTAGCGTGGAAAACCTTTAAATAGGTAAAAAACCACGACCTCGAGTTGAAGGTTTTAGTAACAGTAACTTTTATTGCTTGAGGCTGATATCTTATTACAAGTGATCTCTCTAACTATAAATACTTGATCTTGTAAATAAGAAGTTGTGTGGTGCTCAGAATCTAGAAATTTATGTGTTAGGGTCTTGAAAATTTAGTTTTCTTGGTCCCTATCTCTTCTGGAACTTTTTCTTTATATAGACCTGACCCGCAACTCGTTATCGTGCTGAAGCACGTTCTCCGAATAATGAGGTAAGTGGTGGTTGATTGTGTAACTATTTAGTTCATGGAAGACAGGTGTCTTTGACTTGTCCATATTCTTTTGTTGTGCACGATCCACGTTCTTTATCAGTTCGTGGGTTAAGTGGTAATGCTGACTGTTTATGTCACATGATAAATGTGTGAGTCTGATATGGCGGCAGTTCAAATTTGGGTTAGGTCGAGGGATAAGTTCCTACAATAACTGAATCTCCCTCTTTAATCTCTCCTGAAAGCATTTTCTCGTCCATGCTATCCTCCAATAGCCTCATTATCGCTCTTCTCAAAGGTCGTGCGCCATAGCTCCGGTTGTACCCTTCATCAGCCACCCTGTCTTTGAATTTCTCGGTTACCTGAAGCTCTATTTCCTTTAATCATAACCTCTCAAAAAACTTCTTTCAACATAATTTTACTAATCTCCTTGACTTCTAACTTGGTAAGTTATCTGAACACAATCATCTCATCTAATCTGTTTAAGAATTCTGGTCTGAAATACTATTTCAGCTCCTCAGTTACCAAACTCTTTATACGGTTGTAATTGTTGTCCTTTTGGTCGAAGTCCAAATCAAATCCTATGCGGGGACCACCCTTCTCGATCACGTTACTACTAATGTTAGATGTCATTATCAGAAGTGTATTCTTAAAATCCATAGTTTTACATTTGCTATCTGTCAACCTTCCGTCTTCTAGTATTTGAAGCATCATGTTGAAAATGTTAGGATGAGCCTTCTCAATTTTGTCAAAGAGAACCACGGTGTAGGGTCGACGATGAACGGCTTCGGTCAATTGACCACTCTCAGTGTATCCGACATAGCCCGGTGGTGATCCAATGAGCTTGGAAACGGTGTGCCTCTCCATAAACTCACTCATATCTAGACAAATCATAGCGATATTCATGCTCGAAATGGAAAGGCGAGTAAATTATATCGATCGAGAAACAATTACAAAGTAAGCTACTATGGGTCAGCAAATGGAAACCCTTGTCTCAGACATGTCCTGCAATCCATGAAATTTAAGAAAATCTAAAGTACTCCTTATGTGGGTCATCTATTTTTTGGATGAACGGTCTATAATTATACCATTTCCTAGTCCTAAAAGTTAGAGTATTATCTCTTTTGGCGTAAACATCTGTACAAAAACTTGAAGTGTTTAATTTAAGAAACCTTAGAAGAAAACAACAACCATTTAGCATGCAAGCTGCCAATGAACCTTAGGCCATGTTTGTTTTTTGGTTAAGGGTGAGAAGAGGTGTGATCTTTGGAAACTTCTCACCCTTGACATGTTTGTTTTTTTATAAAAGTTGGCATTCTCTCTAGAAAAAATGAAAACATAAAGTTTGGTTGAAAGTTTGGCCTACTTCTAACCTCAAAACTTCGCACCCCCCCCCCCCTGTGAAGTTTTGTGGGTTGACTTCTAACCAAAAAACTTCCAGTTTCCTTTTGAGTTGGCTTTGACTGCTCGTTTCCCCGCTATACCGTGGTTTGGTCGTTTCCCACCCCCGTGACCGGTTTAAGTGGGGGTATTTCAAAATACTCAAATCTGGCGAATGAAAAGTCACCTTAACCCCAAATAAGCCAAATTAAAACCTACCCAACGTTCCCCCCCCCCTCTCCCTCCCCCCTCTCTCTCCCTTATCTTTCTACCTCTCTATCTCACCTCTTTCTCCCCCACCCTCATGCAACTCTCTCTCTCTCCCTTATCTCTTTACCTCTTCCTCTCACCTCTCTCTCTCTTTATCCCCTCTCTCTCCTACCCTCATACAAATCTCTCTTTCTCTCTCTTATCTCTATACCTCTTCCTCTTACCTCTCTTTATATCCTATCTCTCTCCCACCCTCATATAACTCTCTTTCTCTACCTCTCCCTCTCACCTCTCTCTCCCACTTCTCTCTATATCCCCTTTCTCCCACCCTCATATAAATCTATCTCTCTATCTCTCTTTCTCTCCTTCATCTCTCTACCTATCCCTCTCACCTCTCTTTTTATCCCCTCTCTCTCTCCTACCCTCATACAACTTTCTTTCTTTCTGTCTCTCTCTCTCCCCCTTATCCCTCTCTCTTACCTACCTCTATCTCTATATCTCTCTCTATGTGGGTATGTTTCACCATGTCCCCTATATATTTGGTATTTTGGTATGTGATTTGCATGTTTTAATTTTTGTTTTTGCCTTAAACTACCATTTTAATTGTGTTGTTGCATTAATATGGAGAAACTTCTAATTTGTGGTCAAATTAGATGGTTCAACCAAATAGACTACTGAGAAGTTGAAGTTTGAAGTCGGAATTTTAAGTACAAGTTCAAACCTTCAGCCAAACACACGTGAGTTTTTTCCAATCTTCTAACCTCAAAATTTCCTACCTCTTCTCACCTCTTCCTACCTCTTTTCACCCAAAAAAAAACATGACCTTATTTCAGTTAAATACATGTAGATTAGCTTTGTAATTTGATCAAATAGAATATTACTCCAACCTTCCCTAATAATGTAAGGAACTTATTCTGCATCTCGGACTCAAGCTCCATCTTTGACCATCATACGACCACTCGACCTCGTTAACATACACGTGGCACAGTAAATAACGTTTTGCAGTTACATAGCTCTATTCGTCACTTTCAACCTATAGCTTAACAGTTTGAGTCAACAGACATAGCATCATCAATAAAGCCATTACAAGATAACAATATCAGTCCATTATACAATTAGGTCAAAGAATATATTGTAACGTTCATCATTAATGTAATGTCCCATATTTTTGGGTTATTTATTTATTTTTAAGTATTATTATTATTATTCATATTTGTTATTCCTTATGCTTCCGTGTTATTTCTGATTGTCAGGTTTGATGTTAGATTCTGTTTTTAGGTAGTTTCGGTGGTTCGAGTGGTTTCGGAGGTTTAGGGGCGGAGGTGTTTATGTTATGGTTTGGGGAGCCCGTGGTTGGCTTGGTGAAGGTGTGATGTTGCCTGTGGTTGAGGTGTGGCGTGATCCCAGAGGATCCTAGGCCAGATTTGGGTTTTCGTGGTGCTTTCCCTCCTATCTGGCTTTGTCAGATTCCTCCCATTCATTTCTTCCTTTCTGTCCATTTCTTCCTTTCTGTTCATTTTTTTAGAAAAGATTCTCTCTGCTCGAATAGAACTTTCCCTATTCGAATAGAACATCTTTCTATTCGAATAAGATTCTTCGGTGAATAGTGTTTTTTGCGCTGATTCATTTTATTCGAACAAGATAGTTTTTGTTCGAATAACTTTTGCTTTTTGTTCGAATAACTTGTTTTATGTTCGAACAGAGGCGTGTTTCTACGACCAGTTGGGTCTTTTCTCGCGTTTCTCGGCCGTTGGTTTGCCTCGAGATGTGTATTGGCCTTTTAGGGTTATATAAACCCATTTTATTTCACAATCTCTTCACTCTCTTTCTCTCCCTAACCGAATCCTCTCCTCGCCTTGCTCGCCGAATTCGACCCAATTCTTCGCCGTGATCTTCGTCGTTTCTCTCGGTGAGTAATTCCTTTCTCTCCCTCTCTCGTGTGATTCGTTCGATTTTGGTTTCGATGGAAACCCTTGGTTTTAGTGTTTGTGATCGTGGAGTGATTTTAGGGATTGTGATTAATGATGGATTGGGTTTGATTGTGGATTATTAGGGGTTATAGACGTAAAAGTTTGTTTGCAGGTGTTGGCCTGATTTTGGGGTTTGATTTTAGGGTTTCACAATTAGGTTTTCGCTGAGATTGCGGAGTTGTGATTTCTTGCTGGTGTTGGGCTGTTAGTATTGGGTTGTTATTGTTGGCTATGGTGTAGGGTTAGTGGTGTTGGTTTGTCGTTGCCCTGTTGATTTGGTTTGGTGGTTTGCCTGTGGTGTAGCGGTTGGGTTGTCCTGTGATTCGGATGGATTGTCCGCGAGATGCCGTTGCTGGTACATTGGGTTGCTTTGCTTGGATTGAATATCGTGAGCATTGTATCAGGCTAGTTTTATCTTCCTAAATAACTAAATTATTATGCTGATTCATGAGTTATAGAAATGCATTGTTTAGTATATTTGTATCTGTGATTAGGTTAGTATTTAGGTTAATTGCTTAGGACACCTTTACGGGTTATCCGTTTAGCATACCTTAGGCGAGAATACTTAAGGGTTTGATAAGTTAGTAAAACCTGCGACAATGTGAGTTTAGCTACTAGATAGAACCCGTAGGTTATGGTTAGTCATAGGTAGTTGTTTTCAGTTGTCGTCGATGTGACGATGACTCATGAGATTCCTCTTAGACCGATTTTATTGTAGGTGGTTATCACGAATCTTTTCTTCGTTGAGGTTGAGAATAAAGGCATTTCTCAGTGTGTTGCGACGCCTCAGCGTCGCTATATATATATATATATATAATATATTGAGTGTGGAATTGTCGGTTAGTTATTAGGGTGCCCAGCTTGTTTCAGGGCACTAGTAACTAGGTTTGGCTATTAGCAGAGATATAGGGATGGCATGTGTTTTAGCCGCCATTTCTCTGAGATAGTATAGTTCTCACCTTATAGTTATAGCACCTTGGTTAGTTTAGGTTGCTGGACTTGGTTCCAGGGTAGTCTTGGGGCGGCATAGCTTCAGTAAGACATGGTCTTCGATTCGGAGCTTGTCCTCTTACCTACAATTATTTTGATTAGTCTTAGGATAGTCTAGGTGCACTCTGTGTTCTCGAGGCCTGGTCCTTGAGCACTGCCGTTGTGATTGGTGATTGTTTGGAAGGGTAGATTCCATGTAGGAGTGTCGTATCTCCTGGACTGTTAGTTGTTGGTGGTGAGTAGACGGCTTATCCATGGTAGTTGGTTGTAGATCTTAAACTTCTGGTAATTTGCCTTAAGATTGTTTGCTTATCGTGTTGTGACACTTATTGTCCTCATGATTCTTAGAGCTAATAGAGCTTACTCGTTAAGCCTTCTTTCCCTGGGATGAGACTTATAGGGCTGTGTTCCCTTCTGTCATCTAGGAAGCAGTGAGACAGCATGGCTCTTGTGAGGCACGCCGTTGAGCCAGGTGGTTTATAAAGTTGTACGTCACCCAAAATGTTGGAATGCGGCTGAAACCTCCTGTTGAATCTGATTCTTGTATATCCGTGTTGGAGACCCATGTACATGATTAGGGGATTGTGATGCAGTTCGGTTATTGGGGATTGTTGACTACTTATTGGATACTTGTAGGTCATCCCATGAGTACTAGTCTGTGTTGACAACTAGAGTACTGTAGTACTTGATGGTAATCATGTTGCTTTGAGGAATCTTAGAGACTGATGTTGTTTAGATGTCGTGACGGTTAAGATACTATTTCATCTAGGTTTAGATGGTGCAACTGAGTCACAGGTGGGCATCTGTGTTAGTTGTGGTTGCCACGCTCACAGGGAGGTGGTTATCTTATTGTGTGTTGGCTGTGTTAACAGTAGTTGTGTTTCAATCTTTAGGATTTTGCTCACATCCATAGATAATATATTCTCCTTATCTTAATGCGATTGGATACATAAATAACTCTGTCTCAGCTAACCCTTGAAAGATTCCAAGATTCCTTAATCGGGTTAAAATAGTAGGTGGGTGTGGGACTGGCACTATCATACCTAATTCACCCATTCGGGAAGGTGGGATGGTATGAGACAGAGTCATCAGGTCTCAACTTAGTCCCCATTGAGGTTGAAATACCTTGAAATGTAAAAATATAGTTCGAACGTGGGTTTTGATAGATTGATGTAATATCCTCATAGTCTGGTCGAGCTAGTGCAGTACATCGTACCCTTGTATCCAACAATATCCTGTAAGGTAAATCCTTTTTCTGCAGTTGTCAACCCACTTTAATTTTAGGGTCTAGCTTATCGGGTTGACCACTCTAAATCATTCAGCATTGGGATAGGTATGGGACTATCCCACTTCATCATAATACATCATCGTCAAGCATATCATCGCATCTCTGCATACTTCCTATTCGTAGGTTCTTCTGATAGAAATTCTTAACCCTCTCTGCATTATATTAAATATAGAATCATCTGCACTTGGGATAATCATAAGATTATCTCATTTCATCATATCATCATCATAACATATCATTACATTTGGGGTAATTATGGGATTATCCTAGTTCATCATAATCTTCTCCTCTTATTTAAATTGTTCTTCTCCTAATTTATTTACAAAAATTGTAGCATTTCTCTTCTTTCTGAATATTCTTCTCCTCTCAGCATTTATTTTTCTCTCTTTTGTATCAGATATTTTAAATAAGTTATTTAGTCTTGTTGGTTGTTGTACGCTTTAGGCTGATATCTGGTTGTGGACGATCTCGCTTAGCTTGTGCTAGCTTCGGGGTTGTACCTGGTTGGGGTTTGGGGTAACCTTGTTGGATTATTTTGAGCCGATGGTGTTTACCCTCGTGTGTGATTGTATCTCTGAGGTAGATTAGTTGTGCGTGGCACTGAGGGCCACAGTAGTGATTAGAGTGTAGTTAGTAGTCCTTGTGTCTGGAGTGTAGTTATAGCCTTAGCACTCCTTTGCTCGAGATATGTATATATATTTATAGTATAGTTAATTATAATCATTAGACTAGTTATATACCTATTAAATACCTATTAGGCATCCTTGGTAACTATATATATATATATATATATATATATATTATTTATAGTTAGATATTATTATGTCTTATTATTATTATTATATCCATCTCATTGATTAGTATAATCGTTTAGCTTATTTGGGGAGTTAGTGAGCCGTGGTTTGCTCGCTCTCGCATAACAGCATTTTAGGTTTAGTTGCTGCTGTGGTGATCCTTGGAAAGATGAGCTGGAGGCTCATTTTCAAGTTATTACTATTGGGCTTGTTGCGTAGAGGTTTGTAGAATTTTATGTTTAGATATTGTTATCTTAGTCTTCCGTTGTTTCTATTTTTCCTTATTACTCTGTCGTGATACTATTGTGAATAACTGGGGCAAAATTTGTCTACGGCTCAGTTGTTCGTGGGGCAAATCTTTGGATTCCCCGACCTGTACATCCTCGAATCTCAGTAATTAGTCTAGCTACCGATTACTAGATTTTGGGCGTGACAATTAAAACAGATAACTGTCATAAAATGGTCATATTATTAGACCTATAAATAGGACCATAGAGCTACAAGTAAAGGGCAGACTTTTCCTATCAAGAAAGTTTCTACAAAATACTTAGAGCATCTCTTGTAATAATCTAGCAGCTATCAATAACATTTCTCTTTCTAAATCCTCAAGATAAGTCATGGTTTGTAACCTACTCAAAGGTTTTTCATGCCAAACTTTGTGCTAGTGTTCATTCTAGACGCTCTAAATATCCTTAGTGTAAAGGCTAAGTTCGAGATACAAAATTAGGCTATTATATTTGGCGCCGTATGTGGAAATGAAGTTCTCAAACTCATTGTCTCAGAAAATAGCTGATTATCTCTACCGCCCAATTCTTATCTTCTTTCTCTCTTACACCTACTCTAAAGTAAAAGAGATAGTGAATAACAATCATTCATTTATTTCTCCAAATTTTGCCAAAAAATGTCTCCTATTCAGACCTAATTTGAGAATCAAATAGTTACAATTTTGACAGCTCTAATTCATCATTAATGTCATAAAAAACCATAAACCTCTCTCCACCATCAGATTCAGATTATGATTCTGACAACAACACCACCACCAATAAATCCAACACAAATCTTGAAGACTCAATCTTCAAATCATACCTCCAAATCACAGGCCAATCATCTCCTGATCTCTCCAAAATCCAATATTTCCGCACTTCATCTCGATCCAGAGCTCTATCATGTATGATCGGTTTGGAGATAATCATATTGTCTGATTCAACTTGGTTATGTTTCAATGGTTGCTTCGTTATGCTTCACCTGTTGCTTCGCTATGTTTCGCTATGATCCAACTTGAGGTTTTAGTGAAAGCTTTCTTCACTTTCAGTATTAGATGAATCAAATACAGGGTTTTCAATTACAGGTAGATGAATGAAGTTCTCAGATTCAGATTCTGACAATAGCACCACCGGCATCGTCGAGGCAATTGTTCGCATCGTCTGTTTCAGTGATTTGGGATGCTTTGACAAGTGGTAACTCTACTCGGGATGTTATTATTGAGATTTGCCGAGGTCACTTAGTCTCTCTCTTTAAATCGAATTTGAGCAGATATCAACCTCAACAATGGCCGGTTTTGGATCGACCTCAACAATGAGGTCTCTTACTCACTCTCTTTAATTCGAGCTTGATGGTCTCTCTCGCACTCAATTTGTCACAGTCGATCTTCTTCAACTCACTTCAATCTTGAGGATTTGTGCTTAATTTTCTTAAGTACATGGAAAATCTCCTAACCTTTGCACAACCCATCAAAAGAGCTCGTACTCCGTTGTCCAGAGGTATATCTGTGATATGTGTTCCCCGGTCAAGCAACACTAGCCAGAAATCCAAGAGGTTCTTGTAATATGGTCCAATTGATTCTAAATAAGCATTCGCGACATCAGAGACATAGTTAAAAGCCATACAATACCACCCTCTCTGGTCATCAACTTATGGAAAATGCAGATGAGTACATGGTGGTGGATAACGAGACTTTGAACGATATTTGCTTGGTATAACGGTAAAATCAAAGAAATGATCTTTCCCAACTGTTTCTTTAGAATGGATGTTGCCGCCATGATATTCTCGAATCAACGCCTTGATAAAAGGCGTACAAAATATGAGCTCAAACAGGAAGTTCATACACACAAAGATCATCAAAACCCAGTTTTGATTGTTTCTTTCCATCATCAAATGTCTTCATATGAAGACCAACAACCATATCGAGGTCGTGATCGCAATTCTTACGGTCCGGCTGGACGATCAGAATATTCTCAAAATGAGCTCGATCGAGCTTTGGATTCTTAGTTAAAACCAGTCACAAATTCGAGCAATGGTGCCAATCGCCAAGTCAATTGTTCCTCTAACTAGATCTCTACCATTTGAACAAGTGGAACCGGGTATTCAAGCTTGACCTCAGCTTCAAAGCTGTCTTAGCTCAGACTCAATGCTCGACCTCATCTTTTCAACAACATCAAACGCATTATTAAGGTGCTCGAGGTCGAGGTACTCGAGACTATTACAACTTATTTTCAATCTCATATCCAATAGTATTTAAGGTCGGGGTATTCAAGCTCATACTTGGGGGAGCTCGACCTCAGTTCCAGGCACAATGCTCGACCTCATTATTAATCTAATCGACTTAAATCATACTTGGGGGTGAGCTTGACCAGCACATTACAGGTCGGTTATTAGTTTGCACAATTCGACCAACAAATTACATAATCTATTATAGGTCGGTTATTGGTTCGCCCAATTCGACCAACAGATTACATAATTTATTACAGGTCGGTTATTGGTTCATCTAATTCGAACAAACAAATTATATATTATAGGTTACATATTACAGTACTTTTCTGTTATCTCATACAAAGTACTTCTATATACAGAATTGTTGCTTTAGTCAATTCGATCTTCTAAATATATTACAAGTCGCTTATTGGTTCATCCCAATTTGACCACCCATCTAATACGTTACAAGTCGCTTATTGGTTCATCCCAATTCGACCACCCATCTAATACATTAGAGGTCACTTATTGGTTTATCCCAATTCGACCACACATCTAATATATTACAGGACGGTTACTGGTTCCTCCAATTCGACCAAACAGATTACATATTACAGGTCGGGTATTGGTTCGTCCAATTCGACCAAACAGAGTACATATTACTGGTCAAAATTGGTTCATCCCAATTCGACCAACCCATTTGAATACATTACAGGTCAGTTATTAGCTCGTCCATTTCAACCAAATAGATTACATATTACAGATCGTTTATTGGTTCGTCCAATTCGACCAAACATACTACATAATACAAGTCAAAATTGGTTATTTCTCAGCAAACACCACTCGCCCATGATGTTTCTCGTGCACTTAGTTAAGAGTCATTTATTATAAGGAGCTTATTCCGTATCTTGAACTCAAGCTCCATCTTCAACCATCATACAAACACTCGACTTTGTCAACATACACGTGGCACAGTAAATGACGTTTTGCAATTACATAGCTCTATTCGTCACTTTTGTCCTATAGCTTAACAATTCGAGTCAACAAACGCAGCATCATCAATGAAGCCATTACAAGATAGCAAGATCAGTCCGTTACACAATCAGGTCAAAGAATATCAAACAATATATTGTAACGTTCATCATTAAAGCAGATAGCAGTCATAAAATGATCATATTATAAGACCTATAAATAGGGTCATAGAGTTACAGGTAAAGGACAGACTTTTCCTATCAAGAAAATCTCTACAAAAAGCTCAGAGCATCTCTTGTAATTATCTAACAACTATCATTAACATTTTTCTTTATAAATCCTCAAGAGAGGTCGTAGTTTTTAACCTATTCAAAGGTTTTTCACGTTAAACTTTGTGCTAGTGTTTGTTCTAGACGCTCTGAATATCCTTGGTATAAAGGCTAAGTTTGAGATACGAAATTAGGCTATTACAAATAGCAATTTCAATAGCTGTCATGGTTGGTACAATATAGTTATCCGTTCCATTGTTGAGTCCTTTCTACATCGATAAGAGGAACATGGAGTTAAAGAGACAATGGGTAGAAAAAAATAGTAAGGTTGCATGATTTCAATTGCACATCCCTAGTGTGAGCAATCAATCAATAGGCTAGTCTAGCTTCCTACACCAACTTTATTTGATTAAAAAATCTATTTAAAGTATGGGAGAAGATTTAAAGATACTCAGAAACCAAACACTCAAGTCTCACTAAATACCAACCACTCATCTCTATTAGATGAGTGGCTCCCAAAAATAGAGAGGTGATAATTGCTAATAATAGAGAAATGAGGTGGCAATAGAGAGGTGACTCATAACTCCTCTCTCACACTCTTCGCGTGTTCCACTTGTTCACTCTCTTTAATTTGAAATTTAAATCATCTCCCTCTCAGCGCTTAGAGGACTAGAGGCGGCTCGGCACCTAGGCCTGCAGAGGATCCTTCTTCTATCAGACTGCCAGAGGATTGTTAGGACATTTAGAGAGTGGTCAGAGGACCTTAGTTGGAGAGCTCTTACCATTGCTCCGGATTTGAGAGCAGCTGCTGATTAGTTTTTTTATTTTAGAATCGAACATGTTAACCGTAGTTGGAACTATTTCGCTCATGTTTTAGCAGCTAGGGGAGTTGGTTCCCCCTTTTCTGTTTCTTATGTAGGCCAAGAGGCCAATGACTATGTAACTTCTCTTCCCCCTCGCTCTTAGGCGAGTTATTTTATTCTTCTTTCTTTTGCCTAAACAAAAAAGTAGTTACCAAAATACATTAAATTAAACCCCGCTGTGGGGGTTCAAACCCAGGAACAGTAAAAAGGGTGGGAAGGGAATGGAGTAACCTATGTCAATTGGGCATCCCTGACTAGGAACAACCAATCAATAGGCTAGTCTAGCTTCCTACACCCAACATTATTTGATTAAAAAATCTATTTAAAGTATGCTTTTTGTATTATTAAAGAAACCCAAAGCTCCCGTGCTCAACACAAGACTTGTTCTCAATCCGAAACCCTAAACATAATAACTTGTTCTCATTCTCACTCCCCACCAAGAACAACAACAGGAGAAAAATGTTGTTTTCTCTTAAACCTGTAGGTCCATAAACACATCCGTTAAATATACCCTTATAGTTTGTGCTCTAAGAAATGCAGAAGTTACGGCTGCAGGTACATATGAAATATGTGTTATCATGCTATTAAGTTTTTTGGGACTAATGTTAAGCAAATATTAGGTTGACTCAATTATAGAAATGAGGTCCATCCATCCTCAAGCATGAATACAAGTATCCAACCCAGAGCCTAAGCTGTCCAAGACCAGCAAGGCTAATTTTCGGATCGGATCAGACCAGAAATAGAGGGGGTCAGAATTTTTCCAATTTTTTTCGGAACTATAAAATCTATTCCGATCCGATTTTTTTCAGAACTGTAAAAATAATTATGAATTCGGAAATTTCAAAAATTTCAAAAATTTTAGAATTCCGACTATTTCAGAATAAATTCGGAATAAATTTCGGAATAAATTCGGAATAACAGAGTTTTCACTTCTCCAAGAATCAAAGATTCAAAATCAAAGCCAGAGGAGAACTGAATCCAGAGAGGAGATTTAACTTTTTTTTTTCGATGCGAATCAAAATCGAGGCAGTGGAGAATGGAGAATGGAGAATGGAGGCAGTGAAGATTGAACTTTAAAGTAGAGGGAGTAGAGGCGGTAGAGATTTAACTTAAAAGTGGAGGGCAGTGGAGAATGGAGCCAGTAAAGAATAGAGAAGAAAAGGCGGTGGAGAATGCCCTAGGTTAAGAATCTTAAGGTCTAATGTTTTATGTATCAATTCGAATTATTCAAAATTAAATCGGATTATAGGGATATTCAGAATATTTTTTGGAATAATCGGATCAGATGGAAAATTCGGAATAATCGGATCGGAAAATTCGAAATTTCAGAATTGCACAAAGTTATCCGATTTCGATCCGAATTTTTTCAAAAAAATTTGGAAATCGGATTTTCGGAAATCGGCATTACAAAATATGGTTCCAAAATCGGAAATATCGGATCGGAAATATCATAAAAAATCGTAAGTTCGGACAAAAGTTGCAGCTCTATGTCCAACCAATCAAACACCATACTTGTTTTAAAATTTCTAGCCCTTAAAAGAACTTGCAGCTTTTTTATTTCATATTATTTTCGTAATTGTTAAAACAACGTTTCTATGCAGGTTTACTTTGAAGGTTACTTTTTTATAAGGTTTGGGGATCCCCACTTAGGATAAACGGGTGTAAAATGGGTGATGGGGCGGGTTTGGTATAGACAAATTTAAACGGGACGGGTTTGGGTATTCCCCATTTAAGTTAAATGGTAACGGGGAGGGTATGGGGGTATGGTAATTTGGCAGGTATGGGGATGGCATTACTCCACCCGCCCCAAACCCGACCCATTGCCACCCCTATACAAAAGGTTATGTGTCCCTCACTGCCTACTCAGATGCTGACTGGGTTGGATGTCCTATTGATAGAAGATTTACTAGTGGTTATTGTATATTTTTTGGGAACAATCCTATTTCCTGGAGTGCCAAGAAGCATCATACAGTTGCTAGATCTTCAATAGAGTCTGAATACAGGTCTCTTGCCAACACAGCTGCAAAATTAACTTGGATTTGTTATTTACTTAAAAATCTACAGTTTCCACTCTTTATTCCTCCATTACTCTGGTGTGGCAACATTAGTGCTATTTCTCTTGCTTAAAATCCTATTTTTCATGCAAGGACAAAACATATTGAAGTTGATTATCACTATATTAGAGAACTGGTTCTACTTAAACTGCTTGTTGTGAAGTATCTTTGCACCCAAGACCAAGTTGCAGATATCTTCACAAAGGGCCTCTCCAATCACAAATTTCAAATACTTCAATCCAAGCTTTCAGTCATCTATTCTCCCTTCATCTTGAGGGGGTGTAATAACCATAGTTAAGTCTAACTGCTCATAATAGCTTCTGGTTGGTTACAACTGATAACAGAAGTTAGTTACATTCAACTAATCATTGTATATAAACAATTGTAGTCAGAGATTGGGAGATTAATGAAGATCATTGTTTTATTCTCTCTTGTTTCTATTATATAATTGTACCATTTCCTAGTCCCAAAAGTTAGAGTATTATCTCTTTTGGCGTAAACATCTGCACTAAAACTTGAAGTGTTTAATTTATGAAACATTAGAAGAAAATAATAACCATTTAGCATGTAGCTGCCAATGAACCTTATTTCAGTTGAATACATGTAGATTAGCTTTGTAATCTGAACAAATAGAATATTACTTCAAACTTTCCTAATAGAAATTTTAACAGCTGCCATGGTTGGTACAAGAAAACTCAGCATCTTGAGATATGTAGTCACAATTTACAATATAGTTATCCTTCTCGCATTTCTTTGTTGAGTCGTTTGCACTTCGATAAGAGGAACATGAAATTAAAAAGACAATGTGTTAATATGACAGTGGTATGAGAATAAGAAAGAAAGAAAGATTTTATGGCAGGATGAGGTGTGGGAAAAATAGTCGGGTTGCATGATTTCAATAGTACATCGCAATCAATATCAATAGGCTATTCCTACAACTTTATTTGATTAAAAAATCTATTTAAAGTAACACTGATGAAAAAGAATGTCGTCTCCAACAACAACAATGGCATCCCCCAACCCTCCTCTTCATCCATCACTGAAATTGGCTCAAAATAGCGAAATTAGGGCAATTTCGATGAATCATCACACCACAGGTACAAACTTGGAAGCTAAAATTAGGGGAATGTCTACATCAATTGCAGTATCATAGTCCTCATGAGGGTATAGTAGGTATAGAGTTGTGGAAAGACACAATTGTTGGAGCCTCTTTGTCTTTCTCCATTGTCAGAGATAACATCAAAGCAATATGAACACTTACCATAACCATGAAGCACCTTGTCCTGGTTACCTTCAATCGAACTGAAGCACCTCTTTTCAGCTTCATTCCTAGAGGGCTCTCATGTTTCTGCTGGTCGTGTAAGTCAACTTCAAATTTTATTTGCTTACCTAATTTATGAAACTTAGATATCATATTTTATATACATCTAGATAGCGGTATCATTGGACCTCTCTTAATCGTTATTACACATCTAGCCTACTGTATACAATTTTAGGTTACGTATAACAATTCCATTCAATTCAGTGAGAATGTTCTCTCTCATGATTCATGATAGATTTTCTTCGTCATTTTTTTATAGTACTTATAACCTTACAAAGCTGTATCTCTCTCTCTCTCTCTCTCTTTGAAGAACAAGGAGTATCTATGTCTCTCCGATAACGTTATTCTGATCTCAATCTAAGCTTTCACACTATTTTTGTTTCTTTGAATCCAGTCGCGAGACGCTAATCTAAATCTCAGATCTACTATTTTACTTTGAGGCAATCGATCGAGATGGCTATCGAAGATGGATCAAGTTCAACAGTTATTTCGATTGGGACAGGTAAAAAGACCAGTCCTTCAACCCTGTTCAAAACAGCTAAATTTAGGCAATTTCAAGGAATCATGACACCACAGGTACGAACTTGGAAGCTAAAATTAGGGGAATGTCTACATCAATTGCAGTATCATAGCCTGTAACCCCCAAACTATTAAATATTTGTCAGGGGTATCTGAAGTAGTACTAAGAACTGAATTGTATATAAGATGTTCTTGTAAATTCTATCTTTGTAGAAATTAAAAATTTTGTGGTTCTTTAGTTTCTTATAAGATCATTTCATCAACAAATCAAAAATGAACGAAAAATAAAATACATGAGGAATGCCAAGGGTGCAAAGTATTGACATATGATCATCATCGTGATGTTCACAATATCACGAAGACGCTCAATCATTGAATCTTCATTGAAACTGTTGGCTCCAATTTTGCGAGTAGATCCCTCGAAGTATTATACCAAGTAAATACAACCAACTTTTAGTCTAGAGTACTCCAATGCGAACAATGATTTTTTCACCCACAAAGACAACATAGTCACGCAACCATGTTCATTCTTAGAACTATTACGCTTTCCATTCACAATTACTACTAATAGAGTATAGTAATTGCTTTGTAAACTGATTTAATATTTGATATAATTATTGCTCGAAAAATAAGATTGGAGTATTGAACATAGGCGTGATACACATAAGATTGGAGCATTAGAGTAAGTCGTAACTAAAAAAGTAGATTAGCTATGGAGATTTATTTGTGCGTAGACGGATAGATCAAATATTAATTGACTTGGAATACTGTTTAGATATGGACCTTGGCAATAAATTTACAGCCACAAATACTGATTAGAGTAGTCCTCTTTGCCTTTCCCTCGAAGTATTACACCTTGGCAATTAATCTGTAACATAAATAATGGAGTTAGAGTAGATAAAAAAATATATTAAGTTAAATGCCGTTGTGGGGGTTCGAACCCAGGAACAACAAATAGATAAAAAAAAAAAATTAAGTTAAATGCGGATGTGGGGTTGGAACTCAGGAACAGCAAATAGATAAAAAAAAATATTAAGTTAAATGCGGTTGTGGGGGTTCGAACCCAGGAACAGCAGAAGGGGGCGGGAAGGGAATAGAGATAACATCAATTGCAGGTACGAAATTGGGCAATTTCGAGGAATCATGACACCGCAGGTACGAAATTGGAAGCTAAAATTAGGGGAATGTTTACATCTATTGCAGTATCATAGTCCTCTTTGCCTTTCTCCATTGTCAGAGATAGCATCAAAGCAATATGAACACTTACCATAACCATGAAGCACCTTGTCCTCGTTACCTTCAATCGAACTGAAGCACCTCTTTTCAGCTTCATTCCTAGAGGGCTCTCATGTTTCTGCTGGTCGTGTAAGTCATCTTCAAATTTTATTTGCTTATCTAATTTGTGTAACTTAGATATCATATTTTATATGCATCTTGGACCTCTCTTAATCGTTATTTCATTACACATCTAGCCTACTACTGTATACAATTTTAGGTTACGTATAACAATTCCATTCAATTCAGTGGGAATGTTCTCGTCATTTTTTTTATAGTACTTATAACCTTACAAAGTATGCACCAAGTTCAAAATCTAAAGAGAGTTTCGACTTATTTACGGGGTTAAAAAGTATTGAAAGACTATTAAATTTGGTGAGGATGATCTAATCATGATAGAAAGCATTCCCAGTAATTGGAGCTATTATTTAGCATTGGACGTAAAGAGTGCGGCCTTTATTTTGTAAATGGATTTTTCTCTCCAGTTTGTCCTAAGACTCCTCATTTAAGTCGTCGTCTAGTTGTGAAAACGAAAAACAGGTGTTATGTTGGCATCACCCACCCCTCAGGCCATATTTCATTTGAGTATCTGAGTTATTTGTTTTTGTCTTTCTTTTCCAAAATGTCCATGTCTAGTTTGTCTTGTGAGACACGTAGACTGACTAAATATCATTATAACACGTATAATAAAACTTCATCTTGTTTTGATATTGTATATACGGATGTTTGTCATGTCTCGGTTACTTTTAGTTTAATATTTCATTATTTTGTGATGTTTATTGATGATTTCTCGTGGTGTACTTGGGTTTATTTGATGAAATGCAAGGATGAGGTCTCTTTAATTTTCCAGACATCCACTGCACTGGTTTGCACTTAGATTGGGAAAACTATTAAAGTCTTTCGTTCCGATCAGGGCATGAAGTTTATGTCTCAAGGTCTTTGCAAATTATCTTATACCAAGAGCATTGCGCATCAAATCTCTAATGCAAAAACTCTACAGCAAAATGGCAAGTCATAAATAAAAAAATCATCACATTCTTGATTTTGCTCATGTTGTGTCTATTAGCATAAATGATCCTTCGCGCTCCTGGTCTGACATTATTCTTACAGTGGTGTAGGCTTTCAGATTTTGTAACCGTAATCCATTCTTTATCCTGAGCGTTTCACTTTTCAGATTTCATCTCGTGTATTTGGTTTTGTATGTTTTGTCCAAGTCACCGCCTTTAAACTATATCCCCGTGCCTTAAAATGTGTGTTTTTACTCGTACTCAGAAGGGTTATTGGTGTTATCATCCCTATTTCATCGCCATTTTACCTTTATGGACGTTTATTTCTTTGGATTCGTTTCGTTCTTTGTGGGGGTGATGCTCTATCTCAGGGGTAGTGGTTTCTAGTTTGCCATCTCCTTCAGAAGATTTATCTCCTTCTCTTGAGCGTTTCGTCTGAGTCTACAATCTCACCTTAGAGGTAATTTGGTTACATGGTGAAGTAAGAAATAAGATGTTTCTAGGTCCAGTGCGGAAGCCGAGTATAGAGCCACGACTCAAGGTGTGTGTGAGCCGATATGGCTTAAGCATCTTCTAAAGAGATTCAAATATCTGTTTCTCTTCCCACGACGCTCTATTGTGACAATAAATCTGCTATTAACATTTTGGCTCATCCGGTGCAACATGATCGTACCAGACACATTGAGTTTAATCGGTACTTCCTGCTTGAGAAACTTATTTGTCGTCAATATCTTCCTACTTCTCAGCAATTTGCAGATTTTCTCACAAAAAAATGACGTAACTAAGATATTGAAAGACAAATTTATGGACTCTAAACTCTCTAACTCTCTCTTATTCACAACTTCAATAACTAATAACTAAAATAACCCTAAAACTCCCCAATAACCTAATAACCAAATAACCCAATAACAACTAAAGAGAAAATACTAACCTATGGAGGCTTATAGAAGTAGGAAGCCTATAAACTAATCATACTAGCATTAGGGTTACTGACATAAAGAGATACTCTTGAGCAGTTAACCCTTTACACCAAATAAGATAAATTAAATTATAGACGTGGAAAGACTGGCATCGACTAAACGACCAAAAGAGAGAGACGCCATCTCTCAAGGTATACGTACGTGGTCGTGAGAACCGTGATACATCAAAAAATGATAGGGAAAAATTATTTTTAGATGTTTTGTCCAAGCTGTGCATGGCGATATCCATGCTCGAACTTGAAGGGCATGTTAGCAGGCTGTATTGTATTTTTCCCTTTATTAACTTTACAATTTCCTTTATTACCCCTTCTATGGTTTTCTACTACTCATCTAGAAATAAAAGTGATGAGAACTCTCTCAATCACTAAGTTATTCTCCTAAACTGGTTTCTACAATACACGCTTTTAAGTAAGCCACCATTTGATACACATTTTATTGGGCCCACCGGGTCTAATTTGTTGTTTTGGATGTAATCTCCTCATTATTGAGATCATCCTCATAAAATAATATTTCACTTCAACATTTCTAACATCATAAAGATTAGCTTTTAGTTTTAGATGAAGTGGACAGCCAAAAATGGGTCTGAATCAATGATGTTTCGTATTTGTAATCATTTTTCAAGTTCGTTAGAAATTTTGTATTGAATTGTTTGTTTCTGAGGGTTGTATGGAGTTTATATCCATACAAAAAATAATATCTTAAAATATATTCATGTGACCTTTACTAAGAAAATCAAAAGTTTGTCAACCACAAGTTTTGACACACAAGCGTGTTAAAGTGTATCTCCCATATATCTATATATATATATATATATATTATATTATAGATAAACAGATATACATGTATAGATACATATACAATACTATTATCTATAACATTATACATTAAATATATGTTATTGCAGGTTCTGGAAGCATTGACTGCAGAAAGATGCTGTGAACTCTTTTCACTTGAAAGGCTTGAAGTACTTGGTGATGCATTACTCAAATATGCAGTTGGAAGGCACCTTTTTCTTTTGTATGATAAACTTGATGAGGGGCAATTGACTCGAAAGCGTTCTAGCATTGTAAATAATTCCAATTTATACAAGCTGGCGACTAAGAGAAATTTACAGGTACGTTTTTGAAATTACAGCATTGTTTTGAGTAGTCCCAGGTGAAACATGCTTTTCACATGCTTGCAGGGTGGGTGTGTTTTTTGAGGGGGGGGGGGGGGGGGGGGGGGTAGCTTAGGAATCTTCTTAATTGGGCCAACATAATCTTGAAGTCAAAGCCTCGTTCTTTAATTCATTAGTATAAAAACTCAGAGTGAGATAAGGATTTTCTCTCTTTGACTCATTTTCCGGTATGTGTTTGTTTATGATATTAACAGTGAGGTTTATGCCCGAGTTTCAGGTATACATACATGATCAGCTATTCGATCCCTCTCAATTCTTCACTCTGGGACGTCCTTGTAAATTAAACTGCAATAAAGATACAGAAACAACTATCCATAATGAACCCGAAAGTGAGAATAGAATTGTTGGTACAGTTATCAACCACATGGCATGTAGTAAGGGATACTACTGGTTATACAAGAAAACTATAGCTGATGTGTTGGAATCGCTAGTTGGAGCGTTTATAGTCGACAGTGGTTTCAAAGCTGCAATGGCGTTTCTCAAATGGATGGGTATACACGTGAACTTTGATGATTCACAAGTTTCCAAAATATGCATTGCAAGTAAGAGCTTCATGTCACTCTCTGATTAAATGGACAACATGGCCGTGGAAAGTTCATTGGGGTACAAATTTCTCTATAAAGGTTTTATTGTACAGGCATTTGTGCACCCTTCTTTCAACAAACATACAGGAGGATGCTATCAGGTATGTGTCTTGGTTTTTCATTTTGAGCACAAAACTGAGAGTTCGACTTGCCTCACCTTCTGTACTTGAGGGTACCCTCCTCTATGCTCGTCCATGACATTTTATTGGGGGTTTGGCAATGTTTCAACTAAAATATGTTGGTCACCTGTTTTTGGACCTCCATGCAAAGAGAATGAAGAATTTTGTTTTTTTCTTATTGTCCTTGGTAGTTACAGTAATAGGTCATTGGAGGTCAGTCCTTTTAACCTTCTATAGTAATGCTAATTTTAAGTTATTAGATCCTAACTCCCCATAATTTGGACATGATCAAAATTTTGGTGTATAGGGTGGCCAGGGGTGGGAAACACATTGGTACCATTAGTTGCTCCAATAAGCGGTAAGGGGAATAGCATCTTAGTGTCGAGGATAACCTCAAGTAGGAAGGGTGAGGCAAGTATTGTCTTAAATAAAGACAATGGGTCTATCTTAGAAATGATTTAATTCAGTTCCTGGCTTGTTTGTGGTCATGATAGTATGGATCCAAATATCCTCCATATTTCCTATATTTCGATGGCCGGCCACAAATGTCAATTGTAAATTTAATTGAATAAAAGTAAATAATAAACTAATGAGTAGTTTATGCCCTATAGATGTATAAGCTGTAATAATGCTATTATCCGATATGTTGGATATATCCACTTTGTACGTTTATCTATATTCAGTTTGATAAACCAGGTATTATTATTCAGAGAGATATAGAAATAAATAATAATGGTTTATTGATACAGTGACCACGTTGCCCCTGTACTGAACTATTTAACACTTTTTGTTCTTTATTTCTTCATCCAGAGACTGGATTTTCTTGGAGATGCTGTCTTAGATTACTTAATAACTCCATATCTGTATTCGGTTTACCCAAAGTTGAAGCCAGGTCAGTTGACCGATTTGAGATCTGTGACAGTAAATAACAATTCGTTAGCCCATGTGGCGGTAACCCGATCCTTTCAAAAGTATTTTCTTAGTGATTCTGCTAATCTCTCTGAGGCGATTAAGAAGTTTGTGAATTTTGCTCAAACATCTATTTCGGAAAAGAACCTCCTAGACGGCCCAACATGTCCAAAGGTAAATGTATTGCACCTCAAATCATCTCGAAATACCAAGAATAAGTAGTAATGGTTATGTTTACTTTTGAGTAACAGAATAATATCATAAACAAAAGAGAAAGAAAGAAGAAGAAGAAGAATATCGTAGCCAACTTTTGATTCAAATTTTAGTTGTATTATTTTATATATTCACTCTTGGCCTTTTCTTAATAAATAACAACATCAAAAAAATCTTTCAGAAGTTTCAGTTATAAGTGCGCATTCCTTCTGCGCATGTGTTTAGTAATGTATACTTGCGACATATGGATATCAAAAGCTTAAATTAAAAAGGAGAAGGACGGAAGCTGTTCCACTTTCTTTATCATTGATCTGTACATCTATGGGAGAATTGAACCTATTTTCTGTTGCATCTCTTACTTAAGAGGACTTCAAGAAAGATCATCCATAATAATCAACTATCATAACGGTATTTTTTGTTTAGTTTCGTCTCTTTCGTCTTATATAGTGTCTAATGAGTTTCTTGGTTGTGCTTTATTCAATCAGGTCCTTGGTAACTTAGTCGAATCATGTGTTGGCGCCATCCTTATCGACACTGGATTCAATTTAAGCCATGTTTGGAGAATCATTCTCACCTTCTTTGATCCAATCATGACCTTCTCAAGCTTGTATATTAATCCCGTTAGACAACTCAGAGAAATTTGCCAATCTCATAATTGGGACTTGGAGTTTTCAAGTTCAAGAAAAGGCAAAACTTTCATAGTTGAGGCGAAGGTTACTGGAAAAAAAGTTCTTCAGCTGCTCATGCAACCCACTTATGAGAATAGCAGCACGTGACATATACTTGGGCTTAAAGGTAATTCACAGTCTCTTATGTTCTATAATATCCTCTTGTTGTCATCCTTTGGGTTATTACGATGAACTCTATTCCCCTTCAAATTATTTCAGATAAGATATACACCTCCCTAGTTTTTCTACTTACCCTCTACCCCACTTTAACGATAATACCTTTGTGATTAAAATCTGTATATTGCTCAAACAATTCTTGATACAAGTGAAAATTTGAAGGTTACTTTTGTCAAAGTGTCCTGATTTCCCCATATGGGGATGTTAAGTTTCATTACACAACTACAAGAGGAATAAGTTTAAATAACTCTTATATTTGTCTTTCTTAGCATTATTTAATTTTCCTATAAACCAATTTCCTTAAATGCTTGATTTGATTGAAATTGTAAGTATCCTTAGAATTGAGTGTGGGTTTTACCATTAATTGTGTAAAAAGGACTTCAGAAAATTCTCACATTCATTGCTTTACACACCCATGGTTTATTTGGTTTGTGGAAAGCAATTCCAGGAAACTAATATCCCTTGTGAGGAAAATCACCTCTAAAAAGATTCATTTTCTACAAATTTCCACATTTGGCTGAAAAGGGAAGACAAGTTTCTTTTCAATACTTGGAAAATTGGTAAGTATTCCCTTTACCCCCCGCTCCTTCCCAGCATTATCCTTCATGAGATTATTATTTCAAGATAACTTATTTCCATATAAAATAATTCACTAAAGAGTGTTTTAGCGAACCCCGACGGAAATAAGAAAGCGGCTGCAGAGCATGCGGCAGAAGGTGCATTATGGTACTTAAAATGCCATATGTAGCATCAGATTTTCGCTCGCTTTTTTGTAATTCGGAGAAGCTTAATTTTTTTGAAGCTTCATCTGAAACTTAACAAAAAAAATTGTACTTTTAGCTATGTCAATTGTACTTATAGTTAAATGCGGTTGTGGGGGTTCGAACCCAGGAACAGTAAAAGGGGTGGGAAGGGAAGGGAAGGGAAGGGAATGGAGTAACCTATGTCAATTGCGAGCAGCAATCAATCAATAGGCTAGTCTAGCTTCCTACACCCGATTTTATTTGATTAAAAAATCTATTTAAAGTATTCTCGCTCCCCCACCAAGAACAACTACCGATGATCGCATAACAGCTTAAGAAAGTTAAAAGTTGAATCCCAAAGTAATCTGTCAATAGCAACTGATGTTTAATAATTAATACAAAGGAGGGTCAGCTAATGCTTAGTACTGAGGAGATTCTTCTCTTTTACTCCCAGGGCTTGCATGGCCAACTGTATAGGAGACTAAAGTAGATGTGCCCCCATCTCAAATTCCACTAATCTTTGTTTTTTATGCTGTGGTTTCTCTATTGGACATGTGCCAAGAATGGTATATAATCCTTATGGATTGTTGACCTTGTTATTAACTTACAACTAGTATAACCGCTAAACGGTTAGGAGACCGATGCGGTATTTTCTTAAATCCAAAATGGTGTTCCTTCGGTACTACAACTCTATACTTAGCGTGTCTGTGGAGCTACCCAAATGCTTTTAACTCAAACTCTACTGAAATTTTGGCATCAGCTATGCACAAAATACGTATAAACCATCATAAAATTACTGAAAAACTGTAAGACAATCAAAATCACTTGTGAAAATCATAATTATTCTCACGATCCAACCCTCTACATGCACAAATATAAAATATAACAACCTATTTTATATGATAATCATTTCACACGATAACAACTACTTCAAAATTTCATAATTTCACAATTATAACTACTTCAAAGTTTCAGTTTATGAATAACTATTTTTAGCATATAAAAAATAGTTTATAACAAAGAATATATCAAATTCAATATTACAACTTTATGGACACACAACGGTGGCAAAATATTGTAATAGCAGTAGCTCAAATGACAATCATAAACATACACCCGGTTTGTTCCTGCAAGTTTTGCAAATTAAACTATCATTTTCATATGCAACAATGGTGACAAAAATGATCGTAACACATGCAAATTAAGCCAAAGATTTCTTTACCTCAAGTTTGCCTCCAATAGTACTACCATCCAATATTGTCAGATCTAAACATTTTAAACTACAAGTGCGTAAAATACCGTCACAAACAAAAACCAGATAGGACTATATCAGCAAAAGAGTTGACAATATGCAATATTGCCAATACATAACTTATAATCCTAAACTTTAAACAATGATGCAAGTTATATATACGAAAAGAATGAGAAACATTAGGCATAGGTAAAAAAACTAAGCTGCATTAGTATTGGTAACAAAAATAAGACTTTGATCTAATCAAGAAAAACTTTTATTCTTATATTGTTTTGCTCAAGTGTAACATTTTTTTCACTGACATCCATTTTTCTTATAGTATTACCAAAGATTTGTTGTAATGGTCCAATCATTTTTTTTACAGTACTACATGCAATTACAGAAGGACTAATACATTGTTGGATTGCTTGTGCAGAAAAATGTTAAACCTATCAACGACGGGTTGTTTAACTATGAATGTATTACTCGGTCTAAGACTACATTATCAAACTTTCATGGCATGTCTAACATTTGAAGGGTTTAAAGCATCAATGTCTTGCATGTCGATTGTATGCATGTATCTAATATCAACTAACTAATGAATAAATGCATTATCTCATTGCTTACAACCACAAATATTGATTAGTCATTAGATCTTGGCAATTAATATGCAACATCAAATAATGGAGTTAGAGTAGTTACCAAAATATCTGGTCTGGAAGAGGATACCACCACCCACGCTCTCTTTTTTCTGCCCCAAGATCCGCGATATCTGGTCTGAGTCTGAACTCTTGATCGACTTTAGCAACTGGAACTACTCAGAATCGGTGCCTCTCACTCTCATTCGTTGTTTTCAGACCCATGGTAGTGCCTCTGACTTTTCATTTTTTTGCAGCTCAGCAGAAACTTTCTAGTCTTCGAGCAACAGTCAACAACGACGAGGGACATTCTGCTCCACGCAAAAAAGCTCTGCACCCTCCCAAATACTCCCTTGGGCCCTCCTTTCACCATTAGACAAACTCTTACCCAATACCAGGTCCAGGAGGGATGGCATATCATAAACGTGGATGCCTCCTGGATTGCCCAGGATAAGACTGGCGGGGTCAGGTTTCACTATTAAAAATCACTTAAATTAGTTTATTTGTGCAGGTTACGATCAGGTCAGAGCAGATGACGCTGAAGAAGTTGAGGCGCTCTCAGCGCTTAGAGGACTGGAGGCGGTTTGGCACCTAGGCCTGCAGAGGATCCTTCTTCTATCAGACTGCCAGAAGATTGTTAGGGCATTTAGAGAGCAGTTAGATGACCTTAGTTGGGGAGCTCTTATCATTGCTCCGGATTTGAGAGTAGCTGTTGATTGGTTTTTTGATTTTAGATTCAAACATGTTAACCGTAGTTGGAACTATTTTGCTCATGTTTTAGCAGTTAGGGGAGTTGGTTCCCCCTTTTCTGTTTCTTATGTAGGCCAAGAGGCCAATGACTATATAACTTCTCTTCCCCCTCGCTCTTAGGCGAGTTATTTTTTTCTTCTTTTTTTGCCTAAAAAAAAAAGAATAGTTACCAAAATACGCTAAATTAAACCCCGTTGTGGGGGTTCGAACCCAGGAACAATAAAAGGGGTTGGAAGGGAATGGAGTAACCTATGTCAATTGCGCATCCCTGAGTGGGAGCAACTAATCAATAGGCTAGTCTAGCTTCCTACACCCAACATTCTTTTATTAAAAATCTATTTAAAGTATGTTTTTTGTATTATTAAAGAAACCCAAAGCTCCCGTGCTCAACACAAGACTTGTTCTTAATCCGAAACCCTAAACCTAATAACTTGTTCTCATTCTCACTCCCCACCAAGAACAACAACAGGAGAAAAATGTTGTTTTATCTTAAACCTGTAAGTCCATAAACATATCCGGTAAATATACCCTTATAGTTTGTGCTCTAAGAAATGTAGAAGCTACGACTGCAGGTACATATGAAATATGTGTTGTCATGATATGCCTTCATCCAAAGGAATAGAGCTTGTCGTTATGGCTCTTGTTCAACCCGAGCACAAACAAGACCCATTGCCAAACTGATGAGCCCAAGCCTAGTCTATTAAGTTTTTTGGGTCTAATGTTAAGCAGATATTAGGTTGACTCAGTTATAGAAATGAGGTCCATCCATCCTCAAGCATGAATACAAGTATTCAACCCATAACCTAAGTTGTCCAAGACCAACTAGGCCTATTTTCGGATCGGATCGGAAATAGAGGGGGTCAATTTTTCTGATTTTTTTTCGGAACTATAAAATCTATTCCGATCCGATCCAATTTTTGTCGGAACTGTAAAAATAATTATGTATTCGGAAATTTCAGAAATTTCGGAATTCCGACTATTTCAGAATAAATTCGGAATAAATTTTGGGATCAATTCGGAATAACAGAGTTCTCACTTCTCCAAGAATCAAAGATTCAAAATCGAAGCTAGAGGAGAACTGAAGCCAGAGGAGATTTAACTTTTTTTCTTCGATGCGAATCAAAATCGAGGCAATGGAGAATGGAGAATGGAGAATGGAGGCAGTGAAGATTTAACTTTAGAGTAGAGGGAGTGTAGGCGGTAGAGATTTAACTTAAAAGTGGAGGGCAGTGGAGAATGGAGGCAGTAAAGAATAGAGAAGAAGAGGCGGTGGAGAATGCCCTAGGTTAAGAATCTTAAGGTCTAATGTTTTATGTTTCAATTTTAATTATTCAAAATTAAATCAGATTAGAGGGATATTCGGAATATTTTTCGGAATAATCGGATCGAAAAATTCAGAATAATCGGATAGGAAAATTTGAAATTTTGGAATTGCACACAGCTATCCGATTCCGATCCAAATTTTTTCAAAAAAATTTGGAAATCGGATTTTCGGAAATCGGAATTACAAAATATGGTTCCAAAATCGGAAATATCGGATCGGAAATCGAAAAAAATCGTAAGTTCGGACAAAAGTTGCAGCCCTATGTCCAACCAATCAAACACCATATTTATTTTGAAATTTCCAGCTCTTAAAATAACTTGTAGCTTTTTTATTTCATATTATTTTCGTAATTGTTAAAGCAACGTTTCTATGCAGGTTTACTTTGAAAGTTACTTTTGAAATAGATGAACCTGCGAGTAGAGTCATAGAGTATTTTAGCAAACCCCGACGGAAAAAGAAAGCGGCCGCAGAGCATGCGGTAGAAGGTGCATTATGGTACTTAAAATGCCAAAGGTCTTTGTCGGGTTAACATCAGATTTCCGCTATCATTTTTGTAATTAGGAGAAGCTCAATTTTTTTGAAGCTTCATCTGAAACTTAACAAAAAAAAAAGCTTCATATGAAACTTAATAAAAAAAAATTGTACTTTTAGCTGTAACCTATAACCCCCAAAATATTAAATATTTGTCAGGGGTATCTGAAGTTGTACTAAGAATTGAATTGTATATAAGATGTTCTTGTAAATTCTATCTTTGTAGAAATTGAAACTTTTGTGGTTTTTTAGTTTCTTATAAGATCATTTCATCAACAAAACAAAAATGAACGAAAAATAAAATACATAAGGAATGCTAAGGGTGCAAAGTATTGACATATGATCATCATCGTGATGTTCACAATATCACGAAGACGCTCAATCATTGAATCTTCATTGAAACCGTTGGCTCCAATTTTGCGAGTAGATCCCTCGAAGTATTGTACCAAGTAAATACAACTAACTTTTATCCTAGAGTACTCCAGTGCGAACAATGATTTTTCACCCACAAAGACAACATAGTCACGCAACCATGTTCATTCTTAGAACTATTACGTTTTCCATTCACAATTACTACTAATAGAGTATAGTAATTGCTTTGTAAACTGATTTGATATTTGATATAATTATTGCTCGAAAAATAAGATTGGAGTATTGAACATAGGCGTGATACACATAAGATTGGAGTATTAGAGTAAGTCGTAACTAAAAAAGTAGATTAGCTATGGAGATTTGTGGTGAATTTGTGCGTAGACGGATAGATCAAATATTAATTGACTTGGAATACTGTTTAGATATGGACCTTGACAATAAATTTACAGCCACAAATACTGATTACACCTTGGCAATTAATCTGCAACATAAATAATGGAGTTATAGTAGATAAAAATATATATTAAGTTAAGTGCGGTTGTGGGGGTTCGAACCCAGGAACAGCAAAAGGGGGCGGGAAGGGAATAGAGTATCCTATATCGGAGCAATCTCTATAGGCTAGTCTAGCCTCCTACACCCGATATTATATGATTAAAAAATCTATTTAAAGTATTCTCACTCCTCACCAAGAACGTGAACAAACAAAGCAATGATGGCATCTCTAACAGCTTAAAAAGTTAAAAGTTGACGCCCAAACTAATCTGTCATTAGCAACTGATTCTTAATAATTAATACCTAGGAGGGTCAGCTAATGATTAATAGGGAGGAGATTCTTCTTTTTCTTCTCTTTAGGCTTGCATGGCCGCTAAGTGTATAGGAGACTAAAGGAGATGTGCCCCTACCTCAAATTCCACTAATATTTGTTTTTTACAGTTTGTGTCGTGGCTTCTCTATTATGCAGCTACGATCACTTAAGGTACATGAGATGGTTGATGGTTCAAGTTTATTAACCATGTTTATGGAACTATAACTACATTCGAAATGTATGATTAAAAATAACTTATCATTCAATATTTACGTAGTAGTTGATTTGATAAAATGATAATGTTAAAGTAAAAGAAGTTATATTTCCAGTGGAACAAACAATGTACCCAGTAAAATTAAAGAGATGTAAGAGCATATGTCTGTTAGGGCCTGAGGCCCCATTACATTGATATTGTCCCCACCTAGTATGGGCTAGGTGTGAGGTTTTATTCTTAAAAGCCTCAATACAATTTAATAGTATGTATCTTTTTATATATATTTGTGTTAAACCACATATTTAACCAATGTGAGACTAACTTTGATTTACCCATCTTAACAATCTCCACCTTGGATCAAATTTTGGTAGTCATTAATTGTCTCTGCCGCCACCGATACGATTAAATACGCCCACCAACAATCTCCACCTTGGTTTGAGCTCTCGTGGTACACCATCTCACCCGAGATCCATGTTTAGCGACTTATCTACTACACCCAAACACCGCATTTTCTCCGCACATCCATGTTCTACCCTGCGCACTCGCCAATCACAATGGACTATGTTCCCAGCCAAACTGTCGGGCTCTGATACCATTTGTTAGGGCCCGATACGATTAGATACGCCCACCAACAATCTCTACCTTTCTCAGCCGAACCGTCGTCTCTGATACCATTTGTTAGGGCCCGAATCTTCACACCTTGGATCAAACTCCGTTAGTCCTCAATTGCCTGCCGCCACCAATATGATTAGATACGCCCCCCAACAATCTCCACCTTGGTTTGAGCGCTCGTGGTACACCATCTCACCCGAGATCCATGTTTAGCGACTTATCTACTACACCCAAACACCGCATTTTCTCCGCACATCCATGTTCTACCCTGCACACTCGCCAATCACAATGGACTATGTTCCCAGCCAAACTGTCGGGCTCTGATACCATTTGTTAGGGCCCGATCCCCCGCATTCTACCGATATTGTCCTCACCTTTACTACCTAGTATGGGCTAAGTGTGGGATTTTATCTGAAAATGCCTTGATAAAATTTAATAGTCTGAATCTTCTTATATCCTTGTGTTAGACTACATCTTTAACCAATGTGGGACTAACTTTGATCCATCAATATTAACAGCTTCTCAGAAAATGTCCAAGCATAATGCAATTCTAGAATTAAGTTTGTGTGTTGTTGGACTATCTCTCTTAAACAATTAGAAGGGAAACCTACAAAAGTCAAAATTATGGTTTAACTTTAGAAGCTTCACATGAACAGATAATTATATTTTTTTACTAATTAATTAGTTAAATTATGTTTAGTATGAAGTACATTGGATATGCTTCTCAATACTTTATATATTCTTTAACGCGTCGAGGACAACTCATAATGCAGGCCCGTATTTAACAAACCATAGATGTTAGTATTACAATTGTTTCATTGTTTGCATCACCTTTATTTGTGTTGATAAAATAATTATGCCCAAGATTGCCCTTGCGTAACACCATTATTAGGCCTATTTTCAATGCTTGATTGACCATGACTACAGAGTGGTTCCTCAATTTTCAATCTGTTTAATTGAGTGAAAGCTGTGTAAACATTCTTGCTCCAAATGTTGTCTTTCAATAGTCTGTTGAGCTGACTACGACTATGGATGCTCTTGCTCAGTAAAATTGGCCTTCCAAAGAACCATCCCTGGTAAAAACAAGTAAGAGCATATTCACGGTCATATAAAGAGCTCCGAGCACGTAATATGAAAATACAAGCAGGTGGTAAATTAGAACATTTCACTAAAAAAATAATATAGTAGATGTAAGATCAAGCCCAGCTGTGGAGAGCATATTAGGTCATAATAGAATGATATTTAATTCTTGAAAAATCATATCAGATTTCAGAAAAAATCGGAAGTTCGGACAACCCCAGCCATTATAAAACATGTTAAATGCCAATATACCTCATGCTTATTTAAAATTTGTTTTCAAACCTTGATTTACATTAAGATGAACCAATCTTGCTCAATGTCAACATGACTGCCGGACGTGATATTTAGATATTTCTAACATGACATTTGGGGAAACATTGTGAACTTATTCCTCAACATCCAAGAAAGTTAAGACAGGAGAAAGATCAACATCAGTTCTGCGTATAAAAGAAGTCAAGAAAGCTAATACATTCACTTAAGGATCGACAGAAAGAACAGGAATAGAGTTTCCCAACATCTTCATATACCCTATCGCAATTACAAGCAAGATATACCACTATTTTGACCACAAAACTTATTATCATCATGGCATAAAGCATTCCCAGAGGCATGTTATGGTTCCAACTTCCAAATATTGTGAAAGTTCGCCAAAAATAAAGTATTTCAACACCATTATTGTTTCACTATATTTCACTTTTATGTATGCATAAAAAGGTGAACAATTTTGGATATCTCATAATACTCACCATACTTTACAACTTAAGCAATTAGGCAATGAAGAAAGTCTGCCGTATTTTCCAAGAGTTCCTATCAGGGAATTAGCATTAGAGAAATTGTTCATCCAAATTCCAAATGCTTCAAAATGCAAGGTATTCCTTCCCAAATAATTGAAATTCTTCATTTAACTTAAGAATATCAAGTAATTATCTAGAACGGGCATCGTGTGCAATACAGCCACACTGGTCCTAAATAATCCTAATCATAGACTTCGAACCATCCGATTCAAACTTCAGATCATGAGTCAGATTCATAGCCAAAGAAATTTACATGGCAGTCAAAGGGGACATGATTCTTTATATCAAGTGTCTATCAAAACTCCTAGGGGTGTAGTACCTTAACTCAACACTCAATAAAGTAAATTTTAATGCCGATATCAATGAAACTTCCTAGGCTAAACCGTCCCCTCCCTACTCTTAAACAACTTATATATACTTCAAACCTACTGTATTTCTCTCTAATTCTTTCTCTCTCTCTGTTTGACATAACTAGCCGTGATGTACAAAGTTGCAAGTGCATCTGAGTACCTAGTCATAACTGGAGTCGGAATAACCGACGTAAAGCTCGCCAAAAAAGCATGGATTCTCCCTGGACAAAAATCCACCCTATTCGATGTCTCCCCTGTAAATTACACCTTCCAAGTTCAAGCCATGAGTGCAGAAAAACTCCCTTTCATTCTACCTGCGGTTTTCACCATAGGACCTCGTGTAAATGATGAAGACAGCCTCGTTAAATATGCTAAGCTTATATGTCCTCACGACAAACTCTCTAACCATGTCCACGAGCTTGTTCAAGGGGTTATAGAGGGTGAAACTCGTGTTCTCGCTGCTTCTATGACTATGGAGGAAGTGTTTAGAGGCACTAAAGAGTTTAAACAAGAACTGTTTGTGAAAGTTCAACTTGAACTGAATCAATTTGGGTTGTTGATATATAACGCTAATGTTAAGCAGCTCGTAGACGTGCCTGGTCATGAGTATTTCTCCTACCTCGGGCAAAAAACCCAAATGGAGGCTGCAAATCAAGCTAGGGTTGATGTTGCTGAGGCAAAAATGAAAGGTGAGGTCCAAGAGAATGCATAAATATCATTTTTTTGCAAAGGTTATGTAAAATATGTTCTGGAAATAATTTGTACGATTTGTATCTGGGAATTGTGACAACAGGTGAGATTGGATCAAAGCTTCGAGAAGGGCTAACTCTGCAAAACGCCGCAAAAATTGATGCAGAGACAACGGTAATAGCAACACAAAGACAAGGAGAGGGGAGAAAGGAAGAGATTAAGGTAAAGACAGAAGTGAAAATATTTGAAAATAAAAGGGAGGCTGATGTAGCCGAGGCAAACGCTGAGTTGGCAATGAAGAAAGCTGGGTGGGCTCGACAGTCGCAGTTGGCAGAGGTGGAAGCCATAAAAGCGGTGGATATTCGAGCGGCAGAGTTGCAAAGGGAAGTCGAGAGAATGAATGCCATGACTCAAACAGAGAAACTGAAGGCAGACTTGTTGAGTAAGGCAAGCGTGGAATATGAAACCAAGGTATACATCCTGAATTTTCAAGATTACCAAGAGTAAAAGAAAAATAGATAACTAACTACTGAAATAATACACTGCACGAACTTCATGTTTGTGATACATATCCAACTAAATGCTCTATCTCCAAGTGTGAACCTTACCTAGCAAAATACTGAATTACAAATGCTTAAAGCATGAATCTTATTCTTCCACAGAGAAACTGTTGGGATTTTGGTGGAGTTATAACCGAACCCACCTGGTCCCAACTCCGATATGATTCCACTCCGCCTCAAGCAATTGCGGAATAATCGTGTCTAACAAGCATTTAGTTAAATACTCTGTAAATACATACACACAAACATAAAGATAAAGAACACTAGAGATTTTCCGTGGTTCACCCAAAGGCTACGTCCACACCCCTGCCACAATCCACTATTGTTAAATCAAAGATGTTACAAAAATACTCTCATGTCACCAAGCTTGCCCTAAGGAACTTCAATGGAGTTTCACTATAATTGGGTTTCTCTTAAGCTTTCTAAAAGCTTTCTACTATAGATTACCTATAATTTTAGCCAGTGGTACATGTGAATATGAGATAAAAAATAAGTTTAATGGGTGATGTGTCATAAATATATTGGTTTTTATTTTAACTATAAGGAAAATACACTAAATGCTCTAATTTTCACTCACATTTAACCCTCTCTTCAAGAGTTAAGTACATCAATGTTTTTACAATGTTCCATGAGATCCCCAAATTAGAACTCTTTACAGAAGATGAATAACTATATGGGTTTATACTGTATGTCGAGGCAAGATAAAGAGAAGGAGAGAGAATTGCCAAAATGACCCAAAACCAAAATTAACCAAAACGTGAATTTCGGATGGAAACTTGCATCCGAATTTCGAATTTCCCTGGACCAAAAGACTTGAAAATCTCTTATAAGCCGGAGTTGGCTATCATCCAAATTTTCTTCTTCAAAGATTTTCTTCTTTAATTCTTCTCAACTATCTATCTTCATCTTCCTTATTAATTCTTCTCAACTATCTATCTTCATCTTCCTTGATTCTCATTGGCATACTCAAAATCTTTCTTGATTCTCATTGACATACTCAAATCAGAAACACCAATTTCACAACCTAACATAAACTATATAAAATCATATGTTTTCTAAAGGTTCCAAATAATATACAAGGTCCCACTACACGTGTACTCTACACATATTTTACTTATCTGTACTTTACAGGCTCAAAGGACATGTACATTATTTTTCGGTCTTACTCCCGTATCATTCAAAAAAAAATAGTTGTGGCTTATAGAAAAAATGTTAAAGATAGATTCATCAATTTACATCTATCTTGTAACTTACTATATTTAGATCAAAAAAATTGGTTAAACTTTGGCATTATTTTCAATATTTTCCCGTATCCTGTACTTGCCAATTGCATATTTGATTTCCCTTTTATCGAATCATCAAAAAGGTTTTGAACTACTTCTTGCTTATAGGTTCAAGAAGCAAATTGGGAAATTTATCAGAAACAAAAGGCGGCAGAAGCAGTGCTTTACGAAAAGGAGAAGGAGGCAGAAGCACAGAGAGCAACAGCATCAGCAGCTCTATTTGCCCAACAACAATTTGCGGATGGAGAATTATACACGAAGAAAAGAGAAGCAGAAGGACTAATGGCTTTGGCAGAAGCTCAAGGCGTTTATGTACGTACACTTTTGGATGCAGTAGGAGGTAATTACACTGCCTTAAGAGATTACATGATGATTAACGGAGGCATGTTTCAAGAGCTTGCAAAAATTAATGCTGGAGCTGTACAAGGATTACAGCCAAAGATCAGCATTTGGAACAATGGCGGTATGGGGGATTTCGCAGGTGGATCAGGGAGCGGAAATACAGCCATGAACGAAGTTGCTGGGGTTTATAAGATGCTGCCACCATTATTTAAGACAGTGAACGAACAGACAGGAATGCTTCCACCGGCATGGATGGGAACATTAACGGATTCGACTAGTAATTGATACGTGTGTTTGAGTTCAATATTATATGTATCTGTTTACATGAGAGCAATAGTTTGTGTTTTGTTTTCAATTTTCACATTTTCTGCAGAGGTGTAATTAGACATTCTTGAAAAGGAATTGTTGGGAAAACCGAGGGGGCAAATCGCACGCGGAAGCACAATACGATCAACAAGAACTCAAAGAACCAACCCTAACCAAAGAGAATTCGAATAAAGGTAATAAAAACACAACACAAGGTTTAATTAGGTGGAAACCCTAAACAGGATCAACCCCCCCCCCCCCCCGACAAGCATGACGAATTTATTATCACACTAAGGGTTACAAAAGGTTACAGAGATCACTCAAACCTCACCTCTACCCTTACAGATAATCCCAGCAAGAAACCCTAGAAACAAAATCCAAGAAACCTCTCCAGAGCTAAACCCTAGATTTCTCAATTTTCTCTCTTTATCTCTGTCTCACAGTACAAAGGCCTTTAACATACACTCTCTATTTATAGACTTTCTATTAGGTCATCTCCGAAATACGCATCACGAGATAATCCATTGTTTTGGATCAAATCCCCTTCAAAACGAATTTAGAAACAAACAAACAAAGCCAAAGTCGTTCGAACGAGTCATGAGGTCGTTCGAACGAATTAGACAATCCCCTAGAATTTTGGCCCAAGCGCTATTTTCGTTCGAACGACTTCCCACTCGTTCGAACGACTTCAACAGTTTTTGAGTCTTATTCCTAACAGGAATGGTATATGTATTCATTATGCAAAGTCTGCAGGTTTCTTAAATAGTATTTTTTTAGTAAGATATTCGGAAATATGAAAGGCTATGAGCAACACTCTGAAGGCATAGTTCTTAGAGAACGAGAATAGCACAATATGTACAACCAAAAGCAACACTTGATGTGGAACGAGAAACAAAGTAAGCATATGGGGGAGAAAAAGAAAGAGAAAATTTGTTCTTGCCCCCCATTATGATAGACGAATTGCCCCCCAGCGTTAGCACTTATTAATCCATAATACGATTAAGAAGTTTGTGTTAGTAGAGAAATACGAAGAACACCAATCGGTTTGGAAAATAGAGAATTCTATTACTTAAGAACGAAGTAATTACAGGAAGAAAAACTCTCAAACCCTAGGTTCTCCCAGAACTCTTTCAGATCTAACATAGAAAAGAAAATAACCTAGGTCCCCTTTAAATACTAGGGAACCTAAAACCCTAAAAGCAACACATCTCGAGGCAAAACACCTCTCAAAAATCTAATCGCCGCCTAAAAAAAAAGGCTGAATTGTACCTCTGTTCGAACAGAATAAGTTTTTGTTCGAATAAAATAAAGTGTATTCGAATAGACAAAAATCTATTCGAATAAAACCCATCAGGCAGAAATGTATTCGAACAGAAATAAGTCTGTTCGAATAAAACCCATCAGGTATAAATGTATTCGAACAGAAACAAGTATGTTCGAATAAAACCCATTAGGTATAAATGTATTCGAACAGAAACAATTCTGTTCGAATAGAAACTTGAAAGCCTTCATGTCTTCGTCAGATCCTCCTGGACCATGGCTCCCCACTTTAGGAGCCTTGAGCTCCTGCTCAAGCTAGAACTGAAGATGTGGGAATGCGGCAATGCCCATTCTCTGTTGTACTACTTCGACTTACTCAGTAGTGTACCCTTCTTCCCAACACAGAACGATTCAATAGCACCCTGTCTTGTAGTATGAACCTTCCTCCCTAGAATACCATCCTCCGACAATGGATCTTCTCTTTCCATCCATAAATCATCAACTGACGGTAGGCGAGTATCAATTTCAGAGTCTTCATCCAGAAGAGACGGCTCAAACAACTTTAAATGCTCGGCATTAATTACCGAATACATCTTCATGAAAGGTGGCAAATCCAACTGGAATGCATTGTCACCAATCTTCTTGAGTATCAAAACCGGGCCATAACGGATAGGTTTGCTTGTCGTGACGAGCCTTATACTTTGCTTGAGTCTTCTTCAGCTGAGCTTCAACCGCCTCATGAACCTTGTTGATCTTCTCAATAAAACGCCAAGCTTTAACCTGCTCATCTTCCTCCTTCCCTGACACTGTCTTGTCACCAAGACTAAATGCCAAATCAAAAGGGCTTTGTGGCAAGTACCCCAAACAAACTTTAAAATGAGACTTCAACGTGGAACCATGAATTGCCCGGTTGAATGCAAACTGAAATTACGGTAAACTCTCATCTCAAGTCTTAGGATGCTTAGAATGGAATCCCCGTAATAAATGTACCAAAGTACGGTTAACAACCTCTGTTTGCCCGTCTGTCTGCGGATGAAAAGCGATACTTCTCTTCAACTTAGTGTTCATCATCCCCATAACGATCTCCAGAAATGCCCCAAAAAGCGGCTATCCCTATCAAAAATAATTGAAAAAGGGAGCCCGAAATACCTCCAGACGCCTCTAAAAAATAATCGCGATGTTCCTTCCCCTATGACCGTCTTCTGGCATGGAATAAGAGCAATCATCTTGCTGAATCGATCCACCACCACAAACAAATAGTCATTCTTACACCTGGTCATGGGAAAACCACCCATAAAATCTATCAAAATCCTCTCCCAAGGTCGACTAGGAACTAGCAATGGTAAGTACAGTCTTATCTTCCTATTGGAAGGCTTCGGTGTGTTGCATAGCATGCAACCACGAACCACATGAGCCACATCCACCTGCATCTTTGGCCAATAAACATAACGCCGCAAATTCAGAAGAGTCTTCTCAATCCCAAAATTACCTGCCACCCAGGAATAATGTACCTCTTGAATCTACTGTAAACGGTCTTCACCCTCAGGAATACATAGTAGACTGCCCCCTGTAAATCAAACCATCCTTCAGAACATACTCGCAAGTCTTTCCCTACAGCAACTTCTCGTGAATCACACTAAGCTCATTGTCGTCATCATACACTGAAACGTACTCAGAAGAAACAATCGGCTGGATCTGCATAGCTACCAACAAAGCAAAAATAGTTGGCAATGGGGGTCAAGATAACATATCAGCCATCTTGTTGTCCACTCCTTTCTTATACTTGATTAATAAAGTAAACTGCTGAAGGTACGACATCCACTTCATATGGCGAGCTTGTTGAAGCTTGGACTGCGTAGATAAGAACTGTAACGGTTTATGATCGGAATGTACCAAAACCTCCTTCCCCAATAAGTAACTCCGCCAATACTTCATTGATTGATATAACACCTAAAACTCTTTATCGTAGGTAGGATAGTTGCATACTACTCCTGTAAACATCACAGAATGGTAAGCAACCGGCTTTCCATCCTGTAAAAGAATTATCCCTAATGCATAATCTGACGCATCTGTCTCAACCTCAAAAGGCTGCTATAATTTAGGCAATGCTAATACTGGTGCATCCGTAATCTTCCACTTTAGTAATAGAAAGGTCTTCTCATGGTGCTCTTCCCACACAAATTGTACCTTCGTCAAAGAATGCAATAGTGCAACTATTTGTGAAAAATGTCAAATAAATTTCCGTAAGTACTGACAAAAACCCATAAAAATCCTTACTTCCGTCACTGTGCGGGGTCTAGGCCAATTAGTAATGACCAAGACCTTTTCTGGATCGACCTTAAGCTCTTCGCCACCAATAATAAAATCCAAATAGACCAGCTCCCTTTTCCCAAACTCGCACTTCTTCCCATTCAGAAAAAGCTATTGTGATCGCAACACGCCCAACACTTTGCATAAATGCCCAAGGTGCTCCTCCCATGTACGACTATATATCAAGATATCATCCAAATATACAATCACAAAATCATCAATAAACGCGCGAAGTACCTCATTCATTAGCCGCATAAATGTCGTTGGAGCATTGCATAACCCAAAAGGTATCACTAACCACTCAAATAAACCCTGTTTGGTTTTGAACAATATCTTCCAAGTATCCTCCTCCCGGATTCGAACTTGTTGGTAACCTGACTTAATATTCAACTTGGTGAAAAACCGAGCCGTCTGCAACTCATCTAAAAGCTCGTCAATCCGTGGAAGCGGATAACGATTCTTCACCGTGATCTTGTTCAATACCCAATAATCCATACACATCCTCTAAGACCCATCCTTCTTCAGTACCAATAACACCGGCAAACCACAAGGTGAGGTACTTGGATTTATAACTCCTTGCTCCAGGAGTTCATGTACTTGTTTCTTGATCTCATCAGACTCTATAATAGAAATCCGATATAACCCAATATTGGGTAGTGGCTCACCATTCACCAAGGTAATATCATGCTTCACAACCCTCTTGCGCGGCATCCCTTCTATGCCCAGAAACAAGTCTTTATACTCCTCTTGCAACTCCCCTATATCGGTTTGTTGCTTAGGAGACATTGCCAAAGTAGACAATACTGTAGCCGACCGACCCCTTTAAACCTGTCGTACCAACAATAAAACAAATTTGCCACTCGCATTAACCAACCTTTTTGCCTGAGTCGCCGTTAGCAAATTACTGGTAGTGATATGTTCCTTGCACGCATTAATATGAAACTCAGTCCCATCCTTCACCAAACGATACTTGCGAGCACGATAGTAAAGAATTGCATCTCGGTCCCAAAGATAAGGGATACCCAAGATGACTTGCCACACGTCCAACGGAACCACCTCGCATGTCATTTCGTCAATAAACTTCTAAGTAATCCCAAACTTGAAGGTACACTACTTAGTGATTTTCAACTCCGCGTCTTTTTGAATATAACCCAAACCATACGGCTTAGGATGAGCCACAGTAGCCAAACACATCTTCTTCACCACCGCCTCAGAAATTAAATTCTTCTGGCTACCCGGATCAATAATGGCCTCGACTAAGCTCTGCTTCACTTGAATACTAACAAAGAAAAGCTCTCCAACTCGCCTCGTCGATAACTAGAGGTTGCTTGAACATTATAGTAAGCTTAGGATTTGGCTTATCTAAATCCGAAAGATCCACAATCGTTGCGGCTAGTACACGTTTCTCTTTCTTGCCCTTCTCCTTCTACGGCCGAAGCTTCAGGTGAAGTTTGTAATAGCTATCTGAATTGTGCTTAGTAGCCTTGCAATGACTACAGATAGTCTCTTTGAATGAATATCATTCTCCTTTGGACTTCCCTTTTTGATCAACCTTCCAATTAGCCTTGTATCCCGACTTGTTCTTGTCATCTTTCTTGTTGCTCTTCAAGTACTTGCCTTCAATAGCAATTGCTTTAACGACAACATCCTCGATATTTTCCACTTTAAAGAGCTTTAATTCTCTTCTAATGGACTACGATAAACTTCCCATATACTTCATGAACACGTCATACTCATCCACATTAATATCCAAAACTAGCGCTTGGTTATGAAATTCCGTTGTGAATTGTTGTACCGATTGCCCAAACTTTTGGCGCAAATTGTGCCATTTATACCACCGCTCATGTTCATACCCAATCGGATAAAATTATTTTCTCACCAAAACCTTGAATTCCTCCCAACTCAGACTTCCGACATCATGTTATTTCCGATAGGATTTCCACCACGTTAGTGAGTGTGACTTGTGAATTTCAAAGAAGAGAATCAAATCTTTTGAGCGTTTAAATATTTATCAATGGAAAAAATAGGTCTCCAACTCATCTAACCAATTATCTAATTTCTCAGCATCGACAGAGCCATCGAAAACTAGAATTTCAATCTTAAAGCCAATACGAAGATTATGCATATGATTCGTTGACTTACTAGAACCTGGATGCTCCTTGACGGAATCGGGATCACAAGAATCATCGAATACCGGAACGTCCTCGTCACCATCCACCTGCATAACCCCTTTCTTTTTCTAACGGTTTCGCCGACTCACCAAAACGGAACCCAATGCGAGGTTTGTGAGACGTAATTGTTCGACTAACTCCCCTACAGTAAAAGTTAGGGTGGAAATTATCGTTTCAAAAGCCATAATTCTCTCGTTCGGAATGCCCATCTCCAAATCGTTCTTCTTCTTCGAATTAGGTTTGCGATGGATTTTCAACGGACTCACGAGCTTCTCCTTCGTTTGCTTGAGATGGTCACATGTAGAGTCCATAAACCACAATCAACCCCCCGAGAATCGAAACTGAAACTCTGATACCACTTAATCCACAATACGATTGGGAAGCCTGTATTAGTAGAGAAATTTGAAGAACACCAATCGGTTTGGAAAATAGATAATTCAATTACTCAAGAACGAAGTAATTACAGGAAGAAAAACTCTCAAACCCTAAGTTCTCCCAGAACTCTCTCAGATCTAACATAGAAAAGAAAATAACCTAGGTCCCCTTTCTGTACGAGGGAACCTAAACCCCTAAAAGCAGCCCATCTCGAGGCAAAGCACCCCTCAAAATACAATCACCGCCTAAAAGAAAAGGGCTGAATCGCGCCTCTGTTCGAACAGAATAAGTTTTTGTTCGAATAAAATAAAGTATATTCGAATAGACAAAAATCTATTTGAATAAAACCTAACAGGCAGAAATGTATTCGAACAGAAATAAGTCTGTTTTAATAAAACCTGTCAGGTATAAATGTATTCGAGCAGAAACAAGTATGTTCGAATAAAACCCATTAGGTATAAATGTATTAGAACATAAACAATTCTGTTCGAATAGAAACTTGAAAACCTTCATGTCTTCGTCAGATCCTTCTGGATCACTTATTGGCCTATGACCCCCATGTTTGGGTTTACTGGCCTTTGACTAGTCAGGTTTTAGTGAACTTCCAAAAACACTCTCGTGTGCCAAGCACGTGGACTTAGGCAACCGGTTGCGATAAGTTCTTGAATTAATGGCTCAGATATTTTCCAACGTCGCCGCTATGATCACGACACGTATCATTTATTTTAGCGGGAGATTTCCCCATTTACCCAACAACTCTCTCTCTCTCCTTTTCTGTTGTTATTACATCATCTCTCTCTGTTTCAAAACATTTACACTACAATTATAGTAAGTAAAGGAAGCCATTGTACCAAAAGAAACTATTGTACCAGAGGAAACCCTAACTCAAGTTCAATACCAGAGAAAACCTTCTCTCTCTCTCTCTCTCTCTCTCTCTCTCTCTCTCTCTCTCTCTCTCTCTCTCTCTCTCTTCTCGATGTAAGTACCATTTGGTCTTGTTGTTTAAAGTGCAAATCCCAGTTTACTATAACCAAATTACTATATATAACTATTTGGGGATTGGGGTTTTCGAATATAAAATTGTGATTTTGATTAAATTAGGGATTGTTAAATATAAAATTAGGGATTTTGAATAATAAGGGGTTTGGAAGTTAATGATTATGTAACATATGTATTGAGTGCTTTTTTTTTTTGGGATGTAACTATGAGAAATGTAATTTTTTATAGAATTTATTTTTGTACTTTTGTTACATGGATGAAACTATAAGAAATGTAATACTTCATTGGGGGGTACTTGGATAAAACCTAGTTGGGGTATTGGGTACACTCATGACTTGTATATGGGAGGAAAGGTAGAATGATATGATAATGTGGATGGGGATAGGTTTTCTTACATATGTTTGATGGATTATGTGTTTTCTATCTTGACTGAAATGAGCAGTCTTATACCACCTGGGACTGTGTTTAATGTGAGTATTATCCACCTTGTTAAAATTATTCAAGTAAAGGGTGACAATGATTTGTTGTTTTATTGAGATCATGCTGATTTGGAGGTGGTGGGTGATATATACTTCTATTTAGATAATAATGGACCTGTTCTGCCCCTATCACAAACCAACCAAAGCCAAGAATACCCTGAAGTAATAACTCTTGACGTTGATGAGGGTCATGCTCTCCCACCCAGCCTGAGGTGGCCTCACCAATTATTGATGTTGATCCTACTGTACCTAATGTGGGTAATGTTAAGAGAAATACAAATGTTCCAACTGTTGAACCCAAGAGTAAGGATCAAAAAAATGTTAAAGATAGATTCATCAATTTACATCTATCTTGTAACTTACTATATTTTGATCAAAAAAATTGGTTAAACTTTGGCATTAATTTTAATATTTTCCTGTATCCTGTACTTGCCAATTGCATATTTGATTTCCCTTTTATCGAATCATCAAGAAGGTTTTGAACTACTTCTTGCTTATAGGTACAAGAAGTTAATTGAGAAATTTATCAGAAACAAAAGGTGGCAGAAGCAGTGCTTTACGAGAAGGAGAAGATAAAGGAGGCACAGAGAGCAACAGCATCAGCAACTCTATTTGCCCAACAACAATCTGCGGATAGAGAATTATACACGAAGCAAAGAGAAGCGGAAGGACTAATGGCTTTGGCAGAAGCTCAAGGATTTTATGTACGTATACTTTTGGATGCAGTAGGAGGTAATTATGCTGCCTTAAGAGATTACATGATGATTAACGGAGGTATGTTTCAAGAGCTTGCAAAAATTAATGATGGAGCTGTACAAGGATTACAACCAAAGATCAGCATTTGGAGCAATGGCAGTATGGGGGATTTCGCAGATGGATCAAGGAGCGGAAATACAGCCATGAACGAAGTTTCTGGGGTTTAGAAGATGTCTTCGCCATTATTTAAGATAGTGAACGAACAGACAGGAATGCTTCTACCGGCATGGATGGGAACATTAACGGATTCGACTAGTAATTGATACGTGTGTTTGAGTTCAATATTATATGTATATGTTTACGTGATAGCAATAGTTTGTATTTTGTTTTCAATTTTCACGTTTTCTGTAGAGGTGTAATTAGAAATTCTTGAAAAGGAATGGTATATGTATTCATTATGCAAAGCCTGCAAGTTTCTTAAATAATTTTTTTTTTAGTAAGATATTCGAAAATATGAATGGCTATGAGCAACAATTTGAAGGCATAGGTCTTAGAGAACGAGAAGGGCACATTATGCAGAACCAAAAGCGACACTTAATGTAGAACAAGAAACAAAGTAGGCATATGGGGGAGAAAGAAAAAGAGAAAATGTATTCTTGCCCCCCATTATGATAGACGAATTACCCCCCAGCGTTTACACTTATTGGCCTATGACCCCCATTTTTGGGTTTACTAGCCTTTGACTAGTCAGATTTTGGTGAACTTCCAAAAATACCCTCGCATGCCAAGCATGTGGACTTAGGCCACTGGTTGCCATAAGTTCTTGAATTAACAGTTCAGATATTTTCCAATGTCGCCGCTACGATCACGACACGTGTTATTATTTGAGCGGGAGATTTCCCCATTTACCCAACAACTCTCTCTCTCTTTCTACTGTTATTACACCATCTTTCTCTGTTTCAAAACATTTACACTACAATTGTAGTAAGTAAATAAAGCCATTGTACCAATAGAAACTATTGTACCAGGGGAAACTCTAACTCAAGTTCAATACCAGAGGAAACCTTATCTATCTATCTTTCTCTCTTCTCAATATAAGTACTATTTGATCTTGTTGTTTAAAGTATAAATCCTAGTTTACTATAACCCAATTACTATATATAACTGTTTGAGGATTGGGGTTTTCGAATATAAAATTATGGTTTTGATTAAATTAGGGTTTGTTAAATATAAAATTAAGGATTTTGAATAATAAAGGGTTTGGAACTTAATGATTTTATAACATATGTATTGGGTATTTTTTTTGGGATGTAACTATGAGAAATGTGATTTTTTATAAAATTTGTTTTTGTACTTTTACTACATGGATGAAACTATGAGAAATGTAATACTTCATTGGGGGTACTTGGATAAAACCTAGTTGGGGTATTGGGTACACTCATGACTTGTATGTGGGAAGAAAGGTAGAAAGATATGATAAGGTAGATGGGGATAGGTTTTCTTACATATGCTTGATGGATTATGTATTTTCTACCTTGACTGAAGTGAGCAATCTTATACCACCTGAGACTGTGTTTAATTTGAGTACTATCCACCTTGGTAAAATTGTTCAAGGGTGAAAATGATTTGTTGTTTTATTGGGATCATGTTGATTTGGAGGTGGTGGGTGATATATTCTTCTATTTAGATAATAATGGACCTGTTCTGTCCCTATCACAAACCAACCAAAGCCAAGAATACCCTGAAGTAATAAGTCTTGACGTTGATGAGGGTCCTTCTCTCCCACCTAGCCTGAGGTGGCCTCACCTATTATTGATGTTGATCCTCATGTACCTAATATGGGTAATGTTAAAAGAAGTACAAATGTTCTAATTGTTGAACCCAAGAGTAAGGATCAAATTAAATCTAAAAGAAAAATTCCAAATCTATGACCAAAAACCCAGTTGAACCAATGAAAAAAATTCTAACTGAATCAAAGAAAAAACCCACAGTTGAAGCTAAGAAAACAAGAGCTAAGAGAAAAGAAAATTATACTTCAAGTGTTGCACCCAAACCTAAAAAGGTTAGAGAAAGTGAATTACCAGAAGAAACCCTAGATGATATACCAATTATATATGATAGTGATGATGATGTGATCATATTGAATGGGGGGTGTTTTTGATGGATTTGGTGATGTATACCAATTGGTAATGGAGTTGGTGATGGACTTGATGATGGACATGGTGATGATATACCAATTGAGTCCACTTTTAATGATTATTCTACTGAAATAGACCCTGATAACTTAGTTGTTGAAGAAGGATATTACTCTACTCACACTTCTTTGGATGGTAATGAAGGGCTTACTCAAGAAGACATAGATAAGTGTGATGAGGAGTTAAGAAATTTTGCTAAAAATATTGAGAACATCTTTGGAGTGGAAGAAATACCACAGTTGTTGATGATCCATTTCAAAAGGTTTGTGACTTGGTACCTGAGATGGAGTGGCCTACAGTGCATACTGCAAGAGCTTATGTTAGGAGATGGAGTATAGTAAATAAGGTACTCAATCACCAGATAAAGAATGAGAGCTATAGGATTAGACTTGAATGCAGTAATAGAGAGGAAGGTTGTAAATGGCTCTTTTATGCCAGGGTAACACCTGATGGCCATACCTTCAAACTGAGAAAAAGTAGTATGTTGATCCATACTTGCAAAGGGAAGGGTAAATCTAAAAATAAGTTGGCTCATGTTGGATGGGTGGCAAATGAAGCTGAGAATACAATAAGAACAATTAGGTCCACTAAGCCTTATAATATGATAGAGTTGATTAGAGTAAATTTTGGGATTGACATTTCTTACTACACTGCATGGAATGCATGAACTATTTGTATGGAAAGGATTGTGGGTTCATATGATGAGGGGTATGTGTTGTAGCCTGAGATATGTAGACAGATATTGAGTTCTAACCTTGGAAGTATAGCAAGGACTAGTAAGGACATTGAGACTAATCAGTGGACTGGGACTTGTGTTGCATACAAAGCATCTTTGGATGGATTTGTGGATGGTTGCAGACCTATACTTGGTTTGGATGGATGCTTTCTCAAGGGGAAATATGGTAGAGTGTGTATGTCTATCATTGGACTAGATAGAAACAATGGGTTATTCCCAATAGTAGTGTACTTGTGCAGGTCTGAATATTTTGAAACTTGGTTTAATTTTCTGTAAAAACTAAAACCTTATTTAAATCAGCGCAAAAGCAAGTTGACCTTCATCAGTGACAGGCAAAAAGGTCTTATACATATTATTGCATATGTATTCCCTAATGCAAACCATAGGTTTTGTTTCAGACATATGCACAAGAATATGAAGAAGTACCACAGGGGCACACATTTGGAGAGTCTTGTTTGGGGGGTAGCAAGAAGTTTTAAAAATAATGAGAAAGATGAGAAGATGGACAAACTCAAAGTTGATAACCCTGCAGCATATGATTGGTTGGTGAAGGAACCATATGAACATTGGGCAAAGTCACATTTTGACTTCACATCCAAATATGAACACATAACAAACATCTTCTCATAATCTTTCAACAATTGGATATTGGAGATTAGCGATAAGCCAGTTCACAGAGCCTTAGAGAAATTGAATTTAATGCTGATGAAGTTGATGTATGACAGAAGATTAAAAGTAAGGGAATGGGACCAAGATGGTATGATACTATAACTTAAAAAATTGATCTTTGTTTGTAAAGGTTATTTTTCGTTTATAACTTGCTAAGGTTTGAACTTTCTTTTCAGGGTTAGTGCCAAGAGTTATGAAACACATTGCAAAAATGGAGACATTCTATGGGCACTACCATTCTGAAGGTGCTGCTGATGGATGTTTTGTTGATATTACAGTAAATGGGCAAAGATGGAGGGTTAATACTTAGAAACATGAGTGTGATTACAATGAGTGGCAACTCACTAGCCTGCCATATGTGCATGTAGTGAGTATATTGTTACCATTTAGAGAATCTTGGGTTGAGTAAGTATCACATATTTAATTAAATTTCCAATTAAATTTGCTGTCTTAGTTTATATTAGTTCCATGTTTTAATATTAATGCAGGTATTATAGTCCATATCATAGAGTGTCTCCATATGTTGCCACATATAGAAAAATTATCTATCCAATGGCTGATTCATCTGATTAGAACAAGGTAAAAGTAAAAATCATACTATTTTGTACATATGCAAGGTGTTCTTTATTTTTTTTGAACTAATTGGGGAATTGTGTTTTTTATTTTTTACAGCCAAATGATGATTGGTTACCCCCACCATTGGTGAGGGGGTCTGGAAGACCAAGGAAAGTGAGGCTAGTAGATCCAGATGAGGCACAAGGTGCACAAATAAAATTGTAAGTGTAGGGGATTTGAACACAATAAGAAGACTTGTAAAGGTATTCCTGCTTCACCAAGGTCAAGTATACCAAGACAGAGGCTAAGAGTTGATATACACTCTAGCAAGGCTAAGCTTAGGAGGAACACAATTCAACCATCTATAACACCTAATGTAAGTGGAAGGGGTGGAAGTGCTGGAAGGAGTACAAATATAACAAGTGGTAGAAATGGAGCTGGTGTTCACTATAACAATTATGGAGGTGCCATTGGGTTTGGCATTAACCTTTTTAGAGATGGTATTGCAGTGAGAGGTGGGGCAAGTAGTGGTAGACCTGGAAGGAATGTTGGTGGTACAAGAGGTGGTAGGGCAAGTGATGGTGGTACTACAGTGAAAGGTGGGGCAAATGGTGGTGGTGTTGTAGTAGTGGGGCAAGGAGTGGTAGAGCTAGAAAGAATGTTGGTGGTACAAGAGGTGGTAGGGCAAGGCCAAACTTCAACCCACCAAGACAAGTTCCAGCACAGTCTCAACCATCAATTTCAAACCCTTACAAGAAGAACTTTCAACCACCAAATAGGACTTGGAAGCCATAAATAGCTTGTTGTAGGGCATTTTCTACTTTTTTGGTTATTCACTATTTTTTTGTGACAGTAATATGCAGTGGTTATTGTTTGTAATGGTGATAATGTGAGACAATGTTATGTGCTGGATGGTTGAATGCATGATATATTGTTGCTATTGAAAATGTTACAGGTTTGTGTATTTTTTTGCATATTCTAGTTATGTCTGAATTTTGTCTGAGTGGATATTTTGTTGCTATTAAAAATATGGCAGGCTTGTGTGTTTTTTGCATGTTCTAGTTATGTTTAAATTTTTTCTGAGTTTTGTGTGTTTTATGCATGTTCTAGTTATTCTGTCTGAGTTATGGTTTTGTTGTTATTTATTTTGCATGTTCTACTTATGTCTGAATTATAGATGTATTATACATTTTTTGCAGGTTGGAGTATGTTGTGGAGTTCTTATTGAGTGCTGCAAGAGCTCACAGTTAGTATCACATTGGAAATTTCTTACATTACAGAAGATGAAAATGTACAAAAGTAAACCCCTGCTACAAAAGTATCACATTGAAGTTCTTAAGCCTTGGTACAGGTTAGTATCACTTGGTACTTAAGCCTTGTACAGAAGTAGCTTAATAATTAGACCATACCAAATTTAGGTTGAGCTCTAGTCCTCCCTGCAACTACAACTACTGGTATACCCTCCCTACTACTGCAGTCTTACGTTATAGTACCATCAGTAGGGGTTTTGTCCATTTACATCTTTCAGTCAATAAATTTCAGTCAACAATACTCTAGGTATCACAATATGGGGAAGACCTAGCTATCACAATACTCTAGTCCATATTAAACAATAACACAAAAGAAAAAAGAAAGAAAAAAAAACAGAATAACACATTTAATGAAAACACAAACTAGAAGAAGAAAAAAAGAAAAAAAAATTACACAATAACACATTTACTGAAAACACAATATCACAATAATCTAAACTCCATCTCCCTTCTCCCCACGATCTCCTTTCTCATTACCACCATATTTCTTCTTCATCAATTTCTTCTTGCCATCTGCACCATCCTCCATGCCATCTTTTGCATCATCTTCACCATCTTCTGCATCTTCTTCTTCTTCTTCTTCTTCTTCATCTTTTGCATCTCCAATCTCTATTTTATCAAAATCAGGGTCAGCCATACCATCATCTCACTCATTCTCAGACTCTATAGATGAACCATAAAAATTTAAGTCTGAGATAACATTAGTCTCATCATCATCCTCCTTCATCACTTAAGAAGAACCTGGTTGCCTTGGGAGAATTAGTTCCATCACCATACATCCATTCATTCTTACTGATAGAATCCATGACATTTGGTTTTTGAAAAAGAGAAAAAAAAAACACAAGATGGTAATGAAGGACCTTTGAGAGAGAGTAAGAGATGAGAAATAAGAAGTAAAAACTTGCATCTTTTAAAGATGAAAAGCATTCACATTAGGGGGTTACTTGGTGTAATTAATGACTGATGAATTCCCAAAAACTAGTCAAAAGGGGTAAGTGGTTAGGAGTTGGGGGTTTAAACTAAGGTTAATTCCCATAAAATAGTGTTCAAGTAATGCTAATACAAGTCTACTCATTTAAAAATTAAACAATAACAGATGTGCTTTATGACATTAACCACAAAACTATGTTGTATGACATAAAAGAGTGGAGCTTTGGGGATTAAAAAGAAAATCCGTTACACAAATACATTTGAAGTACCATTACAACATAAAAAGAAAATCCATTACAGCATAATCTTATCCCTTACAACATACAGAGAAAACCCTTACAAATAGATAAAATAGTATGATCTTATACATAAAACTTGTCACACAAGTACACAAAACTTGCCACACAAGTTTAGCCTTCCCTTAGAATTCCCTACAAAATTATTTCAAGTCCATTTTAACTGATATTTGGACATTGAGGTCTACATCCTTGTTACTCTCATTTCTTTCTTTCTTCTTCATCTTTTCATCCTGCATGAACACCTTAAGCCAATCAAAGTTCCTACAATGACTATTGACACACTTGAGAAATTTTTGCCCCTTGGATTTATCAACTGTAGAAGTATGTAACCTCCTTGAAGTACCACAAAGATCACAATTGGTAAACCTCCATAGGCATAGTTTCCACCAATGTTTTGAAGACCCACACCCAAAACAACCACCACTAAAATAGGTCTTAGTCTCACATTTGGACTCCTTAATTGTAACATCCAACCACTTGAAAGAATTGCATTCACTAACTTAGTAATAAAGGAACTTCCTATTAGGGCTTTTTTCAGTGTTAGATTTCTCCAGCATCATAATTCCCATGCAACCCTCTCTTTTACATTTGCTATAAATCCATGGACAACCTAATCATGTTTCATGGCCACCATCACCACAAATCACACAAATTTCAGCATGTTTCATGAATTTATGTTAGTTAGTAAGACTATACCCCCATATTAGTTTTTGTACTTCGTTTTTACCCCCCATACCTTAAACAAACTTTAATGGCAAAAAAAATTAAAATTTAAACACAAGCACAAAAACATATGAAATTGAGATATAAAAATGTTACCTCGGAGTTGGAACCTCTCCCCATTGTCCAAAAATGAAACACAGAGGCTTTGAGGTAAGTTTTTGAGCGAAGGGAAACAGAGGTACGCCTACGCTTGGTTTAAGCTTGAGAATAACGGTTTAACTTGATTTCAATCTGGATCGTCAGATCTTGATAAGTATATCAAAAAAATTTATTTTATTTTTTATTTAATCTTCAGCAACCGGTAACCTGGGTCTGTGATTTACGTGCTTGGCATGTAAGGGTGTTTTTGGAAGTTTACCAAAATTTGACCAGTCAACCTAAAAATGGGGGTCATAGGCCAATAAGTGCCAGCACTGGGGATAAATTGTGAATTCGTCTATGATAATGGGGGAGAAAGAGTAAATTTTCTCAAAAAGAAAAAATAAACCTTTCATTAAAGGATGTAAAAACATTAAAGATGGTATAAATAAATTTATCAACTGGAGTTGGGAAGATCTCAACATGTGGAAATATCAATAGGAGTTGGGAACTGGGAAGACCTCGTTGATCATATTCATCAACAAAATTGTAATAGCCTAATTCTGGGATTCGGACTTAGCCTTTCCACCAAATATACTTAGAATGTTCAAGCACAATAGATAAAAAAACAACAAGATGGTTTAGCGTAAAAAACCTTTGAATAAGTTAAAAACCACGACCTCTCTTGAGGATTTTGAAAAGGTGATGGTGATCTTATTGAGATTGTCAATCTATTACAATGAGTATTCTGAGAATCTAAGATAGTGGAATGAAAATCCTTTCTGTGTCGAATGTTCCGTCCATCATCTGCAGTTCTCCAAATCTTTTTATAGGTTCTCTGATATGACCATAAAGTTTATTAATGATGGACGTTACAAAGTGAGTGTGAGATATTCTTTAACCAGGTTGTATAACGCTCTGATGTTAACTGTTGTTCAATGGCTTTATTGCTGACTGTGTTCTTCGTGTAGGTCAAACCATTGGTGCAGAGGTCGAAAGTGAGGTACCAAACTGAGTAAAGTTGGCTGCGTGCTGAGGTCGAAAATGACGTCTCGAACTGAGTAGAGTTGGCTACATCTTTGGTCGTATTTCCTATATGTTGATGAGGCCGAGGACGAAGTCTAAGTCCGAGATACGAAATAAGATATTACAAGACGGCTTTCAACTAATAGCATGAGGGTTTTCCAGGGTGAGTGGTGTTGGTTGAGAAGTTTGTGCTGTATGTGCCAGGTGCTCTGTTTGTTGAGGTCGAAAGTTTATTTGTAGTTTAAATATGAAGCATGTGCTCGAGATGCGGAATAAGCCACTACAACGCCCCCTCTCAGCCAACAGTACAAGAATGATTGTAGGCGAGTGGTATTGGTTGAGAAGTGTCAATAAATATTGTAATTATATCATGGTTTCATTTCCAATGTTAGTTCATGAATCTTTATTGGGTTTCCTAGAACTAGTGACTGAAGTCAACTATTGGTGCATGGGGAATTTATTTGACATTGAGAATTTGTAGAGTCTGCTTTGAATGTTGATTTGTGTATAAAAGTTACTCGGAATTGAGTTATGAGGAGCAAACCCTTCGTCTCTATTTTTTTCCTCAATGGTTATTGATAGTGACGACAAGAACTCAGGCCCGGGAGTCTAGGATCTGAAGGAAGATGGAGAAATTGCATCTCAGGTATTTTGGTTATCAACCGCTGTATCCGCCTACTCCAATTCCTGTGTCTCCCACTTTTCACTGTATGTCTTATGAAGAAGTGATGGAGGTAGAGGATGATTGCTATTAAATGGTACATTTTCATTACTTGGTGACATCGGAGGCTGAACATCGTAACAGTCTTTGTTTGCTGGCGGAAGAGGCTTTGCAACTGAAGATGAAGTGGTAGGAGTTCGGCCGAGGGAGTCTCAACCATATCCTACTAATGAGTGGGTCTTGCTGAAGAAATGAGGCCTTCTTTCTGTCTCTAGCATGCGGGGAGGTGAAGAGGATGCAGAGAATCATTTTCTTCCATGAACCATAGTTCTTTGGCCATGAAGAAGATCTTTCATCTGTGAAAATGCCCTTCTCTCTGTCTTTAGCATGCAGGGAGGTGAGGAGGATGCAGAGGATCATTTTCTTTCATGGACCGCAGTTCTTTGGCCATAAAGAAGATTTTTCCTCTGTGAAAGTAGTTTTTCGACTTTCGTGCATCTTGTAGCATGGGATCAAAGTTTGGGGTTTGCTGTGTCTGTGAACTGGTTGTCCCAGAAAAAAGGTTTCAAGCTTATACTTGATGTAAATTGAAGTAATCTGTAAAGTCTCTGTTGTAAAGTATTTGGTAATAGTAATTTTCAGACTGAATAAAATATAGATTTTTTTGTTATGATGATACTGTGTCTTCGAACTCTATTATTTTTCCTTTCAGCTTGTACCGTAGGAGTATAGAGGAATAGATGTTTATAGGTATGAAGGATGGTATTGAGGGTTGAGGTGAAATTTAGAGCAGGTCGAGTTATTGGTGCGAACTAGATGTCTCATATTTATATGAGCTGTATGACAGGGTTGAGAGAAAATGGTGTGTGGGACTGTTTGGCAAGGTGTCATCATGGTTGTTGCCATGTACACGTCTGAGGGGATATTTTGTGTTATGCAGGAAATGAGCTGTCACGATATTCTGCATATATATTCTGATGTTCGCATAAATATTTTATGAGGAGAATATGTGGGGTGATTGATTATGCGGGGATCTTCCTTTTTTATATAAGTAGGGCATCCTTGCTGTTGTTATTTGCATTATTCTAGAGTTGTTACATTCGAGCATGGTGAGGACTCGTTCTCAGCGTACGCAGCAGGCAACGGATGGTAGGTTTTATATCAAGGCTGCAGAACTCTGTGAGCATTATTTTTGTCACTTGCCGTATATTTGTTGTGTACGGATATTATGTATGGCAGCTGTAGGATTTTAACAACTGTAGGGATATCTTTGAATTTTAAAATTTAAGCTATTTTTAAGAATGGTTGTACGGTCTTGGTAGAGTATAAGTAAGATGATTGGTTATTTTTGGTATTGGGCTGAGAAAAGGTGTAGGGTTGATAATGGTAGATAACAGAGATAAACGTGATGGTGTCAAACGTTATCACAACAGTCATGATGATACTGTAAAATGAAAAGACGTGCCTGTAGCAGTAGTGGGAATGACCGACACGTGTCAGAAGGAGCCGTCATTTTAGAAATTGAGGGAGAGTATAAAAACTAGTCTCTATCTCCCTCATAAATTGTCTACAGTTTCAGAGAGAGAAAAAAGTAGTATGCATATCACTGTCAAGGAGATGAGGCGTTTGAGTGCTAATTGCATTTTGAGAAGAAAATCTTTACCAGGTGATAGGAGGTTGTCGAAGAGGTGACAGGAGCGCTCATTGTCGAAGAGACGTAGGGGTAAAGCGGAGGATTCCTGTTCAGCAAGTACAAGTTGGTGATGCAAAACTTTTGTCTGTTTGATTTTGGAAGTATTCTGTGTTATGGAGTAATATGTATAGTCGGTTTTAGAAACTGGGGTTTTCAGGGGGATTTTAAAAATAATAAAAATGGGAGAAAGTTTGCAATATAAGATTTGTGGTATATATTCTTTTTAGAGAAAGAAAGAACGTTTGTTGGAGAAGAAGAGGGAAATTTTAAAATGTTTTGATTTTGGCCTTTTGTTCTAGGATTCGGAGAAAGAGACGTGTTGACTGGGCAGAAAGTTGGTCTATTTGTTCTGTTTGTGATGTAGTGATAATGATAAAATACGTCTCTGTATCTGTAGGTTTTGTATGTGTTCTAAACCTAATATTCATGCTAGTAAGTTTGTAGTCTCGTCTGATTCTGAAGAAACATAGTCTCCGGAGAGGGGAAATGAGGGGAGTGTAATGGAGGAAGCTGTTAATAGTGTGGGGGCGACGACAGAGGTGGTGGGGCCCAGTAGATTTGAGGGTGTAAAAGAGAAGGAGGACGAAAGGGAGGAAGAGAGAGCTTTTGTCATATACCAAGAGGGGATGGATGTAGGGAAAGAGTATTTAAGATATAAAAGGAAATGTCCAGGAGAGTGGGGTAAGTATGTGAAGGACCAAGGTCTTTAGTTTAGAGCCTATGTCCACAAAAAAGGGAGGGAAACAATGTATTATCAAGTTCCCTATTTAGAAAAATGGAAGAATGATAGGTATTATTGAGGGGGTGAGCCTCTCGTATTACAATGGGCTTGGGTTATCGAGCCCAAGTGGGGGTTTTTATGTTTCTTGAATCAGGTCGCATATGGCCTTAAGATTCCGTTGACCTTCATTCAAAAAGGGGTTATGAATGCGTTACAGTGTTGCCCTGCCCAATTGAATGGGAATGTTTACGAGATGATGAGGGTGTGTGAGGTACTTAATGAAAAATAGAAGAGGGAAGGGACTGCGAAGCAGTTCGCAGCTGAGGATGTTTTGAAATTTTATAAATTTAAGTATATGGAGGGTCAAAATAGTGGTTACCTATATAGTGACTCAGCCATGTTAAAGTTCTTTGATTTTGAGTTTGCGAGTAGACCATGGAACGACCATCTTGTGGCGGTTGAGGGCACCTGCTTGCAGGCTCCAGATGAATCAGCACTCGAGCTGAACTATAGATATTATAATCTGAGTAAGTAATGTTGACCAACCTTCGAATAGTTGATAGTTATGTCCTCATGTATGAATGACTGATATTCTTGTTCTTTTGTATTGGCAGAACCCAAACCGTTGGCTACTCTGGATAAGACTAGTCTATTCGATTATGTTGCTCGCGACCAGGATGAGCTAACGGAGGTACTCAGTGAATTGGGTATCCTAAGACATAAACGAGTAGATTCAATAGTATTAAAAGTTCAGCGACCTCACGAAAAATGAGTTATGACCGAGGGGAAAGTTGTAGAGACTGTCACTGACTTGCTGAGTCCCCCACCTTTTATTCCTTAGACTACCAAGTGGCTTACCCATAAAGCCTGCAAGCCAGCGCAGCATAGTGGTTCGATTGTTGGGGCTATGCTCGCAGAACAAGAGATCGCAAAGCCTGCTGCTGGTGGCGTACAGGAAAAACTTGAAGTGAGTGTGTCCGCGCTTGAAGACCTTGAGAAGAGTCTGAAGCGGAAACGGCCTGTTGAGGAGGATGGTGACCGAACTAACCCCCATACTGCTGCTAAGATGAGAGAGTTGGAACGGCGGTATTGTCATATGGCCAAGACTGAATCACAGAAGCTCGAGGATGAGTATCTTGAACACACGTTCGCAGTATGTGGTTTAAAAAATTGAGTGAAGTTGTTGAGCAGATTCTTCTATTTGTTATATTGGCAGCTGTCCACGATGCTGAAGGGGCCAGACAATGTTTGGACATGAGAGACCAAGAATTTGAGGCTCTAACTTTGAAATTCGAGGTTCAGTCAGCTCGTGTAAAGGAGCTTAAAGTTGACCGTGTGAGGTACCAATGATAATGTATGTAAAGCACTGCGATATCTGATCAGGTCAGCCAAAGTGGTAAACAACCTATGATGCATGAGATGATTTGTTTGGCCGGAGCGACGAATGATCCGTGATGTAGTTTAGGTTATTGATTTGGCTGAAGCAACAAATCACCTGTAATCTGTTATAAAAATTTTGTAAGGCAATCGAACACCAGTATTTCATTGGTGCAAGATTAACGTACGGTGCATGTGTTAGATAGATCAGTTTGGCCGAAACAACAAATGACCTGTAGTCTAGTTTAGATGGTCGATTTGGCCAAAGCAACAAATGACCAGTAGCTTGTATAAAGAAATTTGGTAGGGAAATCGAACACAAGTATTTCATTGGTATAAGATTGACGTACGGTGCATGTGTTAGATAGATTAGTTTGGCCGAAGCAACAAATGACCTATAATGTAGTTTAGATGGTCGATTTGGCTGAAGCAACAAATGACCTGTAACATGTATATAGAAATTTGGTAGGGCAATCGAACACAAGTACTTCATTGGCATAAGATTGACGTGCAGCGGATGTATTAGATAGATCAGTTTGGCCAAAGCAACAAACGATCTGTAATGTATTAGATGATCAATTTGGCCAAAGCAACAAATGATCTGTAATCTGTGTATCGTAATTTTGTAGGGCAATTGAACACAAGTATTTTATTGGTGTAAGATTGACGTCGTACAATGAATGTGTTAGATAGATCGGTTTGGCTGAAGTAACAAATGATTTGTAATGTATTAAATGATCAATTTGGTCAAAGCAACAAATGATCTGTAATCTGTGTATAATAGAAAGTACTCAGTTGTCTTGATCAAATAGTAATCTTTATTGATGTGAGCTCGTCATACGAAATGACAGACTGATTTGGGAAAAAGTATATTGTGACGGATGTGCTATCTATGATACAGCTTCATCTCATGGTATTCCAAGGATTAGGTATGTGCTCGCCATGTTCAGTGGCGAGGTCGTAAGAGCCAAGGCTGGTTTTTTCAATGACGACAAAAGGACCTTCCCAGTTTTTGGATAATTTCTGGCGTTGAGCTATTTGCTGTGATTGGGAATCTTCCGGAGGACTAGATCTTTGATTTCAAACTCTCTATACCAAACGCGTTTGTTATAAGATCGGGTTAAAGTTTGGTGATATTTTCCCAAATTCATGATTGTTTTGTCCCAAGTCTCCTCGATCCAGTTCATATTACATGCTAACTGGAATTCATTTTCTTCATCAGTCATGGTATGGTCGTGAATAGAGTGATGAAATTAAGTAGGGATGATTGCATCGGTACCGTAAGCCAGCAGAAACGGTGTGCATCCAGTTGAAACTCGGGGCGTAGTTCGATAAGCCCATAACACATGTGGTAACAACATGACCCAATTTCCTTTCTTTTCTGTTAGGTGCCTTTTGATTCCATCGATGATAGTACGATTAGTAATCTTGGCTTGGCCATTCCCATATGGGTAATACGGGCTCGAAGGGGAATGCATGATGTTGTGTTGATTTAGAAATTCCATGACCTTGAAGCAAACGAACTGAGGTCCATTGTCTATTCTGATGAGGTGAGGGCAACCGAAATGAATGATGATGTTTTCCCAGATGAACCTGATGACTTCATCTTATCGTGTGCGACACAGGGGAACTGCTTCAACCCACTTAGTGAAGTAATTACTTACGACTAAAAGGTATTTCCATTTTCATGGTGTAGTAGGAAAATCGCCGACAAGGTCGAGGGACTATCTTTTAAATGGCCAAACGACGTTGCAGGAATGTAGTTCTAAAGCTGGGGCTCAAATTTAGGGACCATGACGTTGACAGGCATCGTATTTTCTTACGAGCTCGATTGTTTAAGCTTTTATTTTAGGCTAGAAGATGCCTTGGGTAAGAGCTCGGTTAACTATAGACCTTCCTACTACGTGGGAACCACAAGTGCCTTCATGTAGCTCGTGTAAGAATTTTTGAGTTTTTTTGTAAGATAAGCATTCAAGATACGGCCCTGTGACCAAAATTTTGTATAAGAGACCGCTTTCGACGATGTAGCATTTGGCATTATCAAGTACGTGTCTTCCATCAGAGGGGTCTTGAGGGAGTTAGCCATCGAATATATTCTTGGCACCGATATACTTGAGGAAAGGTCACCTCCAATCGCCATCATCCTCTTCACCGCCCCCAATATTAGCATAATTCAAACTTATGACGTTAATGTTGGGGGCTGATATTACTTTGATCTTGAGATAACGAGCTTTTGAGCCAAGGACTCCTGCGAGATACGCGAGGGAATCAAAATGTCTATTTTCTCCGCGTGGCAAATGTTTGATCAAAATTTTCTTGAATCTCCACATTCTGTCGGCTACTGCGGCTACGTAATCGACCATTTTCCCATTCTTCTAGAATTTTTTTGTGCAGTGGTTTACAATGGGTAAAGAGTCTGTATATACGGATAGTTCAGACACGTTAATTTCTAAAGCCATGTTTAAACCCTGAATCATTGCCTCGTATTCTGTTACATTGTTGGTAGCTTCAAAATTTAATCGGAATGTTTTCTCAATTTAATCGTTAGAAGGTGTGATCAACATGATTCTGATGCCTGATCATGTGGGTCTGGAGGATCTATCAGTTAGGAGACGCCAACTCCTTTGCGTTATCCACTCTGCCTTTTCTTTGAGCTATTCTGCATGAATATCTGTATTATCTTCTTCCCAGTCAAGATCTTCCACAGGGAAGTCTGAAGGGAAATCTGCTACAGCTTGACCCTTTTCCAAATGTTTGGGCTCAAATCGGATGTCGTGCTCGCCAAGAGTAACTGACCATTACTAGATTCGTCTAGATTTTTCTCGTTTAGATAGCATTTCCCGCAGAGGGTAGCTGGTCACTACTCGTACTTAATGGATCTGGAAGTAATGTCTCAATTTTTGTGAGGTGTATACGAGAGCCAAAAGTAGTTTTTCAATCATGTTGTATCGGGATTCTGTCAGAGTAAGAGTTTTACTGATGAATTAGACTAGTTTCTCGGTCTTCTCATCAAGACGAATGAGAACAGAACTTAATGATTCTTCAGTAACCGCAAGATAGATGGTGAGTTCTTCTCATTCGCTAGGTGTACTCATCACTTGTAGTGAACCCAAGTAAAGCTTTAGTTGTTGGAAAGCTGCTTCACATTCCGGTGTCCATTCAATCTCGTGGTCTTTCTTAGGTTTTTGTTTTAATGTCCCCTCACGCAATAAGTTGAACAACCATCGACAACGATCGGATGATTTTGAACAAAACGGTTTATCGCAGTAATCTTTCCTGCTAACTTCTGGACGTCTTTCTTCGTTCTGGGGAACGGAATAGATAATAGTGCGCGTATGCGATCCGGATCGGCTTCTATACCGCGCTTGCTGATTAAGTGGCCCAGGAATTTTCTTGATTGAACTCTGAACTGACATTTGTCAGGGTTGAGTCTCATCCTAGAGAGACGGAGGATATCAAAGGCCGTGTATAAATCCGTGATATGGTTTTCTTTCTTAAGACTTTTACACAACATATCGCCGATATAAACCTCCATTATTTTCCCGAGGTGATCCTTGAACATTTGGGTCATCAATCGCTGGTAAGTAGCCCTGGCGTTCTTGAGACCGAATAGCATGACTTTATAGCAGTAGAGGTCGTACTCTGTAATGATGGAAATTTTTTCTTGGTCGTCAGGTAGCATAGGTATCTAGTTGTAGCCTGACGCGGTATCCATCATAGACAGGAGCTCGTGCCCTGATGTAGATTCGAGCAGGTTATTTATGACTGCGAGTGGGAAACTGTCTTTCGGAGTATGCCTGTTCAAGTCAGTAAAATACACGCACACCCTGATCTTCCCATTATTCTTGGGTACTGCTACGATATTTGATATCCACTGTGGATAAATGGCTTTGCGGATTAAACCGACTTCGATGAGATTTTCAATTTCCATGTTGACTTTATCGCGAAGTCTAGGTGTTAAAGTCATCTGTCTCTGTTTGATAGCTATGGCTTTTTCCTTCAAGTTGAGTTTGTGACAGGCTAGGTTCGGATCGATACCCGGCATCTCGTGAAACATCCAGGCAAAGACGTCACTTTTTTTTTTTTAAAGGAACTGGATGAGACTGTCGCGCTCAGTTGGGGGAAAATGGGTGCTAATATATGTCTCACGCTTGGGTCCACTGATTCCAATGCATTTTGTGGTCTCCGCGGAGGGCAGATGTTGCCCTGCAGTGTTGATGGTATAGTTCTCAATAATGTTTCCTGGTATCTTCTATAATTGTTATGCGAGTTGATGTTCAAAAGGTTCTGGTACAATGACGATATAATTTTTTCATGCTAATGCTAATTTATGGCTTCCTTTTATCTCGTAAATGCAACTCTCCCACTCAAAATATAATGCCAAGTGATAGGTTAATAGAATAGCGTGCATATTGTGTAATCAGCAACGTCCCATGATCTCCAGATAATGGAACTTTGTATTGGCGACGTAAAAGACGATGTCGAGTGTTACAGGCCCTGCGGTAATAGGAAGCACGATCTTTCCTATGCACTCCTCCTTGGACCCATTGAAACCACAGATATCAATGTCGTTGGGTTAGACCTTATCGGCCTGACCCATCTAGTCGATCGTGCTTTGGAAAAGGAGTTTGATAGTGTTGCCGGTGTCGACCATCATTGTATAAAGCACCACGTTCCGCATTTTCAACATGATCACCAAGGCGTCATGGTGGGGGTAGTTGACATGCCGAACGTCGAAATCGTCGAAAGAGATCCCAATTCGCTGAGAGCTGGATACCGGTATTAAACGAGCTTTTTTGCCTTGTATGGATAATTTATGACATTGGGCGACATGCCTTCGCTTGTTTCTGTTGACTCTTTGATGACCTGGGTCTCCACGAGATGGCACAGCAAAATATGGTACAAATGTTTCTCAGCTCTGGGCTTTTCGACTGGTACAGCTTCAGTAAGGTTTTTGTAACTCCCGTTCTTATAACCCTCCACGTCTACTATATACTCGTGCATTCGTCCATCTGCAAAGATGTACTCCAATAAATGTTGTAAGGCAAAACACTGCTCTGTCTCATGATATCGGACATTATGGTGGATGCAGTATAGTTTGTTCTCGATCGGTTGAAGGTACTGCGCATTTTGGAAGAACCTGTCATTCTGTAAGATAGGATATATGCTGCCTATAGTCACATTCAACTTTGGAAGGTAAGGTCGAGGCAACTTATTCCCCTTCTGAGGTCGTTCATCGTTGGAATAGGTACATTTTCTGTCTCCACATTGATATGATGCCCGATTAAAATTTGAATGGCTCGACTGATCTCGAGCTATCAGTGTTGATTTCTGAGGTTTTTGTCTGTCGGATACCATCCGTTCCAGGTCGATTTATCCGTTGACTTTTTCGATCATGTCTTCCAACGTTGTTGGTTTGTTGAGGACGAGGTACTCCTTTTCTCGGCCATCAACGAGTAAGGAATTGGTAAAAGCATAAATAGTTATCTTTTGGTCGATTCGATCTACCTTTCGGGCTAACTACAGAAACTTTTTGGTAAATGTCTCGAACATTTCCCCGGGCATCTGTTAGATGCTGAAAAAAGAATATAAGTTTTCTTCTTTATCTCTATTTTGTGAGTAATTTTTTACGAATAGTTCGCGTAGCTGTTCGAAAGTTGTGATGGATCCTTCAAACAGTGTGTGGAACCATCGTAAAGATTCGCCCGACAAGCTGGTAGGAAAGAGCAGGCATAGAATGTGGTTGGATGTGGAATGCAGGCACAGAGCGTCCTAAAATTCTTGAACATGTTCCACTGGATCAGTCCCTTTGTACTTTTTGGATCTTCGGGTGTGGAACTCGGTGGGGACTTCACCATCTAAGAGTTCTTGGGCGATTGGGCTCTTCTGTTATATGTTGTGGATCCCTTTAGTCGACGTGTGGGCTTCGAACAATTCTTTGATCCATTTTTCGACATGATTCTGCGTGACATATTGTCGAGCCGTGGTCGTTGGTCGTGTGATGACAGGGTTGTGGTCGCCACTCCCTTCGCTTAGATGATCCTTTGCCAGAACTCAAACTCTTCGAGGCAGATTTTCAGTCTGTCTGACTCCAGCTGGGCCGCCATCTACTTCCTGTTGGATCTCTTGGATTGAGACAAGGTCCATATCTTGTTATTTTCGGTCAGATCAAAGCGCACCTCCAGCGTGAATGCCCTTCGGAGGAGGCCCTATTCTGTTATGAACAGAAATCCACGAGCCCTCGGGTTGTATGGCTTTGTTCTTCGGGGCGGCGACCTGCTGACCCTGTAAGACCTTTAGCGCATCCTGCACATTCACGAGTTGCTATTTCAGGGCTGCACCTTTCTATTTCTGAATTCAAAGTGGCCCTCAGGTTCGCTAAAGCTGCGTTCTATTCCACCTAGATGATCAGAGTACTTTGACCTGAAGGCGACATTCTTCAAGAGGGAAAAAAAAAGTGATTAGCGACGTTTGAGATAATGGATTTGAGAACTTAGGTTCCCAAAGACGGCGCCAAATGGAATAGCCTAATTATAGGATTTGGACTTAGCCTTTACACTAGATATACTCAGAACGTTCAAGCATAATAGATAACAAATAACAAGATGGTTTAGCATGGAAAACCTTTGAATAGGCTAAAAACCATGACCTCTCTTGAGGAATTTGAGAAAGTGATGGTGATCTTATTGAGATTGTTAATCTATTACAATGAGTATTCTGAGAATCTAAGATAGTAGAATAGGAATCATTTCTGTGTCGAATGTTTTGTCCTTCATCTACAGTTCTCTAGGTCTTTTATATGTTCTCAGATATGACTGTTTGATGACAAAAAGTTCCTTAATGGTGGATGTTACAAAGTGAGTGTGAGATATTCTTTGACCGATTGTGTAACGTTCTGATGTTAACTGTTGTTCAACGGCTCTATTACTGACTGTGTGCTTCATGTAGGTCGAACCGTTGGTGTAGAGGTCGAAAGTAGCGTATCAAACTGAGTAGAGATGGTTACGTGCTGAGGTCAAAAATGACGTCTCGAACTGAGTAGAGTGGGTTACGTCTTTGGTCGTACTTCCTGTATGCTGATGAGGTCAAGGAAGAAGTCTGAGCCCAAGATGCGAAATAAGCTATTACAAAAATGAATTAAAAGTTTTACTTTTTTTGGGTGACTAAAGAAAGATATCTACCCCTAAAGAAATGCATTTCGTATGCAGCTATAGGAAGATCAAAAGATTAAGCATCAATAGTTTGTTTACAGTAGTTCAGAAGAATTTATCATGGAGATTTTGATTCTAATTCAAAGAACATTTTGAATATGATCACAAGCATCTCATTATCATTTAGTTTCATCATGAAAATCCCAATTAACATATCTAGGAAGGTCTTTCACAGTATCACTCGAATCCTAATTGATGTGGTTGCTTTCCTAAAGTTTCCATTTGTTACAGATTATGGTATAAGCATGAAAGAGTAACACCCTTAAACATAATAAAATCTCATAAAGTAAATAAATAAATAAAATGATTACCAGATAATAGACATGAATGGTGAACAAACTGCACAAGCCTCCTCTCTGAGTGTCATCAATATTTTATTTCTCCCTTATCGTCGAGGTAGAGCTCCACTGTCTCTGATGTAAACTGATTACGCGAAAGTCAATAATCAAGAATAATACCAGTTTAATAAAAGGAAATTAGGTTCTAAAAAAGACTACTTTAACTGTATTAACTACCAAATTAATAACCTATACCACCCTTTTTATAGAATACAAGGGGGGTTAAAATTAGGAACCCTAATTTTAATTGAAAATAGAATTTTACTTAAATTGGGAAATTGCTAATAACCTAGGTTGGGCCTCTCCAACAAGCTTTAAGCTAAAGACTAAAATACAAAGCATTTAAAAGCATCAAATAAATATATGTGGTACGGTGGGTAAATGACCCTATGAGGGATGTGCCACATCAAACCCTCCGTCTGAGAAGATTTCATCCACGAAATCAAGGGGAGGTGCTCCAGAGAACTCACATACGTAAGTAGTGTGCATCCTGGTCTATCATTCGTCCTCATTCTTTATAATACGCTGAATTGTTGCTATCACGCTCTCACACATACCATCCACGGTGAGACCGACTTTCCTTGCAAATGCAAGACAATCACATTTTTGGTACCCTGGTTTACCACATCCATAACAGTTACCTAATACAAAAGTACGTGGTGCAGTGGCTACTAGAATAGTTGGGGCTGTTGGAACCGGAGGGCGATACTGCGCATGTAACTCGTTTGCCTGTTTGGACAACTGTACAATTTTAGCAGGACAAAAGACAGGTTGAAGTGTTACTGCCTCTTGGAGTTTCTTCGTTAAACCAAACTTGTACCTACTAACCCGCTGCTGCTCAGTCTCATGGAGTCGTGCTCGTGCCTCAAATAGATAATATTGGTCTGTATAATCATCAAGGGAAGATAGACCCATTTTGAGAGACTAAAGTTTCCCAAATGCAATCTTTTCATAGTTCATAGGGATGAACCTCTCCTTCAGCTCTCTCTGCATTTTCAACCATTCCAAAATAGGACAGTAACCCACTGTACGCCTTGCCTGTTAAACACTATTCCACCAAGAAAGGGCAAAACCAGTAAGGCGTGACTCAATGATCATTACTTGCTTTGGATCCCCATATTTTTTGTAGTTGAATATACGCTCAACCTTATCCAACTACTCGATAAAGGCATTCGCGTCAGACTTTCCAGTGAATTCTAGTACTTTGAGGTTAACATCATACGTCTATTCTGAGATAGCTCTGGCAAAGGTTTCAATGTCACTACCCTTACCCTTGCGGCGCGGCTGTGGTCGTTATTCCTCCACATAATTGAAATTGTGCCCATCATCTTGCCAAGTTGAAGCATGCGGATGTCTTGGTAAATGAAGCGGACGTCGTTGATAACGGTCACGTAAATGGGTGTCAACCAGGGGGTGAGAACCATGGCCCCGATCTCTCCCGCTGAATTGCCTCTCTCTCTCTCTCTCCAATTTGCATAAAATGAGAACCCATATATTTATGCCTCCCGTTCGATCGAACACTAAGCACATCATCACGAAGTCCCTATCCCTCAACATGGAGGTTTCGGTTTTTAACACCAAATTTAGGGTTCGTCTTTGGTGGTGGTTGTTTGTCGGGGTCGAATTGTGGGTATTGGCGGTACGGATCAGTCGATAAAGGGAAGGATGTACCAAGGTTTTCCACCGATACAGCTCCCGGTAGTAGAATCTACCGGTCGACGACTAGAGGTAAGTGGGTTTGCTTTTCTCGACTCATTGCATGTGTCGTCCAGTTGCAAACCCGGCGTTAACTCGGGGTTTAGTAGTTCTCTCTGCTTGGAGAGATGTGCCTCCTCTACTCCGGTTATTTTTTAGAAGTATAATGGGCCGTTGCCGACCAGATCCGGTGATGGTGGTCGTGGTTCATCGTGGAGTCGGTCTTCCTCGGTGTTGTAGATAGGAGTTCATCAAGAGGGGTCTATACCCACAAAATTAGGCCATGTAAAGGCTTGTTGCAGCCCAACCCATCGAGCCCATAAGTTCTGGGTTGGGCTCTCACTATTTATTTGAAAGGCAGATCTGGATTTTAGATTAGAATCTTGAACATGAACTTGTTGGGCGTGATCTGGGTTAGGTAGGGCTCTCACTATTTATCCTTGTGGTGCGCTATTACTTGCGTGGAGGTTGATTAACATGGACGTATCCTCAACGTCATTTTGAATATCAATCTTTCCCCTTTCGTGAACTTCGATTTCGATGACCAATTTTACGAAAGGATTGTTTAGATCATCGCTCTTCGCGGCGATGCTTCCTTCTAGCGAGATATCTTCAGTTACGCCCAACGGAGGTAGTTGGGGGGGACGGGAAAAAGTCTTATCTACCCAAAGCCTCGATAAGTTTGTCAAGCTTATCAAACTTCTCATTTATCCTTGCTACATCTTGAGCTAGAGTAGGTTTCTTCGTCATGGTTCTTCTACGAGGCATCTTTGCTCTTGAAACTGACTACACTTAGATCTCACGCAGCTCTGGTACCAATTTGATGTAAACTGATTATGCGGAAGCCAATAATCGAGAATAACACCAGTTTTAATAAATGGAAATTAGGTTCGTGAAGAACCCTAATTTTATTAATTAGAACCTTGTTTCGAACAAGACTACTTTAACTGAATTAACTGCATTAACTACCAAACTAATAATCTAAACCACCCCTTTTATTGAACACAAAGGGGGTTAGAATTAGGAACCCTAATTCCAATTGAAAATAAAATTTTACTTAAATTGGAAAATTGCTAATAACCTAGGCTGGGCCTCTCCAACAGGCTTTAAGCTAAAGACTAAAATACAAAGAAAAAAATGGGATTTTAAAAGCATACCCATACAAAAGCTCTGGTGAGAGAGACTCTGGAAGTCTGCAGCAAGAGAGAGAGAAGGCTTCTTGGTCTTGCTCTCTGGAAGAAGTCTGCCATTTGTTAAAGGGGGTGCGGCTCTGCGACCGACCTCGTAGCTTGGTTTGTTTCACGATTGTTCACTTCTGGTGGGTTGATCATTGTGTGAGCACACAGTTTAGATCCCCAAATGCGAAGGGCTCGAGTCTTTGTTTCCTTTCGTTGATTATTGGGTTTCATTCCCCTCTGATTGAATTATTATTGCCTCTATTTGTGACCCCTTTTGTGAGTTTTGTGCAGGTGGGACAGCCGTCAGATATGGTAGGTTTCTAGACGAGCGGGATGGTATGGTCCGGCCAAGCATCACGAGGGAGGTGAGGATGGGGCAACCAAGGGTTTAAAGGGGGTTACTGTTATTGAAAACAAAATAAAAAGTCATCATTTGTTGGCCACAAGTTCAGTAGGCTGGGCGAACAGGTGGACTTTTTGATTGGTGGGGGTTGCGGTTGGGCCCGGTGGGGCCACATGGGTGGGTTTGGTGGAGTATCTTGAGTATGGACGTTGGTGAGTGTTGGTGGGCTATTGTTTAAACTTTTCGGCCCGGGTGACTTTTCTTGTTTTTGTATCCCTTTTAGAGTTGTTTGTGGGACAGTTTCGATGGATCTGGTGGGCCTTATGTTTTAAGCTTCTTTTGGGTTTGCATCTCCTCACTATTTCAACCACTTTCATAAGCAGTATGGTTCTCTGACGAGCGAGTCTTCGCTTACACCACACCTATCATTACGTAAATGTTTGGTAAGGAGATACCCACTGTTGCTGTTGTGCTGGTATATGTTGTTATTGTCCTCTCTCTGTCTCCATCATTCGGCAGCTAATTGGTCAATAACTCTCGGTCTCCGAAGTCGATGAAGGAGGCTAGTATGGGTATTCTTGGGAGTGTTTGATCTACTCGGGGAGAATTCTGTTTGCTTGTGGGGTGGGGTAGATTGTTTTTGATTGTTGAGGGTCGGCTGGTCAAAGGCAGACAACGATATTTTGGCTGCTCCGCTAGGGAACGTAAACGGGGGCCGTTTGGCAGTTGGTTGACCCGGGCCTTAAGGGAACAGGAGTGTTTCAGCACTTGAGGAAGGTTGATCGAAGGACGGTCACACTGGGAGCAATGTTCTCATTCTCGGTAACCCAAGAATTTATGACAAGTATGGAACGACTCGTAGTCTCCAAACCAAGGTGTGTAGCTGTAGTGCATCTACCGCAAGAGAGTATAAATTCTGAGGAAGCCCGGTGGAAACATGGTCTAATAGGAAAAATGGCTTTCTATACAGGCAGGGGGTTTCTCAAAGATCGTCTCCGCCCTTAAGAGCTTCTGGAACATGAAGGCTTTGGAGAATTTATAGGTTTTTGAACGTTCAGATACGGGTAATACGTTCTTTATTTTTCAAGTTCCGTACAGCCTATGACAAAAATTACGCCACTTAAGCCCCTTATATTCCAATATGTGCCATTTTGGGTCCACTTTAATATCACTGACCCCTTTTTTGGGATGCCAGAATTCCTGCATGCTTTTGGACAGAGTCTTGGGCAAGTACTTATAACGAAACCCAATGCGGATAACAGACGGGTTACGAAAAAGGGCTATAGAGCACGGGTTGTTATGGATATTTACGGAGTGTTTCCGCCGGCCGTTTGGGCAGAGTTGGCCACTGGACCTTTGCTGATAGGGACCAAATACGTTAAGGTGCCCATAAATTAATGTAATAAGTATTGTAAGATGGGGCATCGGGAGGTGGCATGCACTATTCTCGTAGAAGTAGATACGGCGGAGGCGACTGGACGGGGGATTACTATTCTTGGGATAGACAATCTCATCCAGCGGGTGGATTCTAACCTGGTGAGAAGGACGACGGATGGTGCTCAGAGGTCACTGCGGTCGGCCACTATGGAGGCCGAGGGGCCGCAGCTCATTGTCGGGCGCACAAGATATTAGACGACGAGATAAAGGGAAACGCCCTATGGGAATGGAGTGGACTATCACAGAGGAGGTGGACGGGGATATGCGGGAGTACTACGGGGTTGGGATACAAGGGGGCCTTCAAGTCGAGGATTTCTTCAGAGAGGGTAGCGGGTTCTTTATTTTAGCAGGCTTCCCTGCGATGGACTTGGGTACGAGGGGAGACGACATTTCACTACCATGGGTTGGGGGTGAGCGAGGGGCTGACACCTTGGAGAGTTTGGTGGAAAGGACGCATATGGAGCACCTGGTGGTTGAGAGAGAAGTAGAACTCCTGGTTATCCAGACTAACAGATGGGGTTTCTCGGGCAGTGGTCGGGGGGACAACCAGATGGAGTCCCAGGGGAGCCCCGGGGCAGATATGGGGAGCGGTGCCGGGTTTGAGGGACTAGGGGAGGGCGATGAGAGGGACCCCTTGATCTTTGTTCATAACAGTTCAGGAGAGTTTCTTTTGGTACCTGGGCTGTCATAAACTAGGGATCACAAAGGCAGCCCTAGAGGTACTGTAAGTTCGTCGACCAGAGGCTCGGATTCCCAGGCGTACCTCCCATCTCGACAGACTATATCTCAGTCGCTCTATTATCCACAGTCATCTTTGAGAGTTATCCGGCGCCACATGCGATCTGAAACTCGGATTGCAGAAGCCTTCATACCATCTCAGCCGCTTTAGACCAGTGTCCACAGGCTGTCTCACTCTCAGGTGCGAAGCTTACCCTCCTTCTCTATTCGACGAATTTGCCACTCTTATCACACTCTCCTTTTTTCGCCTCGGGTTCGGGTGGCTCCGCGGAGACCACCCGGGCCATTATGATCATCATAGCTTGTAATTGCCGGGGTTTGGGTCGACCTGCGGCAATTCGTCATCTAAAAGAATTGATCCAATCCTCTAAGGGGAATATTGCTTTTATGTCTAAAACTAAGCGTTCCTCTGTTGAAATGCAACTTATTGTACGAAGCCTTAATTACCCGTATTGGGTTGATGTACCGGTCTCGGGCGTTCATGGACGCTTGGGGGGTATTTGTGTGATGTGGAAGGCCAACATTTCTATTAATGTCATTTTTTGTAATAAATTTATTATTAATATCATGGTGGAATCGGAACCCTCGGGCAACCCCTGGCTGACCTCATTCTTCTACGGGAGCCCATACCAAAAGGACCGTAACGAGAGTTGGAAACTCGTGGAAACTACAGCACAAGGGTACACGGGTCCTTAGGTGATATTAGGTGATTTTAACATAATTTGTGAGAGTACTGATAAATGTGGGGGATGCCCTTTATTGCTACGCGAAGCGCCTTTGCTAAGGAGATGACCAATCAGGCGGGTCTCATCGACTTGGGGTTCACGGGAAACTCCTTTACTTGGAATAATAGATGGCACGGGTGGGCGAACATTCGAGAAAGGTTGGACATGAGCCTGGCTAATGCCGAATGGATGGTTATCTTTCCAAGAGCCAAGGTTTTTCATCTCCCTGCCCTTGGCTTGGACCATACTCCTATGTGCCTTGATACTAGCCCGCCTTAATCAACCTTAAGTAAATGTTTTAGGTTTCAGAACATGTGGACCAGGGAACCCCAATTCCCTCTCCTGCTCCAACGCCTATAGCAGGGGACAGGGAGGGGATCCCCCGCTCATATGGTCAAAGAGAAATTGGCTCATACCAAAACTGGTCTCCATACCTGAAATAAAAAGATCTACGCGAGTACGCCATGACTGAGGCCCTGGAGGAGCTCCAACTCTGTGAGGAAATGTTTTGGCGCCAAAAATTACGCGCCCAATGGCTAGCGGAAGGAGACCGCAATACGAAATTCTTCCATACGCATACTATCGCCCAACGGAAAAAAACTCCATCTACTGGATTCGTACTGAGAATGGTGAGTAGACCTCGAACGAGACAGAGATCGGTCAGATTTTCCTGCGTGACATGGAACGGAATTACTCCTCCTCGGACCCGACTGGCATCCCAAAATTTCTCTAAAACTTTAGCCCCTGCATCTCCCAAGAGGATAACCTGGCTCTTTTGGTGGAGGTCACCCCGGACGAGATCAGGAATGCCCTCTATAGTATTGGTCCTCACAAAGCTCTCGGGACTGACGGCTTTCCGGAGTTCTTCTTCCAGCAGGCCTGGGATATTGTAGGACCGGACATCTGCCGGATGGTAACAGCTTTCTTTACTACTAGTTTCATGCCTACGTACTTGAACACTATGTATGTGGTTATGATTCCTAAGAATGCCTCGAAAGCACGCCCCATCGATTTTCACCCGATTAGTCTCTGCAACGTGACGTATAAAATTATCTCCAAAATCCTTGCTAACCTTCTTCGCCCTCTCCTGGAGAAAATCATTTCCCCCTTCCAAGGGGCTTTTGTGGGTCATCAGATTACGGACAACGTGATTGTAGCGCATGAGATTCTCCATACGATGAAACGGAAACAGGGTCAGCCGGGTCAGATGGGCATCAAACTGGACATGTCCAAAGCCTATGACCGGATTGAGTGGCAGATTCTCCTCCAAAGGATAGAGACCCTGGGTTTTGATAAAAAGCGATGCAACTGGATTGAGCAGTGTATCTCCACGGTTTACTATTCGGTATTGTTAAATGGGTATTCCTATAGTTTTTTGACCCCCTCGCGGGGGCTTTGCCAGGGGGACCCCCTCTCACCGTTCCTGTTCATTATCCTAATAGAAGGCCTTTCTAGAGCCCTACAACGTCAGGAGGAGGGAGGCACGATTCAGGGGATTAAAGTATCTCGTGGGCCCCCCTATTTCCCACCTCCTTTTTGCAAACGATTACCTTCTTTTCTGTCAGGCAACTCTGGACGAAGCCCAGGGAATTAAAACTGTTCTGGACCAGTTATGTGCGGCTACTGGCCAATACCTGAACCTTTCTAAGTCCGGGCTCTTTTTTAGCAAAAACTTACCTCCTCGCCTTTACCGGCTTATTGGACGCCTCCTTAAAATCCGTCTTATGAAGCCGGACGAACGGTACCTTGGCACCGCCCTTTTCTTTCATCGTTCGAAAGCCCAGACCTTCAGATGCATCGAGGACAGGATCTCTAACCGGCTACAAGCATGGAAAGGGAAGTTGTTCTCGTAAGCTGGTTGTACCGTTCTCATTCAGGTTGTCACTTAGACCATCCCTACTTACCAGATGTCGTGTTTTTCCCTCCCTCAGACCACTTGTAACAAGATAAATGGCCTCCAACGGGATTTTTGGTGGGGAGTGCGCGAAGGAAAAAAAACCATTGTACCTAAAGAAGTGGAAAGAGGTCTGCCGACCCAAACGCGAGGGCG
>JACGCM010000307.1:0-12168 GCA_014058105.1 Kingdonia uniflora | reverse complement strand
ATCGATTCAGGACTAAAACATAGAAAGTAGAGAATTTACTTTTCACAAAATTCTTTTATTATATAGAGAGCGATTCGAATAAGTGTATAAGTGAATTCTAATAGTAACTTCCAGCTTATCTGATGGACGAGGTAAAAGTATTGAATCAATTGAATCAGTGTAATGGATTTTATATGGAAAATTAACTACCAAAGAGACGAGCGATTTTCATAGTCAATACCCAATGTATTTCAAGGTAATTTATTACTTAATAATGGCTAATTGAAAGATACTGCTACTCTTAATTAAGTAAAGCCTGTTAGAGTTATAATCGGTCAGATACAGCTGGACTTTTGAAATGTGATCAAACTCAAGATAGTACATGGAATGGATGAATTTGAGTTTCTCAAACGTTATTATTATATTATGAGGAATTTCTGAATAAGTGTATAAGTGAAGTTGATAGTAATACATCAGTTTCTACATGATTCTTGAGGATTCTAAAAGCATCGCACAATTCAAATGTGTGATAATATCTTATAATGGCAAGTTAACATACCAACAGAAACCCGATCGATTTCATAGACCACTACCAAACTATATCTCAAGAGTGATTATAATCTATTAATGGCTTAATTTGAAAGATACGCTACTCTTAATAAGTAAAGACTTTAAGAGTTAATTAATACTTCAGATAAACGACAGACTATTACTGTGATCCTCTCATGATAATCATTAAAAATAAGATGAATTTGAATTCTCAAACATTTATCTTATATTATAAGAGATATTCGAATAATGTTAAGGAAGTTAATAGTAATACATTAGTTTGTACCTGACTTGGCTCTAAAAGCATCCACATATTAAACTGTGTGAATGAGATCTTATCATGGCAAAACATACCAAAGAACCCGACGATTTTTCAATAGCCAAATACATATATTTCATGAGCGATTTAAAATCTAATAATGGCTATTTGAAAGTTACTCTAATCTTTAATAGGTAAGACTTTAGAGTTATTTAATCCTTCAGATATAGCTTGACTATTTATGGGATCAACTCAGACTAATAATTAAAAATTAGATGAATTTGAATTTCTCAACGTTTATCTTATTTTAAGGAGAGTTTTGAATAGTGTATAAGTGAAGTTATAGTAATACTTCAGTTTGTACATGACTTGATGACGGCTAAAAAGCATTGAAGTCATTTAAAACCTGTGTGATTGAGATATTTTCATGCCATTAACTTACATAAAGGCCCCCAATCGTATTTCTAAGACAATACCAATATTATTTAAAAAGGATGTATAACCTAATTAACGACTAATTGATGAACGGCCACTATGAATCAGGTAAAGGTCTTTCGAGTATTAATCCTTCATAATACAGCCGTGACGTTTTGAATATGATCGATTGCATGAATAATAAATACAAATTAGACGAATTATTAAATTCTCAAACTTTTTTTTCATTAATTATATTAACGAGAGGTATCGAATAAGTGTTATAAGTTGAAGTCTAATATTAATACTTCAGTTTGTACTGAATTGTCACGGCTAAAAGTATCAACAATAACAGTTGAACCCCCCGTGTGAAGGAGATTATCATGGCATTACATTACAAAGAAACCCGATCGGATTTTTATATCAATACCATATTATTTCAAGAGCGATTTATAATCTAATTAATGGCTAATTGTAAAGATACTGTAACTCTTAATAAGTAATGACTGAAGAGTTTATTCCATCAGAATACAGCTAAGAGTATTTTAATGTGTGCAACATCAGACTAATACATATAAAAATTAGATGAAATAGAATTCTCAAACTTTTATTATATTAATTAAGAGAGTTTTAGAATTAAGTGTAAAGGGAAGTTTAATAGATTACTTCAGTTTGTACATGATTTGATGAGGCAAAGCGCATCTGCAACATTAAAACTGTATGATGAGATCTTTTCATGGCAATAATTATCATACAAAAGAACCGATGATATTTATAGAGCCAAAACCCATATTATTTCAAAAATGATGTATAAACCTAATTAACGCATAAGTTTAAAAGATATGCCAATGTTATTATGTAAAGGTCTTTAAAGAGTGATTAATCTAGCAAATAAGCTCAACTGTATCGAAGTGATCGATTCAGGGACTAATACATACAAATTAGATGAATTTTAATTTCTCAACCTTTTTTGAATATTTATGTAGAGAGTATTCGAATATAGTGTATAAGTGAGTCTAATTGTAATTCTTAGTGATACTTCAAATGGACGAGGCTAAAAGTATTATTACATTGAGATTCTGTGTGAATGTGATATCATAGTAATTAACATACCAAAAGAACCGATCGATTTTCTATAGCACAATACACCAATTATTGAAGGGCATTATATCTATAATGGCTAATTGAAAGATAATGCTTACTCTAATTAAAGTAAAGACTTTAGAGGTATAAATTCGTCAGATCTACAGCAGACTTTTGGCATTAGATCAAATCAAGCTAATACATGCAATTAGATGAATTTGAATTTTTCAAACTTGTATTCTAGATTATATTATGAGAGATTTCGAATAAGCGTATATCTAATACATTAAAATATCGGGATGGTGATCTTTTCATGGCAATACATACAAAGAACCCGATAGATATTTATGGCAATACCCCTATTATTGCAAAAAATGATGTATAACCTAATTAACGCGAATTGAATAGAACTGTCAGTGTTACATTGTGTGAAAAGCTTTAAGGTATTATTCCTTAATAAACCAGCTCGAAATCTCTTAATGTGATTCATGATATACATACAAATTAGGATGAAATTGAATATTTCTCAAACTTTTTATATATATTAAGAGAGTATTAGAATAAGGTGTTAAGTAAGTTAATAGTAATAATCAATTTTTGTACTTATGATATTGACGAGGCTAAAAGTATACACATACATTGAAACGTGTGAATGAGATCTTAATCAGGCAATACACCCCCCCCCCCCTACCCAAAGAAACCCGATCGATTGTCTATAGCCAATAACCATATAATTTCAGAGTAATTATAGGCTATAAGTATGGCTGTCTTAATTAAGTAAGATTTTTAGAGTTTTTTAATTCTCAGAATGCAGCTTGACTTTTTGAATGTGATCAACTCTAAGAACTATTACATGCAAATTAGAGAATTGACTTTTAAAAAATTTATTCTATATAAAGGAGTATTCGAATAAGTGTATAATGAAAGTTTAATTGTAATACATCAGTTTGTACATGCCTGTGGAGTCTACATGCTTCTGCCAACATTCAAACGTGTGATAGATCTTATCATGGCAATTAACATACCAAAGAAAACCGATCGATTTTCTATAGCCAAATACCCATAGATTGTGAGAGCGATTTAACTCTATTAATGGTAATTTGAAGAGTTCTGCTACTCTTAATTAAGTAAAGGGACTTTAGAGTTATTAATCCTTCAAAATACAGCCAGAATCTTTAATGTGATCAACTAATGACTAATCATAAAATAGATGAATTTGAATATCTCAACTTTTATTATATTTATATTAAGAGAGTTTTTGAATAAGTGTTATAAGTTAAAATTAATTAGTAATACTTTAGTTGTGAATGACTTGATGAGGCTAAAGCATCTGCATACATAGAACGGTGTGATTGAGTCTTTAATGGCAGTACCATAGAAATGAACCGATCGATATTTAGGAAGCCAAATACCCATATTATTTCTAAAAGGATGTTATAACCTATAATCGCTAATTTGATAGGATCGGGCCACCAGTAATTAAGGTAAAGGTTTAATAGTTATTAATCCTTCCTATAATACGCTCGAATTTTTGAATGTGATCAATTCAGATTCCTACATACAAATCGAGGAATTTGAATTTCTCAAACATTTATTATATTATATTAGGAGAGTATTCGAATAAGTGTATAAGTGACGCTAATAGTGTAGTTCCGTTTGAACGTGAATTACGAGGCAAAAAGTACCTGCATACATTGAAATGTTTGAAAGGATCTTTCATGCATTAACATACCAAAAAAACCAACGATGTTCTATAGCCATACACATTTATTTCAAGAGCGATTTATAATTCAATTAATGGCTATTGAAAGATATGCTACTCTAATTAAGTAAAGACTTTAAGGGTATTATTCCTTCTGAATACCGATAGAGTAATTAAGTGATCAAAATCATTACTAATACATAAAAATTAGAATGAAAGTGAAATTTCTCAACTTTTATTAACTTATATGAAGAGGTTTTCGAATAAAGTGTATAAGTGAAGGTTAATAGTAAGATAGTTGTACAGGACTGATGAGGCTAAAGCATCTGTATCATTAAAACTGTGTGCTTGAGAATTTTCATGCGGGGGGGGGCAATAACATACCAAAAGAACCAAATCGTAGTCTATAGCAATCCCATATTATTTTGAAAAAGGATGTATAACTAATTAATCGCTAATGTGATAGCATACGGCCACTATTAATTAAGTAAATGCTTTTAGAGTTGAATCCTTCATCACTACAGCTCGACTCTTTTGAATATGATAGTCATGACTATACATTAAAAATTAGAAGAATTTAAATTTCTCAAACTTTTATTAATTATATTAAGAGGAGTATTCGATAAGTGATAAGTGAAGTCTAATATTAAGACTTCCGTTGTACTTGAATTGTCAGGCTAAAAGTTATCTATTATAAATGAAACTGGTGAATGAGATCCTTATCTGGCAATTAACAGTACAAAAACACGATCGATGTTTATAGACAAATACCCCTATATTTCAAGAGTATTTATAATCTAAATTAATGGCAATTTGAAAGATACTGCTACTCTTAATTAAGTAAAGACTTTAGAGTTATTAATCCTTAAGAATTCCAGTACTTGTTTAAGAGATACCTCAGACTAATACAACAAATAAGATGGATTTGAATTCGACAAACGATTTATTCTATTATATTAACAAAGAGTATTAGAAAACTGCATAAGTGAAGTTTATAGTAATAATCAGTTTGTTCAGGACGTGAGGAGGTCGAAAGCATATGCACACATTAAACTATAGTGAATGAGTCTTCTATATGGCAATTAACATACCAAAAGAACCCGATCGATTTTCTATAGCCATACCCTCTTATTTCAGCGTATTATATGCTAATTAATGGTAATTTGAAGTACTGCTCTCTTAATTCAAGTTAAAAACTGTAAGGTTATTAATCATGCTAGCATATAGCTAGGACTCTTTTAATGTGATCACTCTGATAATAAAGAAAAATTAGTGATTGAGCCCAAATTTATTAAAATATATTAAGAGAGTTTTCGAATCAGTGTATAAGTGAAGTTAATAGTAATACTTAAGTTTGTTACGTGGCTGGATGGCTAAAGGTATCTATACATTTAAAACGGTATGATTGAGATCTTTTTATGGCAATTAAATACCAAAGAACCCGATCGATATTTTTAAGCCAATACCCATATAATATGATCGATTCATGACTAAAACATACAAATTAGATGAATTTGAATTTCACAAACTTTTATTATATTATATTAAGAGAGTATTCGAATAAGTGTATAAGTGAAGTCTAATAGTAATACTTCAGTTTATACTTGAATTGACGAGGCTAAAAGTATCTACATACATTGAAACTGTGTGAATGAGATCTTATCATGGCAATTAACATACCAAAGAACCCGATCGATTTTCTATAGCCAATACCCATATTATTTCAAGAGTGATTTATAATCTAATTAATGGCTAATTTGAAAGATACTGCTACTCTTAATTAAGTAAAGACTTTAAGAGTTATTAATTCGTCAGAATACAGCTAGACTTTTTGAATGTGATCAACTCAAGACTATTACATGCAAATTAGATGAATTTGAATTTCTCAAACTTTTATTCTATTATATTAAGAGAGTATTCGAATAAGTGTATAAGTGAAGTTTAATAGTAATACATCAGTTTGTACATGACTTGAGGAGTCTAAAAGCATCTGCACACATTCAAACTGTGTGAATATGATCTTATCATGGCAATTAACATACCAAAGACCCGATCGATTTTCTATAGCCAATACCCATATTATTTCAAGAGCGATTTATAATCTAATTAATGGCTAATTTGAAAGATACTGCTACTCTTAATTAAGTAAAGACTTTAAGAGTTATTAATCCTTCAGAATACAGCCAGACTATTTTAATGGATCATCTCATGACTAATACATAAAATTAGATGAATTTGATTTCTCAAACTTTTATTCTATTATATTAAGAGATTATTCGAATAATGTATAAGTGAAGTTTAATAGTAATACATTGTTTGTACATGACTTGAGAGGCTAAAGCATATGACATTTCAAACTGTGCGAATGAGATCTTATCATGGCAATTAACATACCAAAGAACCCGATCGATTTTCAATAGCCAATACCCATATTATTTCATGAGCGATTTAAAATCTAATTAATGGCTAATTTGAAAGATACTCCTACTCTTAATTAGGTAAAGACTTTAAGAGTTATTAATCCTTCAGAATATAGCTAGACTATTTTAATGTGATCAACTCATGACTAATACATAAAAATTAGATGAATTTGAATTTCTCAAACTTTTATTATATTATATTAAGAGAGTTTTTGAATAAGTGTATAAGTGAAGTTTAATAGTAATACTTCAGTTTGTACATGACTTGATGAGGCTAAAAGCATCTGCATACATTAAAACTGTGTGATTGAGATCTTTTCATGCCAATTAACATACAAAAGAACCCGATCGATATTCTATAGCCAATACCCATATTATTTCAAAAATGATGTATAACCTAATTAATCGCTAATTTGATAGATACGGCCACTATTAATTAAGTAAAGGCTTTTAGAGTTATTAATCCTTCATAATACAGCTCGACTTTTTGAATATGATCGATTCATGACTAATACATACAAATTAGATGAATTTAAATTTCTCAAACTTTTATTATATTATATTAAGAGAGTATTCGAATAAGTGTATAAGTGAAGTCTAATATTAATACTTCAGTTTGTACTTGAATTGTCAAGGCTAAAAGTATCTATATACATTGAAACTGTGTGAATGAGATCTTATCATGGCAATTAACATACCAAAGAACCCGATCGATTTTCTATAGCCAATACCCATATTATTTCAAGAGTGATTATAATCTAATTAATGGCTAATTTGAAAGATACTGCTACTCTTAATTAAGTAAAGACTTTAAGAGTTATTAATCCTTCAGAATACAGCTAGACTATTTTAATGTGATCAACTCAAGACTATTACGTGCAAATTAGATGAATTTTAATTTCTCAAACTTTTATTCTATTATATTAAAAGAGTATTCGAATAACTGCATAAGTTAAGTTTAATAGTAATACATCAGTTTGTTCATGACTTGAGGAGTCTAAAAGCATCTGCACACATTCAAACTGTGTGAATGAGATCTTATCATGGCAATTAACATACCAAAGAACCCGATCGATTTTCTATAGCCAATACCCATATTATTTCAAGAGCGATTTATAATCTAATTAATGGCTAATTTGAAAGATACTGCTACTCTTAATTAAGTAAAGACTTTAAGAGTTATTAATCCTTCAGAATACAGCTAGACTATTTTAATGTGATCAACTCATGACTAATACATAAAAATTAGATGAATTTGAATTTCTCAAACTTTTATTAAATTATATTAAGAGAGTTTTCGAATAAGTGTATAAGTGAAGTTTAATAGTAATACTTCAGTTTGTACATGACTTGATGAGGCTAAAGGCATCTGCATACATTAAAACTGTCTGATTGAGATCTTTTTATGGCAATTAACATACAAAAGAACCCGATCGATATTTTATAGCCAATACCCATATTATTTCCAAAATGATGTATAACCAAATTAATCGCTAATATTATAGATACTGCCAGTGTTAATTATGTAAAGGCATTAAGAGTTATTAATCCTTCATAATACAGCTCAACTTTTTAAATATGATCGATTCATGACTAAAACATAGAAATTAGATGAATTTATATTTCACAAACTTTTATTATATTATATTAAGAGAGTATTCGAATAAGTGTATAAGTGAATTCTAATAGTAATACTTCAGTTTATTCTTGAATTGACGAGGCTAAAAGTATTTACATACATTGAATCTGTGTGAATGAGATCTTATCATGGAAATTAACATACCAAAGAACCCGATCGATTTTCTATAGCCAATACCCATATTATTTCAAGAGTAATTTATAATCTAATTAATGGCTAATTTGAAAGATACTGCTACTCTTAATTAAGTAAAGCCTTTAAGAGTTATAATTCGTCAGAATACAGCTAGACTTTTTGAATGTGATCAACTCAAGACTATTACATGCAAATTTGATGAATTTGAGTTTCTCAAACTTTTATTCTATTATATTATGAGAATTTTCGAATAAGTGTATAAGTGAAGTTTAATAGTAATACATCAGTTTCTACATGACTTGAGGAGTCTAAAAGCATCTGCACACATTCAAACTGTGTGAATATGATCTTATCATGGCAATTAACATACCAAAGAACCCGATCGATTTTCTATAGCCAATACCAATATTATTTCAAGAGTGATTTATAATCTAATTAATGGCTAATTTGAAAGATACTGCTACTCTTAATTAAGTAAAGACTTTAAGAGTTATTAATACTTCAGAATACAGCCAGACTATTTTAATGTGATCATCTCATGACTAATACATAAAAATTAGATGAATTTGAATTTCTCAAACTTTTATTCTATTATATTAAGAGATTATTCGAATAATTGTATAAGTGAAGTTTAATAGTAATACATTAGTTTGTACATGACTTGAGGAGTCTAAAAGCATCTGCACACATTCAAACTGTGTGAATGAGATCTTATCATGGCAATTAACATACCAAAGTACCCGATCGATTTTCTATAGCCAATACCCATATTATTTCATGAACGATTTAAAATCTAATTAATGGCTAATTTGAAAGATACTCCTACTCTTAATTAGGTAAAGACTTTAAGAGTTATTAATCCTTCAGAATATAGCTTGACTATTTTAATGTGATCAACTCATGACTAATACATAAAAATTAGATGAATTTGAATTTCTCAAACTTTTATTTATTATTTTAAGAGAGTTTTTGAATAAGTGTATAAGTGAAGTTTAATAGTAATACTTCAGTTTGTACATGACTTGAAGAGGCTAAAAGCATCTGTATTCATTAAAACTGTGTGATTGAGATATTTTCATGCCAATTAACATACAAAAGAACCCAATCGATATTCTATAGCCAATACCCATATTATTTTAAAAAGGATGTATAACCTAATTAATCGCTAATTTGATAGATACGGCCACTATTAATTAAGTAAAGGCTTTTAGAGTTATTAATCCTTCATAATACAGCTCGACTTTTTGAATATGATCGATTCATGACTAATACATACAAATTAGATGAATTTAAATTTCTCAAACTTTTATTATATTATATTAAGAGAGTATTCGAATAAGTGTATAAGTGAAGTCCAATAGTAATACTTCAGTTTATACTTGAATTGACGAGGCTAAAAGTATCCACATACATTGAATCTGTGTGAATGAGATCTTATCATGGCAATTAACATACCAAAGAACCCGATCGATTTTCTATAGCCAATACCCATATTATTTCAAGAGCGATTTATAATCTAATTAATGGCTAATTTGAAAGATACTGTTACTCTTAATTAAGTAATGACTTTAAGAGTTATTATTCCATCAGAATACAGCTAGAGTATTTTAATGTGTTCAACTCATGACTAATACATAAAAATTAGATGAAATAGAATTTCTCAAACTTTTATTATATTATATTAAGAGAGTTTTCGAATAAGTGTATAAGTGAAGTTTAATAGTAATACTTCAGTTTGTACATGATTTGATGAGGCTAAAGGCATCTGCATACATTAAAACTGTCTGATTGAGATCTTTTCATGGCAATTAACATACAAAAGAACCCGATCGATATTTTATAGCCAATACCCATATTATTTCAAAAATGATGTATAACCTAATTAATCGCTAATTTGATAGATACTGCCACTGTTAATTATGTAAAGGCTTTAAGAGTTATTAATCCTTCATAATACAGCTCAACTTTTTGAATGTGATCGATTCAGGACTAATACATACAAATTAGATGAATTTTAATTTCTCAAACTTTTTTTATATTATATTAAGAGAGTATTCGAATAAGTGTATAAGTGAAGTCTAATTGTAATTCTTCAGTTTATACTTCAATTGACGAGGCTAAAAGTATCTACTTACATTGAATCTGTGTGAATGTGATCTTATCATAGTAATTAACATACCAAAGAACCCGATAGATTTTCTATAGCCAATACCCATATTATTTGAAGAGTGATTTATAATCTAATTAATGGCTAATTTGAAAGATACTGCTACTCTTAATTAAGTAAAGACTTTAAGAGTTATAAATTCGTCAGAATACAGCAAGACTTTTTGAATTAGATCAACTCAAGACTACTACATGCAAATTAGATGAATTTGAATTTTTCAAACTTTTATTCTATTATATTATGAGAGTATTCGAATAAGCGTATCTCCATACATTAAAACTCTGTGATTGTGATCTTTTCATGGCAATTAACATACAAAAGAACCCGATCGATATTTTATGGCCAATACCCCTATTATTTCAAAAATGATGTATAACCTAATTAATCGCTAATTTGATAGATACTGTCAGTGTTAATTATGTAAAGGCTTTAAGAGTTATTATTCCTTCATAATACAGCTCGACTTCTTGAATGTGATCGATTCATGACTAATACATACAAATTAGATGAATTTGAATTTCTCAAACTTTTATTATATTATATTAAGAGAGTATTCGAATAAGTGTATAAGTAAAGTCTAATAGTAATACATCAATTTGTACTTGAATTGACGAGGCTAAAAGTATCAACATACATTGAAACTGTGTGAATGAGATCTTATCATGGCAATTAACATACCAAAGAACCCGATCGATTTTCTATAGCCAATACCATATAATTTCAAGAGTAATTTATAGTCTAATTAATGGCTGTCTTAATTAAGTAAAGACTTTAAGAGTTTTTAATTCGTCAGAATGCAGCTAGACTTTTTGAATGTGATCAACTCAAGACTATTACATGCAAATTAGATGAATTTGAATTTTAAAAATTTTTATTCTATTATATTAAGAGAGTATTCGAATAAGTGTATAAGTGAAGTTTAATTGTAATACATCAGTTTGTACATGACCCGTGGAGTCTACATGCATCTGCACACATTCAAACTGTGTGAATGAGATCTTATCATGGCAATTAACATACCAAAGAACCCGATCGATTTTCTATAGCCAATACCCATATTATTAGTAGAGCGATTTATAATCTAATTAATGGCTAATTTGAAAGATTCTGCTACTCTTAATTAAGTAAAGACTTTAAGAGTTATTAATCCTTCAAAATACAGCTTGAATATTTTAATGTGATCAACTAATGACTAATACATAAAAATTAGATGAATTTGAATATCTCAAACTTTTATTATATTATATTAAGAGAGTTTTTGAATAAGTGTATAAGTAAATTTAATAGTAATACTTCAGTTTGTACATGACTTGATGAGGCTAAAAGCATCTGCATACATTAGAACTGTGTGATTGAGATCTTTTCATGGCAATTAACATAGAAATGAACCCGATCGATATTTTAGAGCCAATACCCATATTATTTCTAAAATGATGTATAACCTACTTAATCTCTAATTTGATAGATACGGCCACCATTAATTAAGTAAAGGCTTTAATAGTTATTAATCCTTCATAATACAGCTCGACTTTTTGAATGTGATCAATTCATGACTAATACATACAAATTAGATGAATTTGAATTTCTCAAACATTTATTATATTATATTAAGAGAGTATTCGAATAAGTGTATAAGTGAAGTCTAATAGTTGTACTTCAGTTTGAACTTGAATTGACGAGGCCAAAAGTACCTGCATACATTAAAACTGTGTGAAAGAGATCTTATCATGGCAATTAACATACCAAACAACCCAATCGATTTTCTATAGCCAATACCCATATTATTTCAAGAGTGATTTATAATCTAATTAATGGCGAATT